>JAQPPZ010017179.1:3985000-4328184 GCA_028583015.1 Wollemia nobilis | reverse complement strand
CTTTACCACCATATATCATCGCTTCTTGGTAAGCAGCGCGAAACTCACCACCTGGAATAACTTCCATTTTCGCAGCAAGCACTGGAATTACCCAACCTAAAACAGCTTCAAAGGCATTAACACCAGGGATTAACCCTAGGATACCGAGTATAACATCGACAAATCTGGGTACTTCTACAATAAGATCAGGAGCCAGCAGCAGGCCCTCCCTGCTTGAACATAACTCCAGAAACACAACATCAGGTTTCAGTGAACGGATGATAGCCTTAACGTCCTCACAACATCTTTTAGAGATGTGAGTTGTGCCAACCAGATAAACATTGCAATTATCTTTATCCTTTATAGCTGTGGATTCATACTGCAAGACCATTACTTTCCTCCTCAACCCTGCGGGTAGTTGAAGTAGGGGATTATGCTCATCACTATTGTGGTCGACTGTCTCTTTTCTTTCTTTTGCCCATGCCTCCACATTGTTTTCATTTTTGTGATGCGCGGCTATAGGGAAGGTGTTGCGGATATCTTTATCCATTTCGTCTGGCGGGTTCAAAGGCTTACGAGCCAAAAGAGATTCGAAAAAAAAACTCCGGGTCCAGTCAAAGAAGAAGGGCCGCTGTTAATAGATTCTACTTCACCGCTCCGAATGTGTGGTTTTGTTTTAGGAATTCTTTGTGCTCCATATCTCCAATTATATAAATATAGGCAAACAAAAAAACTTTCTTTTGGCTAATGTGTTGGGCGCAAAATGCTAGCCGACCTCAACTAAATTTGGATGTCTGCCAAGTTTTCGGGGGCTACTTTGGCTCAGCTATTCGGAGTTTTTTCTTCCTTTTAAATAATAAATTTAATAATTTTTGGGAGTTGGCTCCGTGGTAAGATGAATTTAAAAGCCAAACATCTTGTTCTTTGGAAAATAGATTATCACATGGTACTGGCACTGTTAGGACATATTACTACTTGACAGAAGACATAAAAAATATCATAGCAAGTAATTATGAATAGGTAGAGTTAGGGTAAGTTTATCAATTAGCTGCGGTATATGGATACCTAGTCTAAGTTCTCTTTTCATGAGATGAAAAGTCCTTGTGAGTTGCCAAAAGTATGGGTATTCGCAAATCATCACCCACAACCACTTCAATAAGAAGATGCAAAAGGAAGAAAGTGGTTGGGAATTATGGAGCAATATGACATACCTTCAGCAAAAGATGGTCAAGTGTCAACAAAACCAATGTAGAATTACGAAACAGTTTGTATTATTCAGCAGGCATTTAAATAAAGATTACATTGCCGGGAATAGTCACCGACGTAAACAAAACTCTGTTACATGGTTGTAACAGTATGCTAAAGAATATAATGCAAACAAAATAGAAAAGTATGCTAACATCCCCCTTTATTACATTATTTGGGTAATGTAATAACTAATAGCTATACTAGACTACTAACATCCCCTTACATCATTTTGCAATACAAAGTGAGCTGCGAAACAATTCAAATTTGACACGTCCAAGTGCCTTAGTGAAAATGTTTGCAACTTGAGCATCGGTGGGAATGTGCTGAAGCTGAATTCGGTGCTTTGGAACTTCATCTCGAATGAAATGACATTGTGTGTCAATGTGCTTTGTTATTTCATGATGGACTGGATTCTTGACGAGGTTCAAAACACCCTGATTGTCGCAAAACAAGTGTATTGGAGATTTTGATGGATGGCCCATACTTGTCAGAATGCGACGTAACCATATCACTTCGCACATAGCTTCACGTGTGGCGCGATACTCTGCCTCTGTTGATGAAATAGCAACCACCTATTGCTTCTTGTTGTGCCAAGAGACAGGACCGGATCCCAGATGAAAAATGTATCCAGAAGTTGACTTGCGATCATCAAATGATCCGTCATAGTCGGAGTCCGTGTATCCTTGCAAGAAGAATTTGTTGTTCCTCTTGTATTCTAGGCCATATTCCATAGTACCATGGACATAGTGAAGAACATGTTTTTCTACTTTCCAATGAGTGGTCTTAGGCTCCTGCATGAACCTCGAAAGATAGTTGACAACAAATATGAGATCTGGCCTAGTATTGGTCAGATATATGAGACTCCCAATCAACTATCGATAGAGAGTACCATCTACCCGAGGTGAATCATCATATCGTGATAACCGAAGTCCATTCTCCATCGGAGTTGCCATTGGCTTGCAATCAGTCATGCGATATTTTTCCAAGCAATGTCTTGGCATATTTTTTCTGAGACACTTTGATGGAGTGCTCCTTCTGGCTGAATTCCAGACCAAGACAATAATGGAGAAGTCCGAGATCTGTCATCTCAAAAGATTTGCACAAGTTTCTTTTGACAATAGAGATCATAGTTTTTGAACTCCCTGTAATGAGTAGATCATCCACATAGAGTACAAGCAACACTATCTCAGAACCCTGTTTCTTGAAATAGAGGTTTGCATCTGATGGACATCTCTTAAATCCATGCTACATAAGGTGATTGTCCATTTTTATATACCAATCTCGAGGAGCTTGTTTCAGACCATATAAGGATTTTACCAATTTGCAAACCTTCTGCTCTTGGCATTCTGCTTCAAATCCTTCTGGCTAAGTCATGTAGACTTCTTCTTGGAGATCACCATTTAGAAAGGCACTTTTGACATCCATCTGGTGAACTTTCCACCCATATTGTGTTGCCATAGCACACATAACCCGAATTGTGGTCATCCGAGCAGTAGGTGCAAAAGTTTCCTCATAGTCAATGCCTTCCTTTTGAGCATAGCCCTTTGCAACAAGATGGGCCTTATGCTTATCAATTGTTCCATCTACCTTGTACTTGACTTTATATACCCATTTGCAGCCAATGGGTTTCTTTCCATGCGGCAGATCAACAAGCTTCCAAGTTTTATTCTTCATCAAAGACTCATACTCTGTATCCATAGCGGCCTTCCACTAAGGCTCACTAAGAGCATCTTGCACTGATGCAGGTTCAAGATCATCTATGGTAGACATGAACGCCCTGTCATCATTAATATCCATAACCTCTACTTCTGTACTTGGAGTCACAGAAAGTTCCTCAAAAGATTGACAAAGATCATCAACCTCACCAGTTTCTTTGGCTTATTTTTCCTTTTGAGCCATACTGCGTGTACGAGGTCTATCCAAATTCAAATTGGGAGGAGTGGATAAATTTGCATCTCTGATTGTATTTGTACACCATTTAGGATTCTTCTTCGGTGGAGTTGAAGAAGATGTAGAAGGACCTCCTGTCTATGTTGACGAAGGAATCTTCTCTTCCTTAGATTCCACAATATCTTGGTGTACTTTAGATGTGTTCTGTGATGTGAAAGCTTCATCAAAGACAACATCTCTGTTGATATGAATTTTCTTGGTCAAAGGATCTATCAAACGATTCTTTAGAGTGCTCGTGAATAACCAAGAAAAATACATCTCGGTGTTTTCTCATCTAGCTTCTTCCTTTTCTCTTTTAGTATGTGCATGAAAGCGTGACATCCAAAAATACGTAGATGAGATATGGAGGGTTTTCGACCACTCCATGCTTCCTGTGGAGTCATTCCTTTTAGGGCCTTTGTGGGTGCCCTATTCAACAAATATACTATAGTGGTGACAGCTTCTGCCCAATATTGTTTCCCAAGAGTAGCTCCTATGAGCATACAACAAACCATTTCCATGATAGAATGGTTCCTTCTCTCAGCAACTCCATTTTGCTGAGGAGTATAGGCAGTTGTTAACTATCTCTTGATTCCATGCTTATCTAGGAATGCAGAAAATTCATTAGAGGTAAACTCTCCCCCTCGATCTGAGCGAAGGGTTTTAATAGAAGCTCCTGACTCCTTCTCAACGGATTTCTTGAACTGCTGGAAGAATGTGAAAGCTTCAGATTTTAGTTGGAGAAAGAAAACCCACATCTTTCGTGAGTAGTCATCTACGAATAACTGAAAGTACCTCTTCCCTCCACAACTATTGGGTGTGAAAGGACCACATAGATCGGTGTGAATTAAATCACTAGAGGTTTTTGGCCTTTAAGCCATGGAGCCTCTGAGCTAACTAAGACCAATTGAAGGAAATTGCCGGAAGAAGCAACATGGTGCTCATAGTAATGATACAACACTTCTTGCCATTCTCAACACGAAAGTTGACAACCATATTTCTGTCCAGGATTTGTGTGACTGACAGCAAATTGTTAGCCAATCCCAGAACATAGAGGACTTTCTCAATCTGACACTTGCCATCAGGAAGAGTGACTGAAACTGTACCCTCTCCCTGAACCCTGTAGGTTTTATCATCAGCAATGGTGATAGGTTTGCCCTCTTTGGCCACAAATGATTCAAACCACGATCTGTCGCCAGTCATATGTTTGCTAGCTCCAGAATCAACATACCAAATAGGATCCCTCTATGTGGAATCTGTGGTAGTCATGAGCACCTTATGTGCCCATTCAGAATCTGAGTCGATTATTCAACAACAAAATTCACCTCGGGGTTGCTTGTTTTTATTTTGTGGTTTTGTTTTGGCCTTTCTGCTTGTTCTTATGCCAACACCTGTTGGTGTCATGGTTGTCTTTCTCATAGATCTTGCACCACCTCTTCTTATGTTGAGGTTGTTTGCCTTTTCCTTTCGTATCTTGTTGAGAATTTCCTCCTTTCTGAAAGTTGCCTCCTTTTTGCCCATTACCTTTCTTCCTAGAACCTTGCCTGTTGGTGTATAGGGTTGTATTGGAAGAATCATCCTTGTGAAGTTGGCGTGCCTCCTGTTGTTGAAGCAGATTGACCAACTCGATGTAGGTAATTTGTCGTTGAGACACCTAGATGGAGGTTATCAACATATCAAATGAAGAAGGTAAAGCTCTCATCACAAGTGAAATGAGAAGATTTTCGTCCACAATATCTCCCAAAGAATTCAATTTCTCTTTCAATTCAGACACTGCACATAAAGAGTTCAACTGTTTCACCCTGTCTCAAACTCAGGTTATGAAGTTGTTGTTGAAGATGAAGAATGGTTGAATCATTATTTCCCTCATAGATGGTTCTAAGGGCATCCCATGCCTCTTTACCACTTGCTTTGTCAGCTATATGAGGTTGCACTTCATCTGAAATAGCAAACAAAATGAGCACCTTTGCTCGACTGTCTTTCTTGTCAAAAGCTATCTAATCTACGGAAGGACCTGTGGATCTTGTTGTTGGTGAAGGCCTAGTTGCTACTCTAGTAACAATATCCCACAAATATTCCATTTGGAGAACTGCCTTCATCTTATGTTTCCATGGTGTATAATTTGGACCTTTCAATAACTGATGCTGATCAGTCATCAACTTTGCAATAGCGGCCATAGTGAAGGTTCCTTATATCACCAATTGGTCCCCCTTTCAATATACCTTTTGCTAGGCCGTTATACCGTACAAAATACCCGCCATTACGTGAGGGAAACTATAGGTATTTAGAAAGATCAACAAAAATCACCCGCCCTTACGTGAGGGAGACTATAGGTGAGTTTTAGAGATCATACGATACGTGGAACATAAGCGGTACTGAAATGGAATCGCCTTGTTGATGGCACCTACCATAGAAGATTCTTCTCATGCATGGGGCGTAACTTCCCCTAAACACTATGAAGAATACTTCGTCAGGATTTACGTCTAAACACAAGTGCGATAAAGGGTAGTGGATGGAGTAAAAAAATACAAAAATGACTAACTTATCTCTCCCCGATGATTTATAGAGAACAAGCTCAGACGTTGTTGTAGCAGCTATATTAGGTGACGGATATAGTAGCCAAATCACGATAGCTTTACCTGTAAGTGCTGGCCAGAGGTATCACAAATACCGAACGCTGCAGTGCAATAAATTGCACGGATGGGTTTTAATTATTCCGGGGACTTAGGGAGTGTATTTGATTTTTTTTTAAGTTTTTAATGTTATAGTGCAAAAATGAAATATGCAACATACAACATAAAAAACTGCCCACAAGAATAACCCACAAGGTGTCGGTCACAGCCGAAAATGCACCTTTTACAATTCGCCAAATTGCTATTTTTTAAAAAATTACTCACAATCCCCCTTTGATTTTTTGAAAAAAATATCCCCCCTTAAAAAAATTTCTTTAACAAAGCATTTTTAATAATTATTATATATTTAAAATTAAAATAAATAATTTTAATTTATATAGTTTTAAAACTTATAAAAAAATAAATTAAAATTAAAATTTTAATTTATAAAGTTAAAAAACTATACAAAAAATTAAAATTAAAAATTTTAATTAAAAAATAATAATTAAAAAATAACTTTGAAAAAAAATTTATACCTTGGGGGGAGTCGGCGGGATTTGAACCCCCGACCTGCAGGCTCCCTGAGCCTTACCGCACAACTCACTGCCAAGTGAGCTAGCGGGCTGATCCGAAAGGAACAGTGGAGCTCCTCTCCTTTATCCTTCCTTAGCCTGCCCGAGCCCTCTGGTTGCTTGGTCGCGTGCTGCTACTTCCACGCATGGTGGTGCTTCTGCTTCCCGCCGCTCGCTATGGATTTAAAAAAAAACAACGCTTCCCACTACAAATTAGCTTCGTCGCGTTCCCCCGAGCGCCCGTGATTTCTACTCAACGGGGGGGGTGGGTTTTATTTCCCCGCACGCAGTATCCACTGACGGGGTTGGCCTGTGTCGTTTCCCCGCGTGGACTTGCGTCCACTCAACGGGGGGGGTCCTCCTTCCCCGACGCAGCGCGCCAACACTGGCCTTCTGCGCGACGTCACTGGACGTCCAACAAGCGATGGGGGGCGGGACGACTGTCCCTCCTCCTCACAGGATGTTACAGCGCTCAGCGTGCTATGTCCTATGGCTAGCACTATAGACGTCACCACCGCGTGCTGTCCGTCCTCCTCCTTGGTGACGTCTGCGTGCGGGGCCCGCGTCATGACACGCACAGGTCTGTGCGTGTTAGGAAGTGGACCGGACTCCCTTGCCTCTGTGCGTAGGGGGGGCTGTGCTTCACGTCGCTCACAGGTCTACGCGCAGAAGGGAGCGGACCTCTGCGTCCGATTTTTTTTTATATTCGCTCAGCTCAGGAAAAGAACTCGCTCGAAAAAAAAAACTTCAGACTTTCTCCCTGCTTTAGCCTCCCTCTTCACACCACTGGATCTGATGCCATGTAGAATTATGGAACAGTTTGTATTATTCAACAGGCATTTAAATAAAGATTACATTGCCGAGAATAGTCACCGACATGAAAAAAACTTTGTTACATGGTTTTAATAGTATGCTAAAGAATATAATGCAAACAAAATAGAACAATACGCTAACATTGAAGAATATCTATACTAGGTTGAAAGCTAGTGGAAGACCAAATCATTGACCTGTTACTACAGATTCAAGACAAACAAAAAATTCAGAATGTAGAAGCCACTAGAAGATCTACATTCGATCGGGATCCATCAAAGTCCCAACTCCCCATCTAGAAAATGAAAAGTGGTCAAACAAGGAAATATGGAAATATGACCAAGTCTAGAAAGTACTCAATAATTTCACTTGACTGAACCTTGGGGAGGTCCAAATGTTATGGCACACAAAGGAAACAAAAATAGAAATGACTAAATTTTGGACATACCAAGTAGTTTTCACTCGATCGAAGCTAGATGAATTACCAAATATTTGACCTAATGTGGAAGAAAGCCCAAAAGGTAACTAAGTATTAATGTAGTTGGAGGTGTTGTACCTAGTCAAGACCTACCAAGTTGTGCAATGTTTACCCAAATATTGAAATCCAATAAGAGGGAATTAGAAGAAAATAATACAAATCTAGAGGTTATTAGATGATTTGTACCTGACTGGAGCTTGGGAGGGTACCAAATCTTCAACCTACTGTAGAAAAACCAATTTTGGGAAAAGGGATAATGAAACTTATAGACGTGTCTTCTATGAGAAATATTTAGAAACATCAAATCATTTACTTCTTCATTATCCCTTTTCTCACACCATTTGGGATTACATTTTTAAAAAATAAAAATTTATTACATAGGTTTACTAGGCTGAAAGTTGGTGGGAGACCAAATCACTGACATTGTTACTACGAATTTCAAGACAAATAAAAAATTCAGAATGTAGAAGCCACTAGAAGATCTACATTCGATCGGGATCCACCAAAGTCCCAACTCCCCATCCAAAAAATGAAAAGTGGTCAAACAAGGAAATATGGAAATATGACCAAGTCTAGAAAGTACTCGATAATTTGCACTCGACTGAACCCTGGGGAGGTCCAAATATTATGGCACAAGAAGGAAACAAGAATAGAAATGGCTAAGTTTTGGACGTACCAAGTAATTTTCACTCGATCGAAGCTCGGTGAATTACCAAATACCTGACCTAATGTGGAAGAAAGCCCAAAAGGTAACTACATATTAATGCAGTTGGAGGTGTTGTACCTAGTCGAGACCTACCATGTTGTGCACTCTTCACCCAAATATTGAAATCCAATAGGAGGGAATTGGAGGAAAATAATACAAATCTAGAGGTTATCAGATGATTTGTACCTGACTGGAGCTTGGGAGGGTACCAAATCTTTATCCTGCTGTGGAAAAACCAATTTTGAGAAAAGGGATAATGAAGATTTGATGTAAAAACCTACCTAATAAATTTTTATTTTTAAAAATGTACTCCCAAATGGTGTGAGAAAAGGGATAATGAAGAATTAAATGATTTGATGTTTCTAAATATTTCTCATATAAGACACATCTAAAAGGTTCATTATATCCTTTCCTTTGTAGGCTCTCTCTTGTAAGAATTTTACTTCAAACTACTAATTAAAGGAATGTTGAGACCTTAGGAGGGCCTCTAATGACCAAAGAATCTTGTAAAATATTGTTAGCAAGAGCATATGAATGATGGTAGAATATGTTATAGATGTTTGATGATAAATTAAGGAGGTAAAATGGATATTTATAGTATATTAAAGGAAATAGCTTTTATTTTAGAGCCAAAAATTGATTTTCATTATTTTTAGAATAAACATCAAGCCAAATAATATGTAATTTAAATCCTAAGTGTAAAATCTTGCTAGAATCACGACTATACACCGAAAACCTAAAAGTTATCTCATGATCAAGCTACCACCTTATATTGAAAATCTTAGCAGCATCAAGTATTAGGATGAGTGCTTTTGTAAACACATGTCAAAATGTTAATAGCAACTCTATCTTTATTTTAATATTTTGATAAAATTGTCAAGCAAAGACATTAGGAAAGATGAAGGAAAGGTGATAAATGGGTAAAGAAAAGGAATTGAGACCACTAACCAACATATCTTACTATTTTCCTACTCATAAACTAACAAATCTAGTCCACCCATATTCTATATATAGGAGGACAAGACTCTCCACCACCTACAAAGTTAGCTATTACTACTTCTTTTACAAATATAATGTGTAATTGAAAAGTATTAAAGTGGGCACTCAAGTAGAGTCTAGAGTACAAACTATGTAGTCTAGGAGGATCTATTTTTGAGATGATATGGTTATGTCACATCTTGTCAAAAATAGTCATGTAGCAAAAGAAATTAATGATCTTGAGTAGTAACAATTAAGAAGTTGTAAATGTTGTTTGCAATCCAATTTTTAATGAGCACAAAAAATAGGTTGAACTACAGTGTCATTCCTTTTATGAATATGTTCAAGAATAAAATATATAGCTCTAGTTTTATAAATATGATAAAGTCTCTTAAGCATATGAATATTAAAAAATTTATGATCTATTATTTTTTAACAAAACTGTATCAATGAATCTATGGTAAAACCTAAAGTTATAATTTAAGGTAAAAAATACATCATTCAAATAATCAATCCAAGAAGGAAATCTAAAAATCATATCAATATTTAAATTATTTTTATAAGAATAATACATACATTACTTTATATTTTGTTATTTTTTAGCAAGTACAACATTATAAGTAATTATTACGACTAAATGTCAATAGTCTTTTTTCAGAGTCTCAATACTAATAATTTTTTTTTTTTTTGCAATTTTACAATGCTAAGAAATCTAATTTAGGAGATGGAGAAAACCCATCTCTACATTCAAAACTTCCAGTAATATCTTGGTTAATATCTTGGCATACACTTTATATATCATATTTCATAGATTGATTGGTCTAAATTCCTTTCATGTCCTTTGTTTTTTAATTTTTTTTTAATTAGGGTAGTAAAAGTGTTAAGTTCTTTAAGTAAGTAATCTGATCAATTGATGTGTCTCATTCATTAAAACAATTACATATTTAATGAATTAAAAAATTAGAACATCCAAAAATTGCAAATGCTTATGATGTAACATTGTCTTGATGAAAAGCCAAATTTTCTTATGACCTTAAGTAAGAAATTTTAGAAAAATTTCTCATAACCCTTTCTTATGTCTAATTAAATTATCATACCTTCATTCTTTTGTCTATTTATAGAGTGAATCACCTTGAGAGACATTAGTATACCATCTAAAATCTGACTACTATGGAAAAACCAATTTGAGAGACATTAGAATACCATCTAAAATATCATTACCTTGAAGAAAGACCAACTTTTATTTTAAGATAATTTTGGGGAAAACCTTCGTTAATCTCTTGGTTAATATCTTGGCATACACTTTGTATATCATATTGCATAAATTGATTAAAATAATTTTAATTTAAATATAATAAATGAAAATTAAAAAAAAATATTTTAAGTATATTTTAGTTGTAGTATAATTTTAATTTAATTGATTGGCTTTAGTCATTCCTAATATAAGTTATTATAATATATATAGCTTTACGCACACATTTCATTTATCTTGTGGATATGAACTACTTAATTTTTTAGACAAGTGTAATGTCATTTGCTTTATCTTTAGTGGTATTAGGTTGGGTATTCTTATCGGTGAATAGAGTTGTTATTATTATTATTATTTATGAGAGATTTTGGACTTTCATATTGAATGATGTTTGAACGTTGAACTTTTCAAAGAGAGGCCAAAGCTCTTACCTATAGAGTTATTATTTATACGTTAGCTAAACATCTATTATTTAATGATAGATCAATCCTATTCTCTTATAACATATAATACTCTAATTAGATGACAACATTGTATGATTTTATATTATAACATATAATAATTTAAGTTTTGTTGTAATACCGATATATGATGATAATGCAACAAGGATGATACATATTTTAATCCTACACAACCAATTAAAAAAATAAAAAAACTTATATTTAGATTAGAAAAAATATATATATTAACAAGGGTGATACCCGTTTCATTCCCATACAACCAATTAAAAAATAATAATTATTCACTAATCAAATAATTAATCAATCTATGCAAGATGATACATTAGTATACCATCTAAAATCTGATTACCTTGAAGAAAGATAATTTTGGGAGAACCTTCGTTAATCTCTTGGTTAATATCTTGGCATACACTTTGTATATTGCATGAACTGATTAAAATAATTTTAATTTAAATAGAATAAATTAAAATAAAAAATATATTTTAATTGTAATATAATTTTAGTTTAATTGGTTGGATTTAGACAACCAATTAAAAAATAATAATAATAATTCACTGCATAAATGTTTTAAGTATAATAAAAACAAATTGACATACTTAATTCTTTCGGACCATTATTTTTCAAATAAAAATTTTATCTTTGAATAGGGTGTCCTTAAGCATAATACAAGAAGGACAAAGATTTCTAAACATATTAGGAGTTCTTTGGTGCATAATGCATGGAAACATATTTATTTTTATTTAAAAAATTGGTGGATACTTACAAATTACATTAACAAAGTAATTCTCTGTTGGAGAGGGAAGATTTAAAATAAAAATTACGGCAAATTCCAAACAGAAAAAAGGATGGATTGCTAATACTAAATGCCAAATGAATCTCGAAGGAGGAGAGTGCACATAATTAATCTTTCACGTAAGCCTCCACCATAGAAACATACCACCAACATCCAAGGCTACCGAGATCCAGATTTTCTTGGTCATTGATGATGACTTTCGTTTCGGTTCTTGAACGACGGGATCCAGCAAAGAATCTACAGCCACAGGTTTCCTCCAATTTTTCTGAATCCCTGGGACATGCATTCTTCCGAAAACTGCTACAACCGACCTACTTTTGAAGGAATATTTTCGATTTTCTTTCGCCGAAGTCCGTCAGCACAGACTGCGCAGGGCGGACGCCCAGATCCAAGCTGCGGGAGCGAAGTGCAGACGGCGCCGACCCTTGGGCAAAGTCCGTCACTCGCGAGCGCAGTGCGGACTGTGCCAAACCATGGGCGAAGGACGTGCTTCACAGCGCAGTGCGGACTGCGCCAGATCTGGGGCGAAGGACGTGCTTCGCAGCGCAATGCGAACTGTGCCAGATCTGGGGCGAAGGACGTGCTTCGCAGTGCAGTGCGGACTGCGCCAGATCTAGGGCGAAGGACATGCTTCGCAGCGAAGTGTGTAAGGTGCATGTCTTTTGTGCGAAGTGCGAACTTCGCACTGCCAGGAAGAAGAAACAACCGTCGACAGCGAAGTGCGAACTTCGCTGGCTGACGAACTTCGCTGGCACTCGGGCTGCGCTCGAAACTTGGGCGCAGTCGGATTTCGGCAGCGAAGTGGGAAGGCTGCTTCAGACTTGGCCAACTCTGGCCTTCAACTTCTTCATCTTCTGCGGTTGCCGTTGGGTTTGCCTAGCTTGGCTACACCCATATGAGAGGAGAGAATAACCGAAACAGAGAACAACAAACTACAAACCCTAAAGATGCTTAAAACAAACAACAAACTTTATTCATATGAAAAACTAGGGTTACAGAAATTCCTCAACCGAGGAAATAACAACATCTGCAGGCTACGCTGTAGGATAAACTAAACAGACAAAATGTCGAGTCGGCTTCTCGGACATTAATCAGCTGAGCCACACTGCTCACTGAGATACTCTGCTCTCTGCCTTTTGCTTCTTGCACTCTGCTTTTCCTCTTTCACGAACTTCTCTCACACACGCACTGCTTCTCTCTATCTTGTCTGAAGACAGGAACTGCCCTTTTATAGCCACGGGGAGAGGAGGATAAGGTTTATCCTCTGACAGCTTCGAATAAGGGTTATCCTCTGACCGACCCTCATCTAGGGTTTCTGACAAATGCCCACTTGGCATTAACTCCTATGGAGATCGAATATGTTAGGTGTCAAGGTGTGACGTCATGTCACACTTTTGCTGGGATCCCAGACAACGACAACGCAGTCTGACTTCGCCCATGTCTGGAGCGCAATCCGGTTTCGCCCAAGGTTCGGAGCGCAGTTGGGCACAGGCATGAAATTTGGATTAATTTTTCTAACACCCTCCTTTAAGCCTAATTTCACTCTCTCATGAAGTGATAACGAATATCAATGTGCTTCATCCGGCCATGGAACATAGGATCCTTTGATAGTGCAATGGCCGAATTGTTATCACAAAAAATTGTTGTCGCGCCTTCCGAAGGATTGTACAGTTCACTCAAAACTCTTCGCAGCCATACTGCCTGGCATGCGGATGTCGTGGCGACGACATATTCTACTTCGGCTATGGACAACGCAACAATGGGTTGCTTCTTGGACGCCCATGAGATTGCCCCTGATTCGAGATGGAAAGCATACCCGGAGGTGCTCTTTCGATCATCGATACTGCCAGCCCAGTCACTGTCTATGTAGCCTACCAATTCCAACTGGTCCTGTTTGGTGTAAAATAGGCCATGGTTTCGCGTCCCACTGACATAGCGCAAGATCCTCTTGTCTGCTTGCCAGTGCGTGTCCTTCGGAGTCTCCATGAAATGATTAATCAGACTTACTCTGAACATCAGATCTGGATGAGTTGCAGTCAAATACATCAGACTGCCAACTAGCCTCTAGAACAAGGTTGGATCTACATTCCTCCCTGTATACAACTTGCTCAACTTCAAACCTGTGGCTACAGGTGTGATGGCAGGTTTGTTGTCCTCCATCTTGAAGCGCTTTAGGACATCCTTCGCATACTTGCCCTAAGAAATGAAGATGCCATCTGCTGATTGGTCAACTTCAATGTCGAGAAAAAATTTCATCAGCCCCATGTCAGTCATTTCAAACTCAGACTTCATGGCTATTCTGAACTGCGCAAATAAGCTGTTGCTATTGCCAGTAAATATTAGATCGTCTACGTACAGGCAGACGATGATGAGCTCACCTGCTACATTTGTCTTCATGTACAGGGAGTGCTCATATGGGCATTTTTGAAACCCATTCTCTTGAAAATAGTCATCAATACGGCTATACCATGCCCGGGGTGCTTGCTTCAACCCATAGAGGGCCTTCTTTAGTTTCAGGACTTTGCCTTCTTGCCCTTGTATTTCATAATTGGGCGGCTGGTCTATGTAGACCTCTTCTTTCAACACTCCGTTGAGGAAGGCAGACTTGACATCCATCTGGTACACGCTCCATCGTTTCTGAGCTGCCAGTGCCAGAATCATTATGACTGTGTCAAGTCGGGCTACAGGTGCATACACCTCATGATAGTCAACTCCTGACTTTTTCTTGTAGCCTTTTGCCACTAATCTAGCCTTATGCCTGTCAACTTCTCCTTGGGCATTAAAATTTGTTTTATATACCCACTTGACCCCAATGGTCTTCTTTCATGCTGGAAGATCTGTTAGCTGCCATGTCTCATTTTTCTCAATGGCTGCTATCTCCTCATCCATCGCATTCACCCATTTGCGATTTTGACTTGCCTCTTCAAACTCCACTAGATCACATTCAGTAAAGAGAGAAAAATCAGAATAATCTTCATCTAATTGATTACGGGTTACCTCATAAATGTCTTGCAAGCTTCGAGTCTTCGCAGGAGTCCTCAGGTTTTGAATTCTGCTTGCAAGTGGAGGTGATCGGGATGATGAGGGTGTGCTACTGCTGGCACCTCTGTTGCTGCTTGAAGGCATAAGTCATTGGACACTGTCTTCCTCCAAGTCTACAAATTCAACAATTGCTAGTTCAGACTGACTAGTATTTGACTTCCCGTTCCAGGCTTCATCCTCCAAGAACTTCACATCTCGACTAATGACAAGTTTCTTTGTCACAAGATTGTACAGCCTGTATGCCTTTGATGGTTCATTGTACCCTGTGAAGATGCATCTTTCAACTTTGTCATCCAGCTTCTACCTTTTCTCATCTGGAACATGTGCATATGCTATGCACCCGAAAACTCGCAAATTAGCCACACTTGGCTTCAACTTGCTCTAGGCTTCCTCTTGAATTTTTTCCCTCACACTCTTGGTGGGACATCGGTTCAGCAGATAAACTGCACAAATTACAGCTTTTGCCCAGAACTCATGTGGCAAACTTTTTGCCTTCAGCATGCTCCATGCCATCTCCATGATTGTTCTGTTCTTCCTCTCAGCTACACCATTCTGTTGTGGTGTATAACTCGCAGTGAACTGCATCCGAATTCCATGCTGCTTGTAGAAGTTGTGGAATTCATTGGAGATGTACTCTCCACCTCCATCAGTTCTGAGAGTCTTCACATAAGGACTGCTCTGTTTCTCAACCAGAGCCTTGAACTCCTTAAACATTGTAAATGCCTCTGACTTCAACTTGATTGGATAAATCCATGTCTTCCGACTGAAGTCATCAATGAAGGTTAGGAAATACTTATTGCCGGCATATGAGGTGGTCTGCATGGGACCACAGATGTCTAAGTGCACCAGCTCCAAAGGCCGTGATGCTCTCCAAGACTGTCCTACAGGGAAGGCATCTCTCTGCTGCTTGCTGACCAGGCAATCTTCACAGACTTTGTTCAGTTGCTTAATAAGAGGTAAACCCTTCACCATCTGCTTCTTGTGTAGTAGATTCAGGCCACTGAAGCTCAAGTGACCGAATCTGAGATGCCACATCCAGATAGAATCCTTCTCAACTGCACTTAGAGACATCAAATATTCATTCTAAATCTGTAGTAGAAACATTTTGTTTTTCGTCATGGACACTGTTGCGATTTGTCCATGCACTTTGTCTCTGATGGAATAAACACCGTCTTTGAACAGTACAGTGTGCCCCTTCTACATAAGTTGTCCAACACTTAGCAGATTGTGCTTCAACCCAGGCACATAAAAAACATCTTGAATTGTTTTTCTTTCATCGTGTTAGGTTCGGATGAGGATCTTTCCTTTCCCCATCACAGGAACTTTGATGTTGTTCCCCATCTTGACTTCGGACTGGACTGTTTCATCCAGTTGTGAGAAAATCTCCTTGTTCCCAGTCATATGGTTGTTGCAACCACTGTAAAGATACCAGATGTTTTTCTTTCTCTCCTCTTCAATACTGCAAGTCAGCAACACATTTCCTTCTATCGCATTTTTGGGTTCCTCCGTATAATGGGCTTACTGTTGATTCTCGTTTGCCATCTTATTTCTGCACTAAGTGGCATAATGGACTTGCTGCAGTAGTAGCATTGGAACTTTGACATGTCATTCTTCTACTGAGAGCCACCTTGCTAATTTTTGCCATTGCCTCTTCCTCCTTGCTGATGAAAGTTGCAACTTGGCTCAGCATCCTGAGGGTTTGATCTCCCTCCTTGCTTGTTCCTTCTCCCATGCCTGCTTATGCCTATTCCTCCTTGAGAACTAGAAGTGCTGTGGTGGGAGTCTTGTCTGCCGCTATCTTGAACTAAGACTTGTGCTTTGAAGACTTGCTCCAAAGAATACTGAGTTGAGCAGCTCAGCCTCTGTTCATGGGTCTATAGGGAACCCATGAGTTCATCTATAGAGAGGGTTGTCAAATCCCTCGACTCTTCGATTGCTATCACAATCGAGTCAAACTTGGTAGGCAGACTTCTAAGAATCTTCTCCACGATTCTCTAGCTCTGCACGATTTCACCAGTCAACCGCATCTGGTTGATGATATTTGTTTTCCAGGTGAAGAAGTCGCTCATTGACTCGGATTCGCTCATCTGTAGATTTTCAAACTCCCTCTTGAGCATCTGTAGCTTCACCAACTTCACTTTGTCGGTGCCCTGATACAAAATTGCCAGGGTTTCCCAGGCCTGCTTGGCCTTGGTGGCTGATGCAATCCATGAGAAGATGGTCTCCTCAAATGCTTGCATGATGTAGAAGAGGGCCTTCTGGTCCTTCTTCTTGTGCTCTTTCAACAGATCCTTGTCTGCTTGAGAGAGGGTGACTAGTGTTGCTGCATCTACCGGTTTTGGGTAGCCGTTCTTGACTAACTCCCATAGCTCCTGAGATCCAAACAAGATCTTCATCTAGATGCTCCAGTAATCGTAGTTCTTGCCATTAAATCACGGGATATGTAATTGCAGGGAATTCTTTCCAGAATCCATCTTCTATCTCTGCATCACGGCTCAATCAGCTCTGATACCAATTTGAAGGAAGATTTTTTATTTTCTTTCGCCAAAGTCTGTCAGCACAGACTGTGCAGGGCGGACAACCAGCTCCAAGCTACGGGAGTGAAGTGCGAATGACACCGAACCTTTGGCGAAGTCCATCACTCACGAGTGTAGTGCGGACTACGTCGAACCATGGGTGAAGGACGTGCTTCGCAGCACAGTGCGGACTATGCCAGATCTAGGGCGAAGGACGTGCTTCACAGCGTAGTGCGAACTGTGCCAAATCTGGGGCGAAGGACGTGCTTCGCAGTGAAGTGCGTAAGGCACACGTATTTTGTGTGAAGTGCAAACTTCGCATTGCCAGGAAGAAGAAACAACCGTCCGCAGCGAAGTGTGAACTTCGCTGGCACTCGGGCTGCGCTCGAAACTTGGGCGTAGTCAGATTTTGATAGCGAAGTGGGAAGGCTACTTCAGACTTGGCCAACTCTGGCCTTCAACTTCTTCGTCTTTCGCGGCTGCCGCTGGGTTTGCCTGGCTTGGCAACACCCGTATGAGAGGAGAGAATAACCGGAACAAAGAACAACAAACTGCAAACCCTAAAGATGCTTAAAACAAAAAAAAAACTTTATTCATATGAACAACTAGGGTTACAAAAATTCCTCAACCAAGGAAATAACAACATCTGCAGGCTACGCTGCAAGATAAAAAAAAAACTAACTTTACCACCATATATCATCGCTTCTTGGTAAGCAGCGCGAAACTCACCACCTAGAATAACTTCCATTTTTGCAGCAAGCACTGGAATTACCCAACCTAAAATAGCTTCAAAGGCATTAACACCAGGTATTAACCCTAGGATACCAAGTATAACATCGACAAATCTGGGTACTTCTACAATAATATCAGAAGCCAGCAGCAGGCCCTCCCTGCTTGAACATAACTCCAGAAACACAACATCAGGTTTCATTGAACGAATGATAGCCTTAACGTCCTCACAACATCTTTTAGAGATGTGACTTATGCCAACCAGATAAACATTGCAATTATATTTATCCTTTATAGCTGTGGATTCATACTGCAAGACCATTACTTTCCTCCTCAACCCTGCGGGTAGTTGAAGTAGGGGATTATGCTCATCACTATTGTGGTCGACTGTCTCTTTTCTTTCTTTTGCCCATGCCTCCACATTGTTTTCATTTTTGTGATGTGCTGCTATAGGGAAGGTGTTGCGGATATCTTTATCCATTTCGTCTGGCGGGTTCAAAGGCTTACGAGCCAAAAGAGATTCGAAAAAAAAACTTCGGGTCCAGTCAAAGAAGAAGGGCCGCTGTTAATAGATTCTACTTCACCGCTCCGAATGTGTGGTTTTGTTTTAGGAATTCTTTGTGCTCCATATATCCAATTATATAAATATAGGCAAACAAAAAAACTTTCTTTTGGCTAATGTGTTGGGCGCAAAATGCTAGCCGACCTCAACTAAATTTGGATGTCTGCCAAGTTTTCGAGGGCTACTTTGGCTCAGCTATTCGGAGTTTTTTCTTCCTTTTAAATAATAAATTTAATAATTTTTGGGAGTTGGCTCCATGGTAAGATGAATTTAAAAGACAAACATCTTGTTCTTTGGAAAATAGATTATCACATGGTACTGGCACTGTTAGGACATATTACTACTTGACAGAAGACAAAAAATATCATAGCAAGTAATTATGAATAGGTAGAGTTAGGGTAAGTTTATCAATTACCTGCGGTATATGGATACCTAGTCTAAGTTCTCTTTTCATGAGATGAAAATTCCTTGTGAGTTGCCAAAAGTATGGGTATTCGCAAATCATCACCCACAACCACTTCAATAAGAAGATGCAAAAGGAATAAAGTGGTCGGGAATTATGGAGCAATATGACATACCTTCAGCAAAATATGGTCAAGTGTCAACAAAACCAATGTAGAATTACGAAACAGTTTGTATTATTCAGCAGACATTTAAATAAAGATTACATTTCCGGGAATAGTCACCGACGTGAACAAAACTTTGTTACATGGTTGTAACAGTATGCTAAAGAATATAATGCAAACAAAATAGAACAGTACGCTAACATCCCCCTTTATTACATTATTTGGGTAATGTAATAACTAATAGCTATACTAGACTACTAACATCCCCTTACATCATTTTGCAATACAAAGTGAGCTGCGAAACAATTCAAATTTGACACGTCCAAGTGCCTTAGTGAAAATGTCTACAACTTGAGCATCGGTGGGAATGTGCTGAAGCTGAATTCGGTGTTTTGGAACTTCATCTCGAATGAAATGACATTGTGTGTCAATGTGCTTTGTTCTTTCATGATGGACTGGATTCTTGACAGGTTCAGAACACCCTGATTGTCGCAAAACAAGTGTATTGGAGATTTTGACGGATGGCCCATACTTGTCAGAATGCAACGTAACCATATCACTTCGCACATAGCTTCACGTGCGGCACGATACTCTACCTCTGTTGATGAAATAGCAACCACCTGTTGCTTCTTGTTGTGCCAAGAGACAGGACTGGATCCCAGATGAAAAATGTATCCAGAAGTTGACTTGTGATCATTAAATTATCCTTCATAGTTGGAGTCTGTGTATCCTTGCAAGAAAAATTTGTTGTTCCTCTTGTATTCTAGGCCATATTCCATAGTACCATGGACATAGTGAAGAACATGTTTTGTTGCTTTCCAATGAGTGGTCTTAGGCTCCTGAATGAACCTCGAAAGATAGTTGACAACAAATATGAGATCTGGCCTAGTATTGGTCAGATATATGAGACTCCCAATCAACTATCGATAGAGAGTACCATCTACCTGAGGTGAATCATCATATCACGATAACTGAAGTCCATTCTCCATTGGAGTTGCCATTGGCTTGCAATTAGTCATGCGATATTTTTTCAGCAATGTCTTGGCATATTTTTTCTGAGACACTTTGATGGAGTGCTCCTTCTGGCTGAATTCCCGACCAAGACAATAATGGAGAAGTAAGAGATCTGTCATCTCAAAATATTTGCACAAGTTTCTTTTGACAGTAGAGATCATAGTTTCTGAACTCTCTGTAATGAGTAGATCATCCACATAGAGTACAAGCAACACTATCTCAGAACCCTGTTTCTTGAAATAGAGGTTTGCATCTGACGGACATCTCTTAAATCCATGCTGCATAAGGTGATTGTCCATTTTTATATACCAAGCTCGAGGAGTTTGTTTTAGACCATATAAGGATTTTACCAATTTGCAAACCTTCTGCTCTTGGCCTTCTGCTTCAAATCCTTCTGGCTGAGTCATGTAGACTTCTTCTTGGAGATCAACATTTAGAAAGGCACTTTTGACATCCATCTGGTGAACTTTCCACCCATATTGTGCTGCCATAGCACACATAACCCGAATTGTGGTCATCCGAGTAGTAGGTGCAAAAGTTTCCTCATAGTCAATGCCTTCCTTTTGAGCATAGCCCTTTGCAACAAGATGGGCCTTATGCTTATCAATTATTCCATCTACCTTGTACTTGAATTTATATACCCATTTGCAGCCAATGGGTTTCTTTCCATGCGGCAGATCAACAAGCTTCCAAGTTTTATTCTTCATCAAAGACTCATACTCTGTATCCATAGCGGCCTTCCATTGAGGCTCACTAAGAGCATCTTGCACTGATGCAGGTTCAAGATCATCTATGGTAGACATGAACGCCCTGTCATCATCAATATCCATATCCTCTACTTCTGTACTTGGAGTCACAAAAAGTTCCTCAAAAGATTGACAAAGATCATCAACCTCACCAGTTTCTTTGGCTTCTTTTTCCTTTTGAGCCATACTGCGTGTACGAGGTCTATCCAAATTCAAATTGGGAGGAGTGGATAAATTTGCATCTCTGATTGTATTTGTACACCATTTAGGATTCTTCTTCGGTGGAGTTGAAGAAGATGTAGAAGGACCTCCTGTCTATGTTGACGAAGGAATCTTCTCTTCCTTAGATTCCACAATATCTTCGTGTACTTTAGATGTGTTCTGTGATGTGAAAGCTTCATCAAAGACAACATCTCTGCTGATATGAATTTTCTTGGTCAAAGGATCTATCAACCGATATCCTTTAGAGTGCTCAGAATAACCAAGAAAAATACATCTCAGTGTTTTCTCATCTAGCTTCTTCCTTTTCTCTTTCGGTATGTGCATGAAAGCGTGACATCCAAAAATACGTAGATGAGATATGGAGGGTTTTTGACCACTCCATGATTCTTGTGGAGTCATTCCTTTTAGGGCCTTTGTGGGTGCCCTATTCAACAGATATACCGTAGTGGTGACAACTTCTGCCCAATATTGTTTCCCAAGAGTAGCTCCTATGAGCATACAACAAACCATTTCCACGATAGAACGGTTCGTTCTCTCAGCAACTCCATTTTTTTGAGGAGTATAGGCAGTTGTTAACTGTCTCTTGATTCCATGCTTATCTAGGAATGCAGAAAATTCATTAGAGGTAAACTCTCCCCCTCGATCTGAGCGAAGGGTTTTAATAGAAGCTCCTGACTCCTTCCCAACGGATTTCTTGAACTGCTGGAAGAATGCGAACGCTTCAAATTTTAGTTGGAGAAAGAAAACCCACATCTTTCGTGAGTAGTCATCTACGAATAACTGAAAGTACCTCTTCCCTCCACAACTTTTGGGTGTGAAAGGACCACATAGATCGGTGTGAATTAACTCTAGAGGTTTTCGTGCTCTTGTAGAGCTCTTCTCAAATGGTACTCTATGCTGCTTTCCTGCCAAGCAGTCAGAGCACACTGGCAATGTGGTAGAAAGGGAAGGAAGACCCTTTACCATCTCATACTTACTAAGCTCAAGTAAGTAGCCAGAACTAAGATGCCCATATCTTTTGTGCCATAGGGAAGTTGCCTCCTTGGTAGAGACAATCATGGCAACATGTGGAGTAGAGATAGCATCTAGTGCAAATAAGCCGTGCTTATATGAAGCTATTGCAATCTGCTTACCCTTCCTGGTAATGGTACAACACTTCTTGCCATTCTCAACACGAAAGTTGAAAACCATATTTCTGTCCAGGATTTGTGTGACTGACAGAAAATTGTTAGCCAATCCCGGAACATAGAGGACTTTGTCAATCTGACACTTGCCATCAGGAAGAGTGACTGAAACTGTACCCTCTCCCTGAACCCCGTAGGTTTTATCATCAGCAATGGTGACAGGTTTGTCCTCTTTGGCCACAAATGATTCAAACCATGATCTGTTGCCAGTCATATGTTTGCTAGCTCCAGAATCGACATACCAAATAGGATCCCTCTGTGTGGAATCTGTGGTAATCATGAGCACCTTGTGTGCCCATTCAGAATCTGAGTCAGATTCTTCAACAACAAAATTCACCCGGGGTTGCTTGTTTTTATTTTGTGGTTTGTTTTGGCCTTTCTGCTTGTTCTTATGCCAACACCTGCTGGTGTCATGGTTGTCTTTCTCATAGATCTTGCACCACCTATTATTCTGTTGAGGTTGTTTGCCTTTTCCTTTCGTATATTGTTGAGAATTTCCTCCTTTTTGAAAGTTGCCTCCTTTTTGCCCATTACCTTTCTTCCTAGAACCCTGCCTGTTGGTGTATAGGGCTGTATTGGAAGAATCATCCTTGTGAAGTTGGTGTGCCTCCTGTTGTTGAAGCAGATTGACCAACTCGATGTAGGTAATTTGTCGTTGAGACACCTGGATGGAGGTTATCAACATATCAAATGAAGAAGGTAAAGCTCTCATCACAAGTGAAATGAGAAGCTTTTCGTCCACAATATCTCCCAAAGAATTCAATTTCTCTTTCAATTCAGACACTGCACAAAGAGTTCAACTATTTCACCCTGTCTCAAACTCAGGTTATGAAGTTGTTGTTGAAGATGAAGAATGGTTGAATCATTCTTTCCCTCATAGATGGTTCTAAGGGCATCCCATGCCTCTTTACCACTTGCTTTGTCAGCTATATGAGGTTGCACTTCATCTAAAACAACAAACAAAATGAGCACCTTTGCTTGACTGTCTTTCTTGTCAAAAGCTATCTAATCTACAGAAGGACCTGTGGATCCTGCTGTTGGTGAAGGCCTAGTTGCTACTCCAGTAACAATATCCCACAAATCTTCCATTTGGAGAACTGCCTTCATATTATGTTTCCATGATGTATAATTTGGACCTTTCAATAACTGATGCGGATTAGTCATCAAATTTGCAATAGCGGCCATAGTGAAGGTTCCTTATATCACCAATTGGTCCCCCTTTCAATATACCTTTTGCTAGGCCGTTATAACGTACAAAATACCCGCCCTTACGTGAGGGAAACTATAGGTATTTAGAAATATCAACAAAAATCACCCGCCCTTACGTGAAGGAGACTATAGGTGAGTTTTAGAGATCATACGATACGTGGAACATAAGCGGTATTGAAATGGAATCGCCTTGTTGATGGCACCTACCATAGAAGATTCTTCTCATGCGTGGGGCGTAACTTCCCCTAAAAACTATGAAGAATACTTCGTCAGGATTTACGTCTAAACACAAGTGCGATAAAGGGTAGTGGATGGAGTAAAAAAATACAAAAATGGCTAACTTATCTCTCCCCGATGATTTATAGAGAACAAGCTCAGACGTCATTGTAACAGCTATATTAGGCGACGGATACAGTAGCCAAATCACGATAGCTTTACCTGTGAGTGCTGGCCAGAGGTATCACAAATACCGAACGCTACAGTGCAATAAATTGCACGGATGGGTTTTAATTATTCCGGGGACTTAGGGAGTGTATTTGATTTTTTTTAAGTTTTTAATGTTATAGTGCAAAAATGAAATATGCAACATACAACATAAAAAATTGCCCACAAGAATAACCCACAAGGTGTCGGTCACAGCCGAAAATGCACCTTTTACAATTCGCCAAATTGCTATTTTTCAAAAAATTACTCACAATCCCCCTTTGATTTTTTGAAAAAAATATCCCCCTTAAAAAAATTTCTTTAACAAAGCATTTTTAATAATTATTATATATTTAAAATTAAAATAAATAATTTTAATTTATATAGTTTTAAAACTTATAAAAAAATAAATTAAAATTAAAATTTTAATTTATAAAGTTAAAAAACTATACAAAAAATTAAAATTAAAAATTTTAATTAAAAAATAATAATTAAAAAATAACTTTGAAAAAAAAATTTATACCTTGGTGGGAGTCGACGGGATTTGAACCCCCGACCTGCAGGCTCCCTGAGCCTTACCGCACAACTCACTGCCAAGTGAGCTAGCGGGCTGATCCGGAAGGAACAGTGCAGCTCCTCTCCTTTATCCTTCCACAGCCTGCCCGAGCCCTCTGGTTGCTCGGTCGCGTGCTGCTGCTTCCGCGCACGGTGGCGCTGCTGCTTCCCGCTGCTCGCTATGGATTTTAAAAAAAACAACGCTTCCCACTGCAAATTAGCTTCGTCGCGTTCCCCCGAGTGCCCGCGGTTTCTGCTCAATGGGGGGGGTGGGTTTTATTTCCCCGCACACAGTATCCAATGAAAGGGTTGTCTTGCGCCGTTTCCTTGCATGGACTTGCATCCACTCAATGGGGGGGGTCCTCCTTCCCCGACGCAGCGCGCCAACACTGGCCTTCTGTGCAACGTCACTGGACGTCCAACAAGCGATGGGGGGTGAGACGACTGTCCCTCCTCCTCGCAGGACGTTATAGTGCTCGGCGCGCTACGTCCTATGGCTGGCACTGCGAACGTCACCACCGCGTGCTGTCCATCCTCCTCCTTGGTGACGTCTACGTGCGGGGCCCACGTCATGACGCGCATAGGTCTGTGCGCGTTAGGAAGCGGACCGGACTCCCTTGCCTCTGCACGCAGGGGGGCCTGTGCTTCACGTCGCTCACAGGTCTGCGTGCAGAAGGGAGCGGACCTCCGCATATGATTTTTTTTTTATATTCGCTGAGCTCAGGAAAAGAACTCGCTCGAAAAAAAAAACTTTAGACTTTCTCCCTGCTTCAGCCTCCCTCTTCACACCACTGGCTCTGATGCCATGTAGAATTATGGAACAGTTTGTATTATTCAACAGGCATTTAAATAAAGATTACATTGCCGGGAATAGTCACCGGCGTAAAAAAAACTCTGTTACATGGTTGTAACAGTATGCTAAAGAATATAATGCAAACAAAATAGAATAGTACGCTAACATTGAAGAATATCTATACTAGGTTGAAAGCTGGTGGAAGACCAAATCATTGACCTGTTACTACAGATTCAAGACAAACAAAAAATTCAGAATGTAGAAGCCACTAGAAGATCTACATTCGATCGGGATCCATCAAAGTCCCAACTCCCCATCTAGAAAATGAAAAGTGGTCAAACAAGGAAATATGGAAATATGACCAAGTCTAGAAAGTACTCAATAATTTCACTTGACTGAACCTTGGGGAGGTCCAAATGTTATGGCACACAAAGGAAACAAAAATAGAAATGACTAAATTTTGGACGTACCAAGTAGTTTTCACTCGATCGAAGCTCGATGAATTACCAAATACTTGACCTAATGTGGAAGAAAGCCCAAAAGGTAACTAAGTATTAATGTAGTTGGAGGTGTTGTACCTAGTCAAGACCTACCAAGTTGTGCACTGTTTACCCAAATATTGAAAGCCAATAAGAGGGAATTAGAAGAAAATAATACAAATCTAGAGGTTATTAGATGATTTGTACCTGACTGGAGCTTGGGAGGGTACCAAATCTTCAGCCTATTGTAGAAAAACCAATTTTGGGAAAAGGGATAATGAACCTTATAGACGTGTCTTATATGAGAAATATTTAGAAACATCAAATCGTTTACTTCTTCATTATCCCTTTTCTCACACCATTTGGGATTACATTTTTAAAAAATAAAAATTTATTACATAGGTTTACTAGGCTGAAAGCTGGTGGGAGACCAAATCATTGACATTGTTACTACGAATTCAAGACAAATAAAAAATTCAGAATGTAGAAGCCACTAGAAGATCTACATTCGATCGGGATCCAGCAAAGTCCCAACTCCCCATCCAAAAAATGAAAAGTGGTCAAACAAGGAAATATGGAAATATGACCAAGTCTAGAAAGTACTCGATAATTTGCACTCGACTAAACCCTGGGGAGGTCCAAATATTATGGCAGAAGAAGGAAACAAGAATAGAAATGGCTAATTTTTGGACGTACCAAGTAATTTTCACTAAATCGAAGCTCGGTGAATTACCAAATACCTGACCTAATGTGGAAGAAAGCCCAAAAGGTAACTACGTATTAATGTAGTTGGAGGTGTTGTACCTAGTCGAGACCTACCAAGTTGTGCACTCTTCACCCAAATATTGAAAGCCAATAGGAGGGAATTGGAGGAAAATAATACAAATCTAGAGGTTATCAGATGATTTGTACCTGACTGGAGCTTGGGAGGGTACCAAATCTTTAGCCTGCTGTGGAAAAACCAATTTTGAGAAAAGGGATAGTGAAGATTTGATGTAAAAACCTACCTAATAAATTTTTATTTTTAAAAATGTAATCCCAAATGGTGTGAGAAAAAGGATAATGAAGAATTAAATGATTTGATGTTTCTAAATATTTCTCATATAAGACACATCTAAAAGGTTCATTATATCCTTTCCTTTGTAGGCTCTCTCTTGTAAGAATTTTACTTCAAACTACTAATTAAAGGAATGTTGAGACCTTAGGAGGGCCTCTAATGACCAAAGAATCTTATAAAATATTGTTAGCAAGAGCATATGAATGATGGTAGAATATGTTATAGATGTTTGATGATAAATTAAGGAGGTAAAATGGATATTTATAGTATATTAAAGGAAGTAGCTTTTATTTTAGAGTCAAAAATTGATTTTCATTATTTTTAGAATAAACATCAAGCCAAATAATATGTAATTTAAATCCTAAGTGTAAAATCTTGCTAGAATTACGACTATACATGAAAAACCTAAAAGTTATCTCGTGATGAAGGTACCAAATTATATTGAAAATCTTAGCAGCGTCAAGTATTAAGATGAGTGCTTTTGTAAACACATGTCAAAATATTAATAGCAACTCTATCCTTATTTTAATATTTTAATAAAATTATCAAGCAAAGACATTAGGAAAGATGAAGGAAAGGTGATAAATGGTTAAATAAAAGGAATTGAGACCACTAACCAACATATCTCACTATTTTCCTACCCATAAACTAACAAAGCTAGTCCACCCATATCCTATATATAAGAGGACAAGACTCTCCACCACCTACAAAGTTAGCTATTACTACTTCTTTTACAAATATAATGTGTAATTGAAAAGTATTAAAGTGGGTACTCAAGTAGAGTTTAGAGTGCAAACTATGTAGTCTAGGAGGATCTATTTTTGAGATGATATGGTTGTCACATCTTGTCAAAAATAGTCATCTAGCAAAATAAATTAATGATCTTGAGTAGTAACAATTAAGAAGTTGTAAATGTTGTTTGCAATCCAATTTTTAATGAGCAAAAAATATAGGTTGAACTATAGTGGCATTCCTTTTATCGATATGTTCAAGAATAAAATATATAGCTCTAGTTTTATAAATATGATAGTCTCTTAAACATATGAATATTAAAAAATTTATGATCTATTATTTTTTAACAAAACTGTATCAATGAATCTATGGTAAAACCTAAAGTTATAATTTAATGTAAAAAATACATCATTCAAATAATCAATCCAAGAAGGAAATCTAAAAATCATATTAATATTTAAATTATTTTTATAAGAATAATACATACATTACTTTATATTTGATTATTTTTTAGCAAGTACAACATTATAAGTAATTATTATGACTAAATGTCAATAGTTTTTGTTCAGAGTCTCAATACTAATAATATTTTTTATTTTTGCAATTTTACAATGCTAAGAAATCTAATTTAGGAGATGGAGAAAACCCATCTCTACATTCAAAACTTCCAGTAATCTCTTGGTTAATATCTTGGCATACACTTTATATATCATATTTCATAGATTGATTGGTCTAAATTCCTTTCATGTCCTTTGTTTTTTTATTTTTTTAAATTAGGGTAATAAAAGTGTTAAGTTCTTTAAGTAAGTAATCTGATCAATTGATGTGTCTCATTCATTAAAACAATTACATATTTAATGAATTAAAAAATTAGAACATCCAAAAATTGCAAATGTTTATGATGTAACATTGTCTTGATGAAAAGCCAAATTTTCTTAAGACCTTAAGTAAGAAGTTTTAGAAAAATTTCTCGTAACCCTTTCTTATGTCTAATTAAATTATCATACCTTCATTCTTTTGTCTATTTATAGAGTGAATCACCTTGAGAGACATTAGTATACCATCTAAAATCTTATTACTTTGACGAAAGACCAACTTGAGAGACATTAGTATACCATCTAAAATATCATTACCTTGAAGAAAGACCAACTTTTATTTTAAGATAATTTTGGGGAAAACCTTCGTTAATCTCTTGGTTAATATCTTGGCATACACTTTGTATATCATATTGCATAAATTGGTTAAAATAATATTAATTTAAATATAATAAATGAAAATTAAAAAAAAATATTTTAAATATATTTTAGTTGTAGTATAATTTTAATTTAATTGATTGGCTTTAGTCATTCCTAATATAAGTTATTATAATATATATAGCTTTATGCACACATTTCATTTATCTTGTGGATATGAACTACTTAATTTTTTAGACAAGTGTAATGTCATTTGCTTTTTCTTTAGTGGTATTAGGTTGGGTATTCTTATTGGTGAATAGAGTTGTTATTATTATTATTTATGAGAGATTTTGGACTTTCATATTGAATGATGTTTGAACGTTGAACTTTTCAAAGAGAGGCCAAAGCTCTTACCTATAGAGTTATTATTTTTACATTAGCTGACCATCTATTATTTAATGATAGATCAATCCTATTCTCTTATAACATATAATACTCTAATTAGATGACAACGTTATATGATTTTATATTATAACATATAATAATTTAAGTTTTGTTGTAATACCGATATATGATGATAATGTAACAAGGATGATACATATTTTAATCCTATACAACCAATTAAAAAAATAAAAATACTTATATGCAGATTAGAAAAAATATATATATTAACAAGGGTGATACGTGTTTCATTCCCATACAACCAATTAAAAAATAATAATTATGCACTAATCAAATAATTAATCAATCTATGCAAGATGATACATTAGTATACCATCTAAAATCTGATTACCTTGAAGAAAGATAATTTTGGGAGAACCTTCGTTAATCTCTTGGTTAATATCTTGGCATACACTTTGTATATTGCATGAACTGATTAAAATAATTTTAATTTAAATAGATTAAATTAAAAAAATATATATATTTTAATTGTAATATAATTTTAGTTTAATTGGTTGGATTCAGACAACCAATTAAAAAATAATAATAATAATTCACTGCATAAATGTTTAAAGTATAATAAAAACAAATTGACATACTTAATTCTTTCGGACCATTATTTTTCAAATAAAATTTTTATCTTTGAATAGGGTGTCCTTAAGCATAATACAAGAAGGACAAAGATTTCTAAACATATTAGGAGTTCTTTGGTGCATAATGCATGGAAACATATTTATTTTTATTTAAAAAATTGGTGGATACTTACAAATTACATTAACAAAGTAATTCTCTGTTGGAGAGGGAAGATTTAAAATAAAAATTACGGCAAATTCCAAACAGAAAAAAGGATGGATTGCTAATACTAAATGCCAAATGAATCTCGAAGGAGGAGAGTGCACATAATTAATCTTTCACGTAAGCCTCCACCATAGAAACATACCACCCAAGGCTACCGAGATCCAGATTTTCTTGGTCATTGATGATGACTTTCGTTTCGGTTCTTGAACGACGGGATCCAGCAAAGAATCTACAGCCACAGGTTTCCTCCAATTTTTCTGAATCCCTGGGACATGCATTCTTCCGACAACTGCTACAACCGACCTACTTTTGAAGGAAGATTTTCGATTTTCTTTCGCCGAAGTCCGTCAGCAGAGACTGCGCAGGGCGGACGCCCAGATCCAAGCTGCAGGAGCGAAGTGCAGACGGCGCCGACCCTTGGGCAAAGTCCATCACTCGCGAGCGCAGTGCGGACTGCGCCGAACCATGGGCGAAGGACGTGCTTCGCAGCGCAGTGCGGACTGCGCCAGATCTGGGGCGAAGGACGTGCTTCGCAGCGCAGTGCGGACTGTGCCAGATCTGGGGCGAAGGACGTGCTTCGCAGTGCAGTGCGGACTGCGCCAGATCTAGGGCGAAGGACGTGCTTCGCAGCGAAGTGCGTAAGGCGCACGTCTTTTGTGCGAAGTGCGAACTTCGCACTGCCAGGAAGAAGAAACAACCGTCGACAGCGAAGTGCGAACTTCGTTGGCTGACGAACTTTGCTGGCACTCGGGCTGTGCTCGAAACTTGGGAGCAGTCGGATTTCAGCAGTGAAGTGGGAAGGCTGCTTCAGACTTGGCCAACTCGGCCTTCAACTTCTTCATCTTCCGCGGCTTCCCTGGGTTTGCCTAGCTTGGCAACACCCGTATGAGAGGAGAGAATAACCGGAACAGAGAACAACAAACTGCAAACCCTAAAGATGCTTAAAAAAAACAAAAAACTTTATTCATATGAACAACTAGGGTTACAGAAATTCCTCAACCGAGGAAATAACATCTGTAGGCTACGCTGCAGGATAAACTAAACAGACAAAATGTCGAGTCGGCTGCTCGGACATTAATCAGCTGAGCCACACTGCTCACTGAGATACTCTGCTCTCTGCCTTTTGCTTCTTGCACTCTGCTTTTCCTCTTTCACGAACTTCTCTCACACATGCACTGCTTCTCTCTATCTTGTTTGAAGACAGGAACTGCCCTTTTATAGCCACGGGGAGATGAGGATAAGGTTTATCCTCTGACAGCTTCGAATAAGGGTTATCCTCTGATCGACCCTCATCTAGGGTTTCTGACAAACACCGACTTGGCATTAACTCCTACGGAGATCGGATCTGTTAGGTGTCAAGGTGTGACGTCATGTCACACTTTTGTTGGGATCCCGGACTGCGACAACGCAGTCTGACTTCGCCCATGTCTGGAGCGCAATCCGGTTTCGCCCAAGGTTCGGAGCGCAGTTGGGCACAGGCATGAAATCTGGGTTAATTTTTCTAACACCCTCCTTTAAGCCTAATTTCACTCTCTCATGAAGTGATAACGAATATCAATGTGCTTCGTCTGGCCATGGAACACAGGATCCTTTGATAGTGCAATGGCCGAATTGTTATCACAAAAAATGTTGTCACGCCTTCTGTAGGATTGTACAGTTCACTCAGAACTCATCGCAGCCATACTGCCTGGCATGCGGATGTCGTGGCGGCGACATATTCTACTTCGGCTATGGACAATGCAACAATGGGTTGCTTCTTGGACGCCCATGAGACTACCCCTAATTCGAGATGGAAAGCATACCCGGAGGTGCTCTTTCGATCATCGATACTGCCAGCCCAGTCACTGTCTATGTAGCCTACCAGTTCCAACTGGTCCTGTTTGGTGTAAAATAGGCCATGGTTTCACGTCCCGCTGACATAGCGCAAGATCCTCTTGCCTACTTGCCAGTGCGTGTCCTTCGGAGTCTCCATGAAACGATTGATCAGACTTACTTCGAACATCAGATCTGGCTGAGTTGCAGTCAAATACATCAGACTGCCAACTAGCCTCTAGAACAAGGTTGGATCTACATTCCTCCCTGTATCCAACTTGCTCAACTTCAAACCTGTGGCTTCGTGTGTGATGGCAGTGTTTGTTGTCCTCCATCTTGAAGCGCTTCAGACATCCTTCGCATACTTGCCCCGAGAAATGAAGATGCCATCCGCCGATTGGTCAACTTCAATGTCGAGAAAAAATTTCATCAGCCCCATGTCGGCTCATTTCAAACTCAGACTTCATGGCTATTCTGAACTGCGCAAATAAGCTGCTGCTATTGCCAGTAAATATTAGATCGTCTACGTATAGGCAGACGATGATGAGCTCACCTGCTGCATTTGTCTTCATATACAGGGAGTGCTCATATGGGCATTTTTGAAACTCATTCTCTTGAAAATAGCTGTCAATACGACTATACCATGTTCGGGGTGCTTGCTTCAACCCATAGAGGGCCTTCTTTAGTTTCAGGACTTTGCCTTCTTGCCCTTGTATTTCATAATTGGGCGGCTGGTCTATGTAGACCTCTTCTTCCAACACTCCATTGAGGAAGGCAGACTTGACATCCATCTGGTACACGCTCCATCCTTTTTGAGCTGCCAGTGCCAGAATCATTATGACTGTGTCAAGTCTGGCCTTATGCCTATCAACTTCTCCTTGGGCATTAAACTTCGTTTTATATACCCACTTGACCCCAATGGTCTTCTTTCATGCTGGAGGATCTGTTAGCTACCATGTCTCATTTTTCTCAATGGCTGCTATCTCCTCATCCATCGCATTCACCCATTTGCGATTCTGACTTGCCTCTTCAAACTCCACTGGATCACATTCAGTAAAGAGAGCAAAATCAGAATAATCTTCATCTATTTGATTACGGGTTACCTCATAAATGTCTTGCAAGCTTCGAGTCTTCGCAGGAGTCCTCAGGTTTTGAATTCTGCTTGCAAGTGGAGGTGACCGGGATGATGAGGGTGTGCTACTGCTGGCACCTCTGTTGCTGCTTGAAGGCATAAGTGGTTGGACACTGTCTTCCTCCAAGTCTACAAATTCAACAATTGCTAGTTCAGACTGACCAGTCTTTGACTTCCCGTTCCAGGCTTCATCCTCCAAGAACTTCACGTCTCGACTGATGACAAGTTTCTTTGTCAGAAGATTGAACAACCTGTATGCCTTTGATGGTTCACTATACCCTGTGAAGATGCATCTTTCAGCTTTGTCATCCAGCTTCTACCTTTTCTCATCTGGAACATGTGCATATGCTATGCACCCAAAAACTCGCAAATGAGCCACACTTGGCTTCAACTTGCTCCAGGCTTCCTCTTGAATTTTTTCCCTCACACTCTTGGTGGGACATCGGTTTAGCAGATAAACTGCACAACTTACAACTTTTGCCCAGAACTCATGTGGCAAACTTTTTGCCTTCAACATGCTCCATGCCATCTCCATGATTATTCTGTTCTTCCTCTCAGCTACACCATTCTTTTGTGGTGTATATCTCGCAGTGAACTGCATCTGAATTCCATGCTGCTTGTAGAAGTTGTGGAATTTGTTAGAGATGTACTCTCCACCTCCATCAGTTCTGAGAGTCTTCACATAATGACTGCTCTGTTTCTCAACCAGAGCCTTGAAATCCTTAAACCTTGCAAATGCCTCTGACTTCAACTTTATTGGATAAATCCATGTCTTCCGACTGAATTCATCAATGAAGGTTAGGAAATACTTATTGCCAACATATGAGGTGGTCTGCATGGGACCACAGATGTCTGAGTGCACCAGCTCCAAAGGTCGTGATGCTCTCCAAGACTGTCCTACATGGAAGGCATCCCTCTGCTACTTGCCGACTAGGCAACCTTCATAGACTTTGTTTAGTTGCTGAATAAGAGGTAAACCCTTCACCATCTGCTTCTTGTGTAGTAGATTCAGGCCACTGAAGCTCAGGTGACCGAATTTGAGATGCCACAGCCAAGTAGCATCCTTCTCAACTGCACTTAGAGACATCAAAGATTCATTCTAAATCTGTAGCAGAAACATTTTGTTTTTCGTCATGGACACTGTTGCGATTTGTCCATGCACTTTGTCTCTGATTGGAACAAACACCATCTTTGAACAGTACAGTGTGCCCCTTCTACATAAGTTGTCCAACACTTAGCAGATTGTGCTTCAACCTAGGCACATAAAAAACATCTTGAATTGTTTTTCTTTCATCGTGTTAGGTTCGGATGAGGATCTTTCCTTTCCCCATCACAGGAACTTTGATGTTGTTCCCCATCTTGACTTCGGACTCGGATCTGTTTCATCCAGTTGTGAGAACATCTCCTTGTTCCCAGTCATATGGTTGTTGCAACCACTGTCAAGATACCAGATGTTTTTCTTGCTCTCCTCTTCAATACTGCAAGTCAGCAGCACATTTTCTTCTATCACATTTTTGGGTTCCTCCGTATAATGGGCTTGCTATTGATTCTCATTCGCCATCTTCTTTCTGCACTAAGTGGCATAATGGCCGAACTTGCTGCAGTAGTAGCATTGGACATTTGACATGTCCTTCTTCTGCTAAGAGCCACCTTGCTAATTTTTGCCAGTGCCTCTTCCTCCTTTCTGATGAAAGTTGCAACTTGGCTCAGCATCCTGAGGGTTTGATCTCCCTTCTTGCTTGTTCATTCTCCCATGCCTGCTTATGCCTCTTCCTCCTTGAGAACTAGAAGTGTTGTGGTGGGAGTCTTGTCTGCCACTATCTCGAACTGAGACTTGTGCTTTGAATACTTGCTCCAAAGAATACTGAGTTGAGCGGCTCAGCCTCTATTCATGGGTCTGCAGGGAACCCATGAGTTCATCTATCGAGAGGGTTGTCAAATCCCTCGACTCTTCGATTGCTATCACAACCGAGTCAAACTTGGCAGACAGACTTCTGAGAATCTTCTCCACGATTCTCTGGCTCTGCACGATTTCACCATTCAACCGCATCTGGTTGATGATATTTGTTGTTCAGGTGAAGAAGTCGCTCATTGACTCGGATTCGCTCATCTGTAGATTTTCAAACTCCCTCTTGAGCATCTGTAGCTTCACCAACTTCACTTTGTCGGTGCCCTGATACAAAATTGCCAGGGTTTCCCAGGCCTGCTTGGCCTTGGTGGTCGATGCAATCCATGAGAAGATGGTCTCCTCAACTACTTGCATGATGTAGAAGAGGGCCTTCTAGTCCTTCTTCTTGTGCTATTTCAACAAATCCTTTTCTGCTTGAGAGAGGGTGACCAGTGCTGCTACATCTGCCAATTTTGGGTAGCTGTTCTCGACTAACTCCCATAGCTCCTGAGATCCAAACAAAATCTTCATCTAGATGCTCCAGTAATCGTAGTTCTTGCCATTAAATCACGGGATCTGCAACTGCAGGGAATTCTTTCCATAATCCATCTTCTATCTCCACATCACGGCTCAATCAGCTCTGATACCAATTTGAAGGAAGATTTTTTATTTTTTTTCGTCGAAGTCCGTCAGCACAGACTGCGCAGGGTGGACGGCCAACTCCAAGCTATGGGAGAAAAGTGCGAATGACACCGAACCTTGGGCGAAGTCCGTCACTCGCGAGCGTAGTGCGGACTGCGTTGAACCATGGGTGAAGGACGTGCTTCGCAGCACAGTGTGGACTATGCCAGATCTAGGGCGAAGGACGTGCTTCACAGCGTAGTGCGAACTGCGCCAAATCTGGGGCGAAGGACGTGCTTCGCAGCGAAGTGTGTAAGGCACACGTCTTTTGTGTGAAGTGCAAACTTCGCATTGCCAGGAAGAAGAAACAACCGTCCGCAGCGAAGTGTGAACTTCGCTGGCACTCAGGCTGCGCTCGAAACTTGGGCGTAGTCAAATTTCGACAGCGAAGTGGGAAGGCTGCTTCAGACTTGGCCAACTCCGGCCTTCAACTTCTTCGTCTTCCGCGGCTGCCGCTGGGTTTGCCTGGCTTGGCAACACCCGTATGAGAGGAGAGAATAACCAGAACAGAGAAAAACAAACTGCAAACCCTAAAGATGCTTAAAACAAACAACAAACTTTATTCATATGAACAACTAGGGTTACAAAAATTCCTCAACTGAGGAAATAACAACATCTGCAGGCTATGCTGCAAGATAAACTAAACAAAAAAAATGTCGAGTCGGCTGCTCGGACATTAATCAGCTGAGCCACACTGCTCACTGAGATACTCTGCTCTTTGCCTTCTGCTTCTTACACTCTGCTTTTCCTCTTTCACGAACTTCTCTCACACACGCACTGCTTCTCTATATCTCGTCTGAAGACACGAACTGCCCTTTTATAGCCGTGGGGAGAGGAGGATAAGGTTTATCCTCTGACAGCTTCGGATAAGGGTTATCCTCTGACCAGCCTTCATCTAGGGTTTTTGACAAACGCCGACTTGGCATTAACTACTGCGGAGATCGGATCTGTCAAGTGTCAAATCTGTCAGAAGGTAGGTGTGACGTCATGTCACATTTTTGCTGGGATCCCGGACTGCGGCAGCGCAGTCCGACTTCGCCCATATCTGAAGCGCAATCCGGTTTCGCCCAAGGTTCAGAGCGCAGTTGGACATAGGCCTGAAATCTGGGTTAATTTTTCCAACAACTTTGACTTGCAGCATCGCGTAGTTTAGTGGACATATACATATCCCTCTCACAAAGCAATACGTCCATCAGACCTGGAAACTCCTTATCCATCTCGTGGATTAGATCATATACCGTATCTCTATCAGCTGTATCAAGATAATCGATTAATTGTTCACATAACGGCTGCATATTGCAATTGCTTGGGGATGATCTGGCTCTTCTAATGAACGCAACCAATTTGTTGTAACACTTATCAATTGGTAGTAGTAGGAAACAAGTCTCTGGAATAAAACAGAAAACGAATTTTATTTTACTCCATAAACTTGTTTTTTCCCAAATTCTCTTGCATGTTATCTCTACAGGGAGGTCACCCAATATAACTTTACCACCATATATCATCGCTTCTTGGTAAGCAGCGCGAAACTTGCCACCTGGAATAACTTCCATTTTCGCAGCAAGCACTGGAATTACCCAACCTAAAACAGCTTCAAAGGCATTAGCACCAGGGATAACATCGACAAATCTGGGTACTTCTACAATAAGATCAGGAGCCACAAAGGCCCTCCCTGCTTGAACATAACTCCAGAAACACAACATCAGGTTTCAGTGAACGGATGATAGCCTTAACGTCCTCACAACATCTTTTAGAGATGTGAGTTGTGCCAACCAGATAAACATTGCAATTATATTTATCCTTTATAGCTGTGGATTCATACTGCAAGACCATTACTTTCCTCCTCAACCCTGCGGGTAGTTGAAGTAGGGGATTATGCTCATCACTATTGTGGTCGACTGTCTCTTTTCTTTCTTTTGCCCATGCCTCCACATTGTTTTCATTTTTGTGATGCGCGGCTATAGGTAAGGTGTTGCGGATATCTTTATCCATTTCGTCTGGCGGGTTCAAAGGCTTACGAGCCAAAAGAGATTCGAAAAGAAAACTCTGGGTCCAGTCAAAGAAGAAGGGCCGCTGTTAATAGATTCTACTTCACCGCTCCGAATGTGTGGTTTTGTTTTAGGAATTCTTTGTGCTCCATATCTCCAATTATATAAATATAGGCAAACAAAAAAACTTTCTTTTGGCTAATGTGTTGGGCGCAAAATGCTAGCCGACCTCAACTAAATTTGGATGTCTGCCAAGTTTTCGGGGGCTACTTTGGCTCAGCTATTCGGAGTTTTTTCTTCCTTTTAAATAATAAATTTAATAATTTTTGGGAGTTGGCTCCGTGGTAAGATGAATTTAAAAGCCAAATGTCTTGTTCTTTGGAAAATAGATTATCACATGGTACTGGTACTGTTAGGACATATTACTACTTGACAGAATACATAAAAAATATCATAGCAAGTAATTATGAATAGGTAGAGTTAGGGTAAGTTTATCAATTACCTGCGGTATATGGATACCTAGTCTAAGTTCTCTTTTCATGAGATGAAAAGTCCTTGTGAGTTGCCAAAATATGGGTATTCGCAAATCATCATCCACAACCACTTCAATAAGAAGATGCAAAAGGAAGAAAGTGGTCGGGAATTATGGAGCAATATGACATACCTTCAGCAAAAGATGGTCAAGTGTCAACAAAACTGAAATATCTATACTAGGTTGAAAGCTGGTGGAAGACCAAATCACTGATTTGTTACTACGGATTCAAGACAAATAAAAATTTCAGAATGTAGAAGCCACTAGAAGATCTACATTCGATCGGGATCCACAAAAGTCCCAACTCCCATCCAGAAAATGAAAAGTGGTCAAAAAAGGAAATATGGAAATATGACCAAGTCTAGAAAGTACTCAATAATTTCACTTGACTGAACCTTGAGGAGGTCCAAATGTTATGGCACATGAAGGAAACAAAAATAGAAATGACTAAATTTTGGACGTACCAAGTAGTTTTCACTCGATCGAAGATCGATGAATTACCAAATACTTGACCTAATGTAGAAGAAAGTCCAAAAGGTAACTAAGTATTAATGCAGTTGGAGGTGTTGTACCTAGTCAAGACCTACCGAGTTGTGCACTGTTTACCCAAATATTGAAAGCCAGTAAGAGGGAATTAGAAGAAAATAATACAAATCTAGAGGTTATCAGGTGATTTGTACCTGACTAGAGCTTGGGAGGGTACCAAATCTTCAGCCTACTATGGAAAAACCAATTTTGGGAAAAGGGATAATGAACCTTTTAGACGTGTCTTATATGAGAAATATTTAGAAACATCAAATCGTTTACTTCTTCATTATCCCTTTTCTCACACCATTTGGGATTACATTTTTAAAAAATAAAAATTTATTACATAGGTTTACTAGGCTGAAAGCTGGTGGGAGACCAAATCACTGACATTGTTACTACAAATTCAAGACAAATAAAAAATTCAGAATGTAGAAGCCACTAGAAGATCTACATTCGATCGGGATCCACCAAAATCCCAACTCCCCATCCAAAAAATGAAAAGTGGTCAAACAAGGAAATATGGAAATATGACCAAGTCTAGAAAGTACTCGATAATTTGCACTCGACTGAACCCTGGGGATGTCCAAATATTATGGCAGAAGAAGGAAACAAGAATAGAAATGGCTAAGTTTTGGACGTACCAAGTAATTTTCACTCGATCGAAGCTCGATGAATTACCAAATACCTGACCTAATGTGGAAGAAAGCCCAAAAGGTAACTATGTATTAATGCAGTTGGAGGTGTTGTACCTATTCGAGACCTACCAAGTTGTGCACTCTTCACCCAAATATTGAAAGCCAATAAGAGGGAATTTGAGGAAAATAATACAAATCTAGAGGTTATCAGATGATTTGTACCTGACTAGAGCTTGGGAGGGTACCAAATCTTCAGCCTGCTGTGGAAAAACCAATTTTGAGAAAAGGGATAATGAAGATTTTATGTAAAAACCTACCTAATAAATTTTTATTTTTAAAAATGTAATCCCAAATGGTGTGAGAAAAGGGATAATGAAGAATTAAATGATTTGATGTTTCTAAATATTTCTCATATATTTCTCATTAAATCCTTTCCTTTGTAGGCTCTCTCTTGTAAGAATTTTACTTCAAACTACTAATTAAAGGAATGTTGAGACCTTAGGAGGACCTCTAATGACCAAAGAATCTTATAAAATATTGTTAGCAAGAGCATATGAATGATGGTAGAATATGTTATAGATGTTTGATGATAAATTAAGGAGGTAAAATTGATATTTATAGTATATTAAAGGAAGTAGATTTTATTTTAGAGTCAAAAATTGATTTTCATTATTTTTAGAATAAACATCAAGCCAAATAATATGTAATTTAAATCCTAAGTGTAAAAGCTTGCTAGAATTACGACTGTACATGGAAAACCTAAAAGTTATCTTGTGATCAAGCTACCAACTTATATTGAAAATCTTAGCAGCATCAAGTATTAGGATGAGTGCTTTTGTAAACACATGTCAAAATATTAATAGCAACTCTATCCTTATTTTAATATTTTAATAAAATTATCAAGCAAAGACATTAGGAAAGATGAAGGAAAGGTGATAAATGGGTAAATAAAAGGAATTGAGACCACTAACCAACATATCTCACTATTTTCCTACCCATAAACTAACAAAGCTAGTCCACCCATATCCTATATATAGGAGGACAAGACTCTCCACCACCTACAAAGTTAGCTATTACTACTTCTTTTACAAATATAATGTGTAATTGAAAAGTATTAAAGTGGGTACTCAAGTAGAGTCTAGAGTACAAACTATGTAGTCTAGGAGGATCTATTTTTGAGATGATATGGTTATGTCACATCTTGTCAAAAATAGTCATCTAGCAAAATAAATTAATGATCTTGAGTAGTAACAATTAAGAAGTTGTAAATGTTGTTTGCAATTCAATTTTTAATGAGCAAAAAAAATAGGTTGAACTACAGTGGCATTCCTTTTATCGATATGTTCAAGAATAAAATATATAGCTCTAGTTTTATAAATATGATAAAGTCTCTTAAACATATGAATATTAAAAAATTTATGATCTATTATTTTTTAACAAAACTGTATCAATGAATCTATGGTAAAACCTAAAGTTATAATTTAATGTAAAAAATACATCATTCAAATAATCAATCCAAGAAGGAAATCTAAAAATCATATCAATATTTAAATTATTTTTATAAGAATAATACATACATTACTTCATATTTGATTATTTTTTAGCAAGTACAACATTATAAGTAATTATTATGACTAAATGTCAATAGTTTTTGTTCAGAGTCTCAATACTAATAATATTTTTTATTTTTGCAATTTTCCAATGCTAAGAAATCTAATTTAGGAGATGGAGAAAACCCATCTCTACATTCAAAACTTCCAGTAATCTCTTGGTTAATATCTTGGCATACACTTTAAATATCATATTTCATAGATTGATTGGTCTAAATTCCTTTCATGTCCTTTGTTTTTTTATTTTTTTTAATTAGGGTAGTAAAAGTGTTAAGTTCTTCAAGTAATCTGATCAATTGATGTGTCTCATTCATTAAAACAATTACATATTTAATGAATTAAAAAATTAGAACATCCAAAAATTGCAAATGCTTATGATGTAACATTGTCTTGATGAAAAGCCAAATTTTCTTAAGACTTTAAGTAAGAAGTTTTAGAAAAATTTCTCGTAACCTTTTCTTATGTCTAATTAAATTATCATACCTTCATTCTTTTGTCTATTTATAGAGTGAATCACCTTGAGAGACATTAGTATACCATCTAAAATCTGATTACTTTGATGAAAGACCAACTTGAGAGACATTAGTATACCATCTAAAATATCATTACCTTGAAGAAAGACCAACTTTTATTTTAAGATAATTTTGGGGAAAACCTTCATTAATCTCTTGGTTGATATCTTGGCATACACTTTGTATATCATATTGCATAAATTGATTAAAATAATTTTAATTTAAATATAATAAATGAAAATTAAAAAAATATATTTTAAGTATATTTTAGTATCAGTATAATTTTAATTTAATTGATTGGCTTTAGTCATTCCTAATATAAGTTATTATAATATATATATCTTTATGCACATATTTCATTTATCTTGTGGATATGAACTACTTAATTTTATAGACAAGTGTAGTGTTATTTGCTTTTTCTTTAGTGGTATTAGGTTGGGTATTCTTATTGGTGAATAGAGTTGCTATTATTATTATTATTTATGAGAGATTGTGGACTTTCATATTGAATGATGTTTGAACGTTGAACTTTTCAAAGAGAGGCCAAAGCTCTTACCTATAGAGTTATTATTTTTACGTTGGCTGAACATCTATTATTTAATGATAGATCAATCCTATTCTCTTATAACATATAATACTCTAATTAGATGACAAAGTTATATGATTTTATATTATAACATATAATAATTTAAGTTTTGTTGTAATACCGAATCCAAAGTTATATGATTTTATATTATAACATATAATAATTTAAGTTTTATGGTAATACCGAATCTTGCCAAGCGATACATGAATAAAATTCAAGTTTTGTTGTAATACCGATATATCCTGATAATGTAATAAGGAACATACATATTTTAATCCTATACAACCAATTAAAAAAATAAAAATACTTATATGTAGATTAGAAAAATTATATATATTAACAAGGGTGATACACGTTTCATTCCCATACAACCAATTAAAAAATAATAATTAGTGACTAATCAAATAATTAATCAATCTATGCAAGATGATACATTAGTATACCATCTAAAATCTGATTACCTTGAAGAAAGATAATTTTGGGAGAACCTTCGTTAATCTCTTGGTTAATATCTTGGCATACACTTTGTATATTGCATAAGTTAATTAAAATAATTTTAATTTAAATATAATAAATTAAAATTAAAAATATATTTTAATTGTAATATAATTTTAGTTTAATTGGTTGGATTTAGACAACCAATTAAAAAATAATAATAATAATTCACTGCATGAATGTTTTAAGTATAATAAAAACAAATTGACATACTTAATTCTTTCGGACCATTATTTTTCAAATAAAAAATTTATCTTTGAATAGGGTGTCCTTAAGCATAATACAAGAAGGACAAACATTTCTAAACATATTAGGAGTTCTTTGGTGCATAATGCATGGAAACATATTTATTTTTATTTAAAAAATTGGTGGATACTTACAAATTACATTAACAAAGTAATTCTCTGTTGGAGAGGGAAGATTTAAAATAAAAATTACGGCATATTCCAAACAGAAAAAAGGATGGATTGCTAATACTAAATGCCAAATGAATCTCGAAGGAGGAGAGTGCACATAATTAATCTTTCACGTAAGCCTCCACCATAGAAACATACCACCAACAGCCAAGGCTACCGAGATCCAGATTTTCTTGGTCATTGATGACGACTTTCGTTTCGGTTCTTGAACGACGGGATCCAGCAAAGAATCTACAGCCACAGGTTTCCTCCAATTTTTCTGAATCCCTGGGACATGCATTCTTCCGACAACTGCTACAACCGACCAACTTTTGAAGGAAGATTTTCGATTTTCTTTCGCCGAAGTCCGTCAGCACAGACTGCGCAGGGCGGACGCCCAGCTCCAAGCTGCGGGAGCGAAGTGCGGACGGCGCCGACCCTTGGGCGAAGTCCGTCACTCGCGAGCGCAGTGCGGACTGCGCCGAACCACGGGCGAATGACGTGCTTCGTAGCGCAGTGCAGACTACGCCAGATTTGGGGCGAAGGACGTGCTTCGCAGTGCAGTGCGAACTGCGCCAGATCTGGGGCGAAGGACGTGCTTCGCAGCGCAGTGCGGACTGCGCCAGATCTGGGGCGAAGGACGTGCTTCGCAGAGAAGTGTGTAAGGCGCACGTCTTTTGTGCGAAGTGCGAACTTCGCACTGCCAGGAAGAAGAAACAACCTTCGGCAGCAAAGTGCGAACTTCGCTGGCTGACGAACTTCGCTGGCACTCGGGCTACGCTCGAAACTTAGGCGCAGTCGGATTTCGGTAGCGAAGTGGGAAGGTTGCTTCAGACTTGGCCAACTCTGGCCTTCAACTTCTTCATCTTTCGCGGCTATCGTTGGGTTTGCCTGGCTTGGCAACACCCGTATGAGAGGAGAGAATAACCGAAACAGAGAACAAAAAACTATAAACCCTAAAGAGGCTTAAAAAAAACAACAAACTTTATTCATATGAGCAACTAGGGTTACAAAAATTCCTCAACCGAGGAAATAACAACATCTGCAGGCTACACTGCAGGATAAACTAAACAGACAAAATGTCGAGTTGGTTGGTCGGACATTAATCAGCTGAGCCACACTGCTCACTGAGATACTCTACTCTCTGCCTTCTGCTTCTTGCACTCTGCTTTTCCTCTTTCACGAACTTCTCTCACACACGCACTACTTCTCTCTATCTTTTCTAAAGACACAAACTGCCCTTTTATAGCCACGGGGAGAGGAGGATAAGGTTTATCCTCTGACAACTTTGGATAAGGGTTATCCTCTGACCGGCCCTCATCTAGGGTTTCTAAAAAATGCCAACTTGGCATTAACTCCTGCGAAGATCGGATCTGTCAGGTGTCAAATCTGTCAGAAGGTAGGTGTGACGTCATGTCACACTTTTGCCGGGATCCTGGACTACGGCAGTGCAGTTCGACCTCGCCCATGTCTGGAGCGCAATCCGGTTTCGCCCAAGGTTCGGAGCGCAGTTGGGCACAGGCATGAAATCTGGGTTAATTTTTCTAACACCCTCCTTTAAGCCTAATTTCATGAGCGCTTTGACTCCAAGCTGCTCTCGTAATCTACTGAAGTCTTCCTCCTTCAAAGGCTTCGTGAAGATATCTACCAACTGCTCCTTGGATTTGCGAAACTGCAGATGAATTTCTCTAAACTTCACCAACTCTTTGATGAAGTGATAATGAATATCAATGTGCTTCATCCGGCCATGGAACACGGGATCCTTTGACAGTGCAATGGCCGAATTGTTATCACAAAAAATTGTTGTCGCACCTTCTTTAGGATTGTACAGTTCACTTAGAACTCTTCGTAGCCATACTGCCTGGCATGCGGATGTCGTGGCGGTGACATATTCTGCTTCGGCTGTGGAAAATGCAATAATGGGTTGCTTCTTGGATGCCCATGAAACTGCCCCTGATTCGAGATGGAAAGCATACCCGAAGGTGTTCTTCTGATCATCGATACTGCCAGTCCAATCACTGTCTGTGTAGCCTACCAGTTCCAACTGGTCCTGTCTGGCGTAAAATAGCCCATGGTTTCACATCTCGCTGACATAGTGCAAGATCCTCTTGCCTGCTTTCCAGTGTGTGTCCTTCAGAGTCTCCATGAAACGACTGATCAGACTAACTTCGAACATCAGATCTAGCCGAGTTGCAGTCAAATACATCAGACTGCCAACTAGCCTCTTGAACAAGGTTGGATCTACATTCCTCCCTGTATCCAACTTGCTTAGCTTCAAACCTGTGGCTACAGGTGTGATGGCAGGTTTGTTGTCCTCCATATTGAAGCGCTTCAGGACATCCTTCACATACTTGCCCTAAGAAATGAAGATGCCATCTGCTAATTGGTCAACTTTAATGCCGAGAAAAAATTTCATCAGCCCCATGTCAGTCATTTCAAACTCAGACTTCATGGCTGTTCTGAATTGCGCAAATAAGATGCTGCTATTGCCAGTAAATATCAAATCGTCTACGTACAGGCAAACAATGATGAGCTCACCTGCTGCATTTGTCTTCATGTACAAGGAGTGCTCATATGGGCATTTTTGAAACCCATTCTCTTGAAAATAGTCGTCAATACGACTGTACCATACCCGGGGTGCTTGCTTCAACCCATACAGGGCCTTCTTTAGTTTCAAGACTTTGCCTTCTTGCCCTTGTATTTCATAATTAGGCGGCTGGTCTATGTAGACCTCTTCTTCCAACACTCCATTGAGGAAGGCAGACTTGACATCCATTTGGTACACGCTCCATCCTTTCTGAGCTGCTAGTGCCAAAATCATTTTGACGGGCTGGCTCAGGATCCGTGTCGCCTCGGCTCCTACGAGATACCTCGGGATCCGTGCCGCCACCTCGAACTGCGGGCCCACTGCCTCGAGATTCTGGTCGATCTCGGCTCTCCGCTCTGATACCAAATGTGAAAGGTGAGTGTGGAGATAAAACGATAAATTGCATTAACCAAAATCATAAGGTTACATAGATTAAATAAACAGTAAATAACCATTTTGAGAGAAAAGGGGGAAAGGAGAAATTGGGGGAAAAGAAAGTAAACTTGAGTTCTCTTGCTGCCCAAATGCTGCCGTCCACTGCCGTCCAGGTAAGGTAAAAGGTAAGTTACCTTTACCAAAGGTAAAATCAAATTTTTAACCTTTTTACTAATGGTAACTTTCCAACACTTTATATATCATATTTCATAGATTGATTGGTCTAAATTCCTTTCATGTCCTTTGTTTTTTTATTTTTTTTAATTAGGGTAGTAAAAGTATTAAGTTATTTAAGTAATCTGATGAATTGATGTGTCTCATTCATTAAAAAAATTACATATTTAATGAATTAAAAAATTAGAACATCCAAAAATTGCAAATGCTTATGATGTAACATTGTCTTGATGAAAAGCCAAATTTTCTTAAGACCTTAAGTAAGAAGTTTTAGAAAAATTTCTCGTAACCCTTTCTTATGTCTAATTAAATTGTCATACCTTCATTCTTTTGTCTATTTATAGAATGAATCACCTTGAGAGACATTAGTATACCATCTAAAATCTGATTACTTTGACGAAAGACCAACTTGAGAGACATTAGTATACCATCTAAAATATCATTACCTTGAAGAAAGACCAACTTTTATTTTAAGATAATTTTGGGGAAAACCTTCATTAATCTCTTGGTTGATATCTTGGCATACACTTTGTATATCATATTGCATAAATTGATTAAAATAATTTTAATTTAAATATAATAAATGAAAATTAAAAAAAAATATTTTAAGTATATTTTAGTTGTAGTATAATTTTAATTTAATTGATTGGCTTTAGTCATTCCTAATATAAGTTATTATAATATATATAGCTTTATGCACACATTTCATTTATCTTGTGGATATGAACTACTTAATTTTTTTAGACAAGTGTAATGTCATTTGCTTTTTCTTTAGTGGTATTAGGTTGGGTATTCTTATTGGTGAATAGAGTTGTTATTATTATTATTATTTATGAGAGATTGTGGACTTTCATATTGAATGATGTTTGAACGTTGAACTTTTCAAAGAGAGGCCAAAGCTCTTACCTATAGAGTTATTATTTTTACGTTAGCTGAACATCTATTATTTAATGATAGATCAATCCTATTCTCTTATAACATATAATACTCTAATTAGATGACAAAGTTATATGATTTTATATTATAACATATAATAATTTAAGTTTTGTTGTAATACCGAATCTTGCCAAGCGATACATGAATAAAATTCAAGTTTTGTTGTAATATCGATATATGATGATAATGTAATAAGGATGATACATATTTTAATCCTATAGAACCAATTAAAAAAATAAAAATATTTATATGTAGATTAGAAAAAATATATATATTAACAAGGGTGATCCCCGTTTCATTCCATACAACCAATTAAAAAATAATAATTATTCACTAATCAAATAATTAATCAATCTATGCAAGATGATACATTAGTATACCATCTAAAATCTGATTACCTTGAAGAAAGACGAAAGATAATTTTGGGAGAACCTTCGTTAATCTCTTGGTTAATATCTTGGCATACACTTTGTATATTGCATAAATTGATTAAAATAATTTTAATTTAAATATAATAAATTAAAATTAAAAATATATTTTAATTGTAATATAATTTTAGTTTAATTGGTTGGATTTAGACAACCAATTAAAAAATAATAATAATAATTCACTGCATAAATGTTTTAAGTATAATAAAAACAAATTGACATACTTAATTCTTTCGGACCATTATTTTTCAAATAAAAAATTTATCTTTGAATAGGGTGTCCTTAAGCATAATACAAGAAGGACAAAGATTTCTAAACATATTAGGAGTTCTTTGGTGCATAATGCATGGAAACATATTTATTTTTATTTAAAAAATTGGTGGATACTTACAAATTACATTAACAAAGTTGGAGAGGGAAGATTTAAAATAAAAATTACGGCAAATTCCAAACAGAAAAAAGATGGATTGCTAATACTAAATGCCAAATGAATCTCGAAGGAGGAGAGTGCACATAATTAATCTTTCACGTAAGCCTCCACCATAGAAACATACCACCAACAGCCAAGGCTACCGAGATCCAGATTTTCTTGGTAATTGATGATGACTTTCGTTTCGGTTCTTGAACGGCGGGATGCAGCAAAGAATCTACAGCCACAGGTTTCCTCCAATTTTTCTGAATCCCTGGGACATGCATTCTTCCGACAACTGCTACAACCGACCTACTTTCACTTGCAGCATCGCGTAGTTTAGTGGACATATACATATCCCTCTCACAAAGCAATACGTCCATCAGACCTGGAAACTCCTTATCCATCTCGTGGATTAGATCATATATCGTATCTCTATCAGCTGTATCAAGATAATCGATTAATTGTTCACATAACGGCTGCATATTGCAATTGCTTGGGGATGATCTGGCTCTTCTAATGAACGCAACCAATTTGTTGTAACACTTATCAATTGGTAGTAGTAGGAAACAAGTCTCTGGAATAAAACAGAAAACGAATTTTATTTTACTCCATAAACTTGTTTTTTCCCAAATTCTCTTGCATGTTATCTCTACAGGGAGGTCACCCAATATAACTTTACCACCATATATCATCGCTTCTTGGTAAGCAGCGCGAAACTCACCACCTGGAATAACTTCCATTTTCGCAGCAAGCACTGGAATTACCCAACCTAAAACAGCTTCAAAGGCATTAACACCAGGGATTAACCCTAGGATACCGAGTATAACATCGACAAATCTGGGTACTTCTACAATAAGATCAGGAGCCAGCAGCAGGCCCTCCCTGCTTGAACATAACTCCAGAAACACAACATCAGGTTTCAGTGAACGGATGATAGCCTTAACGTCCTCACAACATCTTTTAGAGATGTGAGTTGTGCCAACGAGATAAACATTGCAATTATCTTTATCCTTTATAGCTGTGGATTCATACTGCAAGACCATTACTTTCCTCCTCAACCCTGCGGGTAGTTGAAGTAGGTGATTATGCTCATCACTATTGTGGTCGACTGTCTCTTTTCTTTCTTTTGCCCATGCCTCCACATTGTTTTCATTTTTGTGATGCGCGGCTATAGGGAAGGTGTTGCGGATATCTTTATCCATTTCGTCTGGCGGGTTCAAAGGCTTACGAGCCAAAAGAGATTCGAAAAGAAAACTCCGGGTCCAGTCAAAGAAGAAGGGCCGCTGTTAATAGATTCTACTTCACCGCTCCGAATGTGTGGTTTTGTTTTAGGAATTCTTTGTGCTCCATATCTCCAATTATATAAATATAGGCAAACAAAAAAGCTTTCTTTTGGCTAATGTGTTGGGCGCAAAATGCTAGCCGACCTCAACTAAATTTGGATGTCTGCCAAGTTTTCGGGGGCTACTTTGGCTCAGCTATTCGGAGTTTTTTCTTCCTTTTAAATAATAAATTTAATAATTTTTGGGAGTTGGCTCCGTGGTAAGATGAATTTAAAAGCCAAACGTCTTGTTCTTTGGAAAATAGATTATCACATGGTACTGGCACTGTTAGGACATATTACTACTTGACAGAAGACATAAAAAATATCATAGCAAGTAATTATGAATAGGTAGAGTTAGCATAAGTTTTTTTTTTTTAAATACTCATCTTTCAAGTGTTATTTTTTTACATAAAATTTACAAAATTTTATGTTATTTTATATATAATTTAAAGAGTTTTGAAGTAAGAGAGAATCCAATTAGTATTATGGGAGATATGATCATGTGAAGAGAGCCATCACAAACAAGGACATGTATTTTAAGAAAAAAAACATTGTAGCATTTAGAAGTTATATCATTGACAAGGATTTCTTGATTTAGATGATTCTTGGACTAATTTTTGCAAAAATTGAAAATATTTAAAATTATTGGTCATATTAATTGGTCCAAACAATATTGAGAGAGATGCAACCCTATGTAGTCATTATTTTGGAATAATGGCAGTGACAATTTTTCATATCATGGGAAAACAATTATAGATATCTTTCAAACAATTATAGATATCCTCCTTTTTCTTTCTCTTCTTAGATAACCTCATATTTCCTCTTTGTACACCTTTAGAAGTCACTAAAATTTCCCTCGACTACTTACTACTGTCAATCACTTTGAACGAGTTAGAAGGGCTCTCGACTTGATTAGATTCTAAAAAGATTGAGCCAAACATTTTGGAGTTGTGCAACTTACCACCCGTGACACCCTTGGGAGAAACTAAAATTTCTTGAACCATACGATCCATACCAATCCCCATGGATGAAGAGACAAGGATTGGATTGAACTCTAACTAGGAAAAACAATCCCCAAAGGTTGAAAAATAGTAGCAGATAGGGTTCATGTTGCAAGAACCACATGGGGTTAGAAAACACCCTCATCAACCCTAAAATTGTTTGCAAAGAAAGTGCAGTAAGGAAATTTTCACCCAGTTTTGGAACCCAGGGTGCTAAATAAAGAATACAGGATGTGTCTTAGAATAAAACAAGATAAGATGTGATACTTGGATAGGCTAACCCATCGACTTAGGCAACCCCAAGACCACTTATGGAGCAGATCAAAGATTTTATTCATGGAGAAGCCCATTTAACTCTTCTAGAAAATTAGACCTCCACACCATCCTTCCAATATGAATAGTACCCTAGTTTACCATGAAGTCAACCAATATATTCCCTTCTCTCCAAATATGAGCAATTTGTAGTTCATCCATTTTTTGAAGGATTCTTGATAGTTCAACCACCATATTCTAGATATTTCAATTTGGGAGTTTGTCTAACTTTATCATATTGATCAAGCTTAATGAATCAAAATCCACAAACACCTTCCTACTCCCTAACTCTTGTAGAATCAATAAACCTTAGTAAACCACCCTAGCCTTAGAAAAAAAGGAAGACTATGTAGATAGGTATTCAAAACAAACCAACATAATGCTACCGTTATCATTCCTTATCACTCCACCTCCTCCAAATAAAATTGGATTTCCTTTGAAGCCTCCATGAAAATTAAGTTTTAACCACCCACTACGGGAAAGGAACCATCTAACAGAGAGTCTAGGATTGGGAATCAGATCCAAAAAATTAACCAATGATAAGCCTAGGATATTTCTAGTTCCACTTCTACCACTGGAGGTCTTTGGTGTTCATATCCCAACTCAGGTAGCATAGAAGCTACATTTTCCACCAAACTCCAAAAGGATCTAAGACCAACATGCAAACAACTACATCTAGAATTCTTGAAGGCCCAAGCATTTCTTTCTTTTCAAAGGTCCGACAATATTTGAGGTAGAAGTATTTTTCATAGGAATTTTACCCTTGGATAGGAGAAAGGAGGAAACCATTAAGATATAAGCTCATCAAGAGAGTTTGGGAGAACCTAGCAGACTCCCAGATTCTCTAAAACAATCACACATGCACCTCTCAACAAGGAACAATTACATAGGAGGTTTTCTATCATATCTAGATTAGATTTGTAAAGATGATATCTACTAGGAAGAACCACACCTTGTTTTTAGAGATTCTCAATCATCAAGATATTATTTTGGGTAGCCAACCAGAGAAAGATATTAACTTTTAGAAGAAGATTCTTGATCCAAAATTTTCTACTAGGGCTCCAAAACTAAAATTTTGGCTTCATCAAAGCATAGCCAAATGAATTGAAAATGTTCCATCACTTTCCATTGACCATAAAACTTTGTCTTCCACCTTTGTATGGCGTCAGACTTGGCAATTCAAAAGAGCCACTATCTTCTTCCAAGCAGCTTGCACTTCCCTATATTCAATATCCAAAATAGAATTCACCTATTTTTTATGTCTATTGACAAGGATAATGAATTTTACTACTTTGCAACATTACAAAGCTCTATTTGAATAGTCAACAATCACCAGGTATAAATCCAAGGCAAGGTATTGATCAACAATCCATAAATTATGCCAAAAATCAATAGATTTACCATATCCTAAGATCCACCTTCTTTCTTGGAGTAGGAGGGATTGAGACTTTAACAAGCTCTACTAAAAAGGAGAACCTTCAATAGGCAATATATCTGAGAGGAAGTCATTAAAGTGGCATTTTACCTTCAGTATTCTAATGCACTCCACCTACTCATTCTTGACCACCTTCTAGGCTTATTTTATAACTAATGCTTTATTCATTCTCCACACATCCTTTAAGTCCAGATCTCCTCTTATCTTATAGCTATAGGCCTAGTCTTAAGAAACTGAATGAAATTTCCCTTTCAACTTTGGTCTAGCCCAGAGGAATGCTTTGAGGATCCTCTCACTTTTTTGAATAATATTACCAGGTACTCTAATTATAGATATGAAATAGATTGTGATACTTTGGAGGGAGTTTCTTACGAGTACATATTTCCAAGCTTGACTCAAAAGTGCCCCTTTCTAGGCAACCAAATTCTTCTACATCCTCTCAATGATTATGTTCCAAAGTGAGTTTAGCATATGACCATGGAATATAGAGAGGCCCAAGTAAGTAATCAGGAAGTTGATAAAATTGTACCCCAAAATGTTGGTATTTTTCCTTTGCCTCTCCACTAGAGTATTTGTAAAAAGTAGTTTGTTCTTTCAAAATTTGATTTTTTCCCCAATCGCTCTTTCAAAGCAATCTAGCAACCTCTTCATCTCCCTGGCCTACAACATAGAAGCCAAATGGTGAGATATTGGGTTGCTCACCAAAGTAGGTTTTAATCCTTTGATATAAGAATTTAGAGCAATGGTTATCCCTAAAGCCTCAACCATCATGATGAAGATATATGAAGATAGAGGATCCCATTGATAGATATTTTTGAGGCTATGGAAAAAAATAGTTGGAGCTTCATTAATTAGAACTAAAAATCTAGCTGTAAACACGCAGGGAAAAATCAAATCAATCTAGTTGTATCCAAATCCAAACTTTTCAGACCTGAAAGCATGAATACTCAAGAAACCCTATCATATGACTTGTTCTTATACAATTTTAGAAATATATCAATGTTGTCATTTTTGAAGATAGATTGTATAAGCTTATGCATAACAATATCCCCATATAATATCTACCTCCCTACTACAAATCCACTTTCAGCCTTATCAATAAGAAGAGGGAGAATTGGTTTCATTTTGTTATCTATAACTTTAGTTAAAAATTTATAGATTGTATTATAGAGGCTTATGGGCCTAAAGTCATTGAAGCTAGAAGCCCCTTGAGATTTAGGAATTAGCACAGAAAAAGTAGAGTTAATACCAAGAGGAATCACTTTGGACACCTAGAATAATTTGAGGGGTTCATAAACATCCTTTCCAAAAAAATTCTAGTACTTATAGAAAAATAATTAGGGAAAATCATTAGGGCCTACGGATTTTAGGGTGCTCATATCATCTATTTCCACTTTGATTTCTTCTTAAGAGAAGCTAGCATTCATACTAGCATTCTTATCCTCAGAAACTAGGCCATGGATTATCAATAACAAAATCTCTTCTGCTTGGATGTCTTTGGGAGGTCTGGACCCTAGATAAGAACTAAAATGTAAAATTAACTCCACCCCAATTTATTCAATATTGTTGGTTTTGCTATCATCTGGTTTATAGATTTCTTTGATTATGTTAAAGTCTATATGTCGAAGGGTCAATGCATTGATAAAATTTGTATTTGTGTTTCCCTCTTTCAACCACATGGCTCTCGGATCCTGTTTCTAAAGCAACTCTTCATTAGCCATCATATTATGGAGCTTATAAAGTATTTCTTTCTCCTTTATAACATATTCTATAGAATATTTCTCCAACTCCAAAGTTGACTCCAATTCACTCAAATCAAATATCAACCTTTCCTTGGTTCTAAAAATATTATCAAAAGTATATTTATTCCATTATTTAATCTTACCCTCAACAAATTTAAGTTTATTTTCTAATATTTCAATACCTTCACTTAGAATATATTTCACCCACAAAGCTTTCAAATAATCTTCTAGGTTCGGGTGGCTGCACCACATCACTTCAAACCCAAAGGGTCTAGGATGGAATATCAAATTTATCATTAATTCAAACCAAAAGGGATTATGATCCGATCTCACTATAGGAAAAGTGGAAAGGGAAGATTCCCCAAAGATGGAAATTCTCAAGTGATAAAAAAGAAACCTATCTAGCCTAAAAATAATAATTTGTTCTCCCATACGACGGTTCCTCTAGGTAAACTTAGAACCTTTAAGGTCAAGATCCATAAGACCCACTTCCATGATAAAGTTCATGAATTCTTCTAGGGGGTTTCCACTTTTTTATCATAAGTATATAGGGGAAATTAAAATCTCCTATGAGAACCCATGCTTCCTCCCTAAATACTTCCTTAAAATCTAGCAAAGAGACCCAAAAACGACATCTATAGTATCCAATGTTAGGAGCATAGAAACTAGATATCACCTATCTTTGATTGGTTCATTTGCAAAAAAATAAGATATTTATTATTCAGTATAAAAATGAAATTGCGTTCCCATAAATATTCAACACATACCAAAAGAATAAAAATCCACCTAAGGCACCGTTAGATTGACAACCACAAACCTAGCTTCTTTTCACATCCTCTAGCAAATAGAAGCTATGCTATTCTCATCTAATTTGGATTCTTGAATGAATAAAATATTTGAGGACTTATCCTTCCTCAAGGAAGCTAGCATCATTTACTTAGAAAGGTCATTAAGTCCTCTGATATTCCAATAATATATCTTCATTTGGAGGATTTTAAAAGGTAATATGGCTCACCTATTTCTATATGGGGATATTTAAAACTATCAAGCTTTAGTTATTTACAACTTTTAGATTTTTCTCTTTCTAGAATTAATAGAGGTTGGGTCCCATCAGTAATAGTTGAGTCCATATCTCTTCCTAAGTGTGTGGTTACTAGGATTACCTACACTTTTTCCACCCCTATATCGATGCAGATTTTATGGTGGCTTCTAGTTTTAGGACCTAGGGAACCTTTCTCTAGAATAGGGCTTGGAGAAGGAACAAGGGTTCCCACAATCTACTGGATAATAAATTTATCCATAGCAAGACAACCAAAGGTATTTAGAAGAATGATACCATAATGGCATACCTCTTACATAACTTCTCCAATAGATGGGAGTTGAATGCACTCGCCAACTTTCAAATATTCCTTACTTCCCTTAATAGGAAGCCGAGTTAACTCTTCCTCTTTGTAAAATAAGTTTGAAGGAAGCAAGGATATTTCCAACACATCCTTTCCTATGGTCTCAAGTGAGGCCATTTTAGTATAGGGACCAAGATTAATAATTTTCTCTTTTGAGGTGGGGTAGCTTTCTTTGGTATCCACTTAATTTCCTTGCTTCTCCTCTTAGGATTTACTGGTTGTGGAGTAACTTTCAACCTTTGAGAGTAGGCATTATTCATATGTCCACCCTTATATTAAAACTGGTAGTATTGGGGCCTATTATTGTAGGTGATAAATTGGGTCCAAGAACCTAGATTAGAGACCAATTGTACATATCTTGAAAGTGTAGACACCAAAACAACACCAATCTAATTATGTGACTGCAAACATTGATCGCATTGACACACACAACCCCAAGGGCAGCCCCCAGAGGTTAAACAGTGGTCCTAACCACTCACACAACAGTTTTGGAAGGTCAGAGGTCAACTTGGCACCTTCAAGAAATTTTCTCAATACTTGTTCTACCCAGGGATGATTTCAAACTGGTATGCGCCCCACCCAGGTACGAATAGCAGTATTCGCTCTAGGGTGGGGCGAATAGCAGGTTTGATAGTCAAAAAGTCAAATCTTGACAAATGGTAGCTTAGATCCACCACTTAATGCTTCCTTCATTGCATGTGAGTGTGGGTGAGCAATTTCGAGCGTTATATGTAGTTACAGGGGAAGTCATGAAGTCCCTAATCAGGGAGGAATCTCCTTCCCCCTGGGAGGGCATAATTGCCAAGTGGCGCCTCTGCATGTCCAATTCAAGAGACCTCTAGGTCTATAAATTGGTGAGTTTCCTCACCCTAAAAGATACAGAGAAGAAGCATTTTTGGAGCAATCAAGTGCTGTCATTTTACTTTCACACCCACACCCTTTTGAGTTGTCCCTTTCACATAGTTGATCTCTTTTGGAAAGGAGGTCATAGGGTGGTTATTGGAAGCACAAATCTAGAACCAAAACCTAACATTTGGCCACAATGTCCCACCAAATTTGCTGAAAATACCCCACAAGATGTTTTGGACCCATCCCAAGTGGATTGGTGTCGAAATCAGGCCACAAACAGTGGGCGGCCTGCCCCAGGGCGCCCCCCCCCACACTGCTACAGTCCTAATCGCCCCACCTCGGAGCGATTGGAAATCTATGGCAGATATCTATTCTATTATTCTTGAATTTAATTCTATGTTGCTTAGATAGGTCTTCATTCAAATTTCATGTCGTTTTGGGCAATTTTGATCATGTTTCTATTATTTCTCGTTTTTGCTAACATGCAGGTAGTATCATCAAATTCCTATTGACAGATGCCATATTGGGAAAATCTGACCATCTGGGTCTTCCCAAAATACCCCCAATTAGCTAACCCCTAACTTTTTAGGTTATTTGGGGCTTCTTGAATGTGACATTTGGGATAGTACCTTTTTGGCATTTTGTTACAGGTCTATTTGTCCCTCCCCAGAGCGAATACAAATATATGGTGGATTTCTCGACTGATCCATTTGCTATGTTTTATTTGTGATGTTTTGATACCCCTATCAAATTTTTAGTTCATTTGGATCCATTTTAGTTATCATTTTATTTATATCTTGCATGCACTAATCGAAGGTGTGGGGGTTGCATGTTTTATTTCATCCGCAGGTGCTACTGATTGTTTCTTGTTTCTTTGAATGCAATATCTAGAAATTATAGGAGTAGAAAGAATTCAAGACTCATCAATGCATGTGGCGGCGACATTTGGTCCACCCATTTTACATGTGGGCACGCAGAAGAAGGAATGGCATCCATGGGTGTAACAAGAATGCATATTTAACGCTCCTAGCCCTTAGAAGGGGAGGAGGCACATTGTAACCGAGTTATGAAACATATCAATAAAAATGGCTGTCTTCCTTATTGGCTTTTGTTTCATTTTGATTCGTTCATGCTTTCCCTCTTTTCATACACTTTCAATTCATAGGATTTAGCGTTAAGTTTAGTTCAGTTTGCATCACACTTGGAGTTTCCTTTTTTCTTTCGTATCCTCGTGATTCTAGTGGTGATCATGGTGGGACTCCTATCCTCTATTTTTAATATCAGATATCTGATCAAAACTTGGTTGTTTTTGCTTGTAGGTACCGATTTTTTAAATGTTGGACTGATGTTCGTTCCAGCATGAGGCGGATATAGAGCTGGAATTCATCTTACCCAGGGAAGAATGGGCATTTGCCCCACCCTATGATGAATATAGTCCTATAATTCATTCCTCCCTAGGATGAATATCGGTCTGTGTAATCTCAAGACAAAAACTCAGAACCAGCAGATTTGGGCAGAGAAGAGGTAAGGGTCCTGAACTCTTTCTATCATTTTTTGTTGTCTTTTTTGTTTTTCTAGTTTTTTGCATGTTTAAGAAAAGTTGTGCTGCATGTTTATTTTCTTTCATGCAAAATAAAAATAACCTCACACATCATGTGGCAACATAAACACCAAGGATCTGGTCGTAAAACCCCAGCCCTTGATCAAGACCAACGATGGATTTCATCACCACCTTGGCTTGAATTTTGCATTCATAAACCCCGATTGCTATTGTTGCTAGGCGTAAATCTTGATGAAAGCTAACCGAGTGTAGCTGGGGTGGTTCCTAGTGCATGAGTATAAGTCTTCTATGGTAGGTGTCAAAAATAGTGTGATCCTCCTTTCATACCGCCTACGTTCCACGTACCATCTGCTCTCACGTACCAACAGTTTCCCTCATGTAAGGGCGGGTATATAGAGAGGTTGGTATATCGTCATAGCAATGGTATATTGAAGGGGCGACCATTTTTGGGAGTCATAAGATCCATCATAGTGCATTTAAACATCCTTTACAAAAGCTTTCAAAACAAAATAAAAAACACACTAAACCAGGTTTAAGGCACACCTTTAATATTATAACATATAATAATTTAAGTTTTGTTGTAATACCGAATCTTGCCAAGCGATACATGAATAAAATTCAAGTTTTGTTGTAATACCGATATATGATGATAATGTAATAAGGATGATACATATTTTAATCCTATACAACCAATTAAAAAAATAAAAATACTTATATGTAGATTAGAAAAAATATATATATTAACAAGGGTGATACCCGTTTCATTCCTATACAACCAATTAAAAAATAATAATTATTCACTAATCAAATAATTAATCAATCTATGCAAGATGATACATTAGTATATCATCTAAAATCTGATTACCTTGAAGAAAGACGAAAGATAATTTTGGGAGAACCTTCGTTAATCTCTTGGTTAATATTTTGGCATACACTTTGTGTATTGCATGAATAGATTAAAATAATTTTAATTTAAATATAATAAATTAAAATTAAAAATATATTTTAATTGTAATATAATTTTAGTTTAATTGGTTGGATTTAGACAACCAATTAAAAAATAATAATAATAATTCACTGCATAAATGTTTTAAGTATAATAAAAACAAATTGACATACTTAATTCTTTCGGACCATTATTTTTCAAATAAAAAATTTATCTTTGAATAGGGTGTCCTTAAGCATAATACAAGAAGGACAAAGATTTATAAACATATTAGGAGTTCTTTGGTGCATAATGCATAGAAACATATTTATTTTTATTTAAAAAATTGGTGGATACTTACAAATTACATTAACAAAGTAATTCTCTGTTGGAGAGGGAAGATTTAAAATAAAAATTACGGCAAATTCCAAACAGAAAAAAGGATGGATTGCTAATACTAAATGCCAAATGAATCTCGAAGGAGGAGAGTGCACATAATTAATCTTTCACGTAAGCCTCCACCTTAGAAACATACCACCAACAGCCAAGGCTACCGAGATCCAGATTTTCTTGGTCATTGATGATGACTTTCGTTTCGGTTCTTGAACGGCGGGATTCAGCAAAGAATCTACAGCCACAGGTTTCCTCCAATTTTTCTGAATCCCTGGGACATGCATTCTTCCGACAACTGCTACAACCGACCTACTTTCACTTGCAGCATCGCGTAGTTTAGTGGACATATACATATCCCTCTCACAAAGCAATACATCCATCAGTCCTGGAAACTCCTTATCCATCTCGTGGATTAGATCATATATCGTATCTCTATCAGCTGTATCAAGATAATCGATTAATTGTTCACATAACGGCTGCATATTGCAATTGCTTGGGGATGATCTGGCTCTTCTAATGAACGCAACCAATTTGTTGTAACACTTATCAATTGGTAGTAGTAGGAAACAAGTCTCTGGAATAAAACAGAAAACGAATTTTATTTTACTTCATAAACTTGTTTTTTCCCAAATTCTCTTGCATGTTATCTCTACAGCGAGGTCACCCAATATAACTTTACCACCATATATCATCGCTTCTTGGTAAGCAGCGCGAAACTCACCACCTGGAATAACTTCCATTTTCGCAGCAAGCACTGGAATTACCCAACCTAAAACAGCTTCAAAGGCATTAACACCAGGGATTAACCCTAGGATACCAAGTATAACATCGACAAATCTGGGTACTTCTACAATAAGATCAGGAGCCAGCAGCAGGCCCTCCCTGCTTGAACATAACTCCAGAAACACAACATCAGGTTTCAGTGAACGGATGATAGCCTTAACGTCCTCACAACATCTTTTAGAGATGTGAGTTGTGCCAACCAGATAAACACTGCAATTATATTTATCCTTTATAGCTGTGGATTCATACTGCAAGACCATTACTTTCCTCCTCAACCCTGCGGGTAGTTGAAGTAGGGGATTATGCTCATCACTATTGTGGTCGACTGTCTCTTTTCTTTCTTTTGCCCATGCCTCCACATTGTTTTCATTTTTGTGATGCGGGGCTATAGGGAAGGTGTTGCGGATATCTTTATCCATTTCGTCTGGCGGGTTCAAAGGCTTACGAGCCAAAAGAGATTCGAAAAGAAAACACCGGGTCCAGTCAAAGAAGAAGGGCCGCTGTTAATAGATTCTACTTCACCGCTCCGAATGTGTGGTTTTGTTTTAGGAATTCTTTGTGCTCCATATCTCCAATTATATAAATATAGGCAAACAAAAAAGATTTCTTTTGGCTAATGTGTTGGGCGCAAAATGCTAGCCGACCTCAACTAAATTTGGATGTCTGCCAAGTTTTCGGGGGCTACTTTGGCTCAGCTATTCGGAGTTTTTTCTTCCTTATAAATAATAAATTTAATAATTTTTGGGAGTTGGCTCCGTGGTAAGATGAATTTAAAAGCCAAACGTCTTGTTCGTTGGAAAATAGATTATAACATGGTACTGGCACTGTTAGGACATATTACTACTTGACAGAAGACATAAAAAATATCATAGCAAGTAATTATGAATAGGTAGAGTTAGGGTAAGTTTATCAATTACCTGCGGTATATGGATACCTAGTCTAAGTTCTCTTTTAATGAGATGAAAAGTCCTTGTGAGTTGCCAAAAAGTATTGGTATTCGCATATCATCACCCACAACCATTTCAATAAGAAGATGCAAAAGGAAGAAAGTGGTCGGGAATTATGGAGCAATATGACATACCTTTAGCAAAATATGGTCAAGTGTCAATAAAACCAAAATATCTATACTAGGTTTAAAGCTGGTGGAAGACCAAATCAGTGACCTGTTACTACGGATTCAAGACAAATAAAAAATTCAGAATGTAGAAGCCACTAGAAGATGTACATTCGATCGGGATCCACCAAAGTCCCAACTCCCCATCCGAAAAATGAAAAGTGGTCAAACAAGGAAATATGGAAATATGACCAAGTCTAGAAAGTACTCAATAATTTCACTTGATTGAACCTTGGGGAGGTCCAAATGTTATGGCACACGAAGGAAACAAAAATAGAAATGACAAAATTTTGGACGTACCAAGTAGTTTTCACTCAATCGAAGCTCGATGAATTACCAAATACCTGACCTACTGTGGAAGAAAGCCCAAAAGGTAACTAAGTATTAATGCAGTTGGAGGTGTTGTACCTAGTCAAGACCTACCAAGTTGTGCACTGTTTACCCAAATATTGAAAGCCAATAAGAGGGAATTAGAAGAAAATAATACAAATCTAGAGGTTATCAGATGATTTGTACCTGACTGGAGCTTGGGAGGGTACCAAATCTTTAGCCTACTGTGGAAAAACCAATTTTGGGAAAAGGGATAATGAACCTTTTAGACGTGTCTTATATGAGAAATATTTAGAAACATCAAATCGTTTACTTCTTCATTATCCCTTTTTCTCACACCATTTGGGATTACATTTTTAAAAAATAAAAATTTATTACATAGGTTTACTAGGCTGAAAGCTGGTGGGAGACCAAATCACTGAAATTGTTACTATGAATTCAAGACAAATAAAAAATTTAGAATGTAGAAGCCACTAGAAGATCTACATTCGATCGGGATCCACCAAATTCCCAACTCTCCATCCAAAAAATGAAAAGTGGTCAAACAAGGAAATATGGAAATATGACCAAGTCTAGAAAGTACTCGATAATTTGCACTCGACTGAACCCTGGGGATGTCCAAATATTATGGCACAAGAAGGAAACAAGAATAGAAATGGCTAAGTTTTGGACGTACCAAGTAATTTTCACTCGATCGAAGCTCGGTGAATTACCAAATACCTGACCTAATGTGGAAGAAAGCCCAAAAGGTAACTACGTATTAATGCAGTTGGAGGTGTTGTACCTAGTCGAGACCTACCAAGTTGTGCACTCTTCACACAAATATTGAAAGCCAATAAGAGGGAATTGGAGGAAAATAATACAAATCTAGAGGTTATCAGATGATTTGTACCTGACTGGAGCTTGGGAGGTTACCAAATCTTCAGCCTGCTATGGAAAAACCAATTTTGAGAAAAGGGATAATGAAGATTTGATGTAAAAACCTACCTAATAAATTTTTATTTTTAAAAATGTAATCCCAAATGATGTGAGAAAAGGGATAATGAAGAATTAAATGATTTGATGTTTCTAAATATTTCTCATATAAGACACATCTAAAAGGTTCATTAAATCCTTTCCTTTGTAGGCTCTCTCTTGTAAGAATTTTACTTCAAACTACTAATTAAAGGAATGTTGAGGCCTTAGGAGGGCCTCTAATGACCAAAGAATCTTATAAAATATTGTTAGCAAGAGCATATGAATGATGGTAGAATATGTTATAGATGTTTGATGATAAATTAAGGAGGTAAAATGGATATTTATAGTATATTAAAGGAAGTAGCTTTTATTTTAGAGTCAAAAATTGATTTTCATTATTTTTAGAATAAACATCAAGCCAAATAATATGTAATTTAAATCCTAAGTGTAAAAGCTTGCTAGAATTACGACTATACACGAAAAACCTAAAATTTATCTCGTGATCAAGCTACCAAATTATATTGAAAATCTTAGCAGCATCAAGTATTAGGATGAGTGCTTTTGTAAACACATGTCAAAATATTAATAGCAACTCTATCCTTATTTTAATATTTAAAAAAAAAATTATTACATAGGTTTACTAGGCTGAAAGCTGGTGGGAGACCAAATCACTGACATTGTTACTACGAATTCAAGACAAATAAAAAATTTAGAATGTAGAAGCCACTAGAAGATCTACATTCGATCGGGATCCAGCAAAGTCCCAACTCCCCATCCAAAAAATGAAAAGTGGTCAAACAAGGAAATATGGAAATATGACCAAGTCTAGAAAGTACTCGATAATTTGCACTCGACCGAACCCTGGGGAGGTCCAAATATTATGGCACAAGAAGGAAACAAGAATAGAAATGGCTAAGTTTTGGATGTACCAAGTAATTTTGACTCGATCGAAGCTCGATGAATTACCAAATACTTGACCTAATGTGGAAGAAAGCCCAAAAGGTAACTACGTATTAATGCAGTTGGAGGTGTTGTACCTAGTCAAGACCTACCAAGTTGTGCACTCTTCACCCAAATATTGAAAGCCAATAAGAGGGAATTGGAGGAAAATAATACAAATATAGAGGTTATCAGATGATTTGTACCTGACTAGAGCTTGGGAGGGTACCAAATCTTCAGCCTGCTGTGGAAAAACCAATTTTGAGAAAAGGGATAATGAAGATTTGATGTAAAAACCTACCTAATAAATTTTTATTTTTAAAAATGTAATCCCAAATGATGTGAGAAAAGGGATAATGAAGAATTAAATGATTTGATGTTTCTAAATATTTCTCATATAAGACACATCTAAAAGGTTCATTATATCCTTTCCTTTGTAGGCTCTCTCTTGTAAGAATTTTACTTCAAACTACTAATTAAAGGAATGTTGAGGCCTTAGGAGGGCCTCTAATGACCAAAGAATCTTATAAAATATTGTTAGCAAGAGCACATGAATGATGGTAGAATATGTTATAGATGTTTGATGATAAATTAAGGAGGTAAAATGGATATTTATAGTATATTAAAGGAAGTAGCTTTTATTTTAGAGTCAAAATTTGATTTTCATTATTTTTAGAATAAACATCAAGCCAAATAATATGTAATTTAAATCCTAAGTGTAAAAGCTTGCTAGAATTATGACTACACATGTCAAAATATTAATAGCAACTCTATCCTTATTTTAATATTTTAATAAAATTATCAAGCAAAGACATTAGGAAAGATGAAGGAAACATGATCAATGGGTAAATAAAAGGAATTGAGACCACTAACCAACATATCTCAGTATTTTCCTACCCATAAACTAACAAATCTAGTCCACCCATATCCTATATATAAGAGGACAAGACTCTCCACCACCTACAAAGTTAGCTATTACTACTTCTTTTACAAATATAATGTGTAATTGAAAAGTATTAAAGTGGGTACTCATGTAGAGTCTAGAGTGCAAACTATGTAGTCTAGGAGGATCTATTTTTGAGATGATATGGTTATGTCACATCTTGTCAAAAATAGTCATGTAGCAAAAGAAATTAATGATCTTGAGTAGTAACAATTAAGAAGTTGTAAATGTTGTTTGCAATCCAATTTTTAATGAGCACAAAAAATAGGTTGAACTACAGTGTCATTCCTTTTATGAATATGTTCAAGAATAAAATATATAGCTCTAGTTTTATAAATATGATAAAGTCTCTTAAACATATGAATATTAAAAAATTTATGACCTATTATTTTTTAACAAAACTGTATCAATGAATCTATGGTAAAACCTAAAGTTATAATTTAATCTAAAAAATACATCATTCAAATAATCAATCCAAGAAGGAAATCTAAAAATCATATCAATATTTAAATTATTTTTATAAGAATAATACATACATTACTTTATATTTTGTTATTTTTTAGCAACTACAACATTATAAGTAATTATTACGACTAAATGTCAATAGTCTTTGTTCAGAGTCTCAATACTAATAATATTTTTTATTTTTGCAATTTTACAATGCTAAGAAATCTAATTTAGGAGATGGAGAAAACCCATCTCTACATTCAAAACTTCCAGTAATCTCTTGGTTAATATCTTGGCATACACTTTATATATCATATTTCATAGATTGATTGGTCTAAATTCCTTTCATGTCCTTTGTTTTTTATTTTTTTTAATTAGGGTAGTAAAAGTGTTAAGTTCTTTAAGTAATCTGATCAATTGATGTGTCTCATTCATTAAAACAATTACATATTTAATGAATTAAAAAATTAGAACATCCAAAAATTGCAAATGCTTATGATGTAACATTGTCTTGATGAAAAGCCAAATTTTCTTAAGACCTTAAGTAAGAAGTTTTAGAAAAATTTCTCGTAACCCTTTCTTATGTCTAATTAAATTATCATACCTTCATTCTTTTGTCTATTTATAGAGTGAATCACCTTGAGAGACATTAGTATACCATCTAAAATCTGATTACTTTGACGAAAGACCAACTTGAGAGACATTAGTATACCATCTAAAATATCATTACCTTGAAGAAAGACCAACTTTTATTTTAAGATAATTTTGGAGAAAACCTTCATTAATCTCTTGGTTAATATCTTGGCATACACTTTGTATATCATATTGCATAAATTGATTAAAATAATTTTAATTTAAATATAATAAATTAAAATTTTAAAAAATATATTTTAAGTATATTTTAGTTAGAGTATAATTTTAATTTAATTGATTGGCTTTATTGATTCCTAATATAAGTTATTATAATATATATAACTTTATGCACACATTTCATTTATCTTGTGGATATGAACTACTTAATTTTTTAGACAAGTGTAATGTTATTTGCTTTTTCTTTAGTGGTATTAGGTTGGGTATTCTTATTGTTGAATAGAGTTGTTATTATTATTATTATTTATGAGAGATTGTGGACTTTCATATTGAATGATGTTTGAACGTTGAAATTTTCAAAGAGAAGCCAAAGCTCTTACCTATAGAGTTATTATTTTTAAGTTAGCTGAACATCTATTATTTAATGATAGATCAATCCTATTCTCTTATAACATATAATACTCTAATTAGATGACAAAGTTATATGATTTTATATTATAACATATAATAATTTAAGTTTTGTTGTAATACCGAATCTTGCCAAGCGATACATGAATAAAATTCAAGTTTTGTTGTAATACCCATATATGATGATAATGTAATAAGGATGATACATATTTTAATCCTATACAACCAATTAAAAAAATAAAAATACTTATATGTAGATTAGAAAAAATATATATATTAACAAGGGTGATACCCGTTTCATTCCCATACAACCAATTAAAAAATAATAATTATTCACTAATCAAATAATTAATCAATCTATGCAAGATGATACCACCAACATAATTAATCTTTCACGTAAGCCTCCACCATAGAAACATACCACCAACAGCCAAGGATACCGAGATCCAGATTTTCTTGGTAATTGATGATGACTTTCGTTTCGGTTCTTGAACGGCGGGATCCAGCAAAGAATCTACAGCCACAGGTTTCCTCCAATTTTTCTGAATCCCTGGGACATGCATTCTTCCGACAACTCCTACAACCGACCTACTTTCACTTGCAGCATCGAGTAGTTTAGTGGACATATACATATCCCTCTCACAAAGCAATACGTCCATCAGACCTGGAAACTCCTTATCCATCTCGTGGATTAGATCATATATCGTATCTCTATCAGCTGTATCAAGATAATAGATTAATTGTTCACATAACAGCTGCATATTGCAATTTCTTGGGGATGATCTGGCTCTTCTAATGAACGCAACCAATTTGTTGTAACACTTATCAATTGGTAGTAGTAGGAAACAAGTCTCTGGAATAAAACAGAAAACGAATTTTATTTTACTTCATAAACTTGTTTTTTCCCAAATTCTCTTGCATGTTATCTCTACAGGGAGGTCACCCAATATAACTTTACCACCATATATCATCGCTTCTTGGTAAGCAGCGCGAAACTCACCACCTGGAATAACTTCCATTTTCGCAGCAAGCACTGGAATTACCCAACCTAAAACAGCTTCAAAGGCATTAACACCAGGGATTAACCCTAGGATACCAAGTATAATATCGACAAATCTGGGTACTTCTACAATAAGATCAGAAGCCAGCAGCAGGCCCTCCCTGCTTGAACATAACTCCAGAAACACAACATCAGGTTTCAGTGAACGGATGATAGCCTTAACGTCCTCACAACATCTTTTAGAGATGTGAGTTGTGCCAACCAGATAAACATTGCAATTATCTTTATCCTTTATAGCTGTGGATTCATACTGCAAGACCATTACTTTCCTCGTCAACCCTGCGGGTAGTTGAAGTAGGGGATTATGCTCATCACTATTGTGGTCGACTGTCTCTTTTCTTTCTTTTGCCCATGCCTCCACATTGTTTTCATTTTTGTGATGCGGGGCTATAGGGAAGGTGTTGCGGATATCTCTATCCATTTCGTCTGGCGGGTTCAAAGGCTTACGAGCCAAAAGAGATTCGAAAAGAAAACTCCGGGTCTAGTCAAAGAAGAAGGGCCGCTGTTAATAGATTCTACTTCACCGCTCCGAATGTGTGGTTTTGTTTTAGGAATTCTTTGTGCTCCATATCTCCAATTATATAAATATAGGCAAACAAAAAAGCTTTCTTTTGGCTAATGTGTTGGGCGCAAAATGCTAGCCGACCTCAACTAAATTTGGATGTCTGCCAAGTTTTCGGGGGCTACTTTGGCTCAGCTATTCGGAGTTTTTTCTTCCTTTTAAATAATAAATTTAATAATTTTTGGGAGTTGGCTCCGTGGTAAGATGAATTTAAAAGCCAAACGTCTTGTTCATTGGAAAATAGATTATCACATGGTACTGGCACTGTTAGGACATATTACTACTTGACAGAAGACATAAAAAATATCATAGCAAGTAATTATGAATAGGTAGAGTTAGGGTAAGTTTATCAATTACCTGCGGTGTATGGATACCTAGTCTAAGTTCTCTTTTCATGAGATGAAAAGTCCTTGTGAGTTGCCAAAAAGTATGGGTATTTGCAAATCATCACCCACAACCACTTCAATAAGAAGATGCAAAAGGAAGAAAGTGGTCGGGAATTATGGAGCAATATGACATACCTTCAGCAAAAGATGGTCAAGTGTCAACAAAACCGAAATATCTATACTAGGTTGAAAGCTGGTGGGAGACCAAATCACTGACCTGTTACTACGGATTCAAGACAAATAAAAAATTCAGAATGTAGAAGCCACTAGAAGATCTACATTCGATCGGGATCCACCAAAGTCCCAACTCCCCATCCGGAAAATGAAAAGTGGTCAAACAAGGAAATATGGAAATATGCAAGTCTAAAAAGTACTCAATAATTTCACTTGACTGAACCTTGGGGAGGTCCAAATGTTATGGCACACGAAGGAAACAAAAATAGAAATGACAAAATTTTGGACGTACCAAGTAGTTTTCACTCGATCGAAGCTCGATGAATTACCAAATACTTGACCTAATGTGGAAGAAAGCCCAAAAGGTAACTAAGTATTAATGCAGTTGGAGGTGTTGTACCTAGTCAAGACCTACCAAGTTGTGCACTGTTTACCCAAATATTGAAAGCCAATAAGAGGGAATTAGAAGAAAATAATACAAATCTAGAGGTTATCAGATGATTTGTACCTGACTGGTGCTTGGGAGGGTACCAAATCTTCAGCCTACTGTGGAAAAACCAATTTTGGGAAAAGGGATAATGAACCTTTTAGACGTGTCTTATATGAGAAATATTTAGAAACATCAAATCGTTTACTTCTTCATTATCCCTTTTCTCACACCATTTGGGATTACATTTTTAAAAAATAAAAATTTATTACATAGGTTTACTAGGCTGAAAGCTGGTGGGAGACCAAATCACTGACATTGTTACTACGAATTCAAGACAAATAAAAAATTTAGAATGTAGAAGCCACTAGAAGATCTACATTCGATCGGGATCCACCAAAGTCCCAACTCCCCATCCAAAAAATGAAAAGTGGTCAAACAAGGAAATATGGAAATATGACCAATTCTAGAAAGTACTCGATAATTTGCACTCGAATGAACCCTAGGGAGGTCCAAATATTATGGCACAAGAAGGAAACAAGAATAGAAATGGCTAAGTTTTGGATGTACCAAGTAATTTTCACTCGATCGAAGCTCGGTGAATTACCAAAATACCTGACCTAATGTGGAAGAAAGCCCAAAAGGTAACTACGTATTAATGCAGTTGGAGGTGTTGTACCTAGTCAAGACCTACCAAGTTGTGCACTCTTCACACAAATATTGAAAGCCAATAAGAGGGAATTGGAGGAAAATAATACAAATCTAGAGGTTATCAGATGATTTGTACCTGACTGGAGATTGGGAGGGTACCAAATCTTCAGCCTGCTGTGGAAAAACCAATTTTGAGAAAAGGGATAATGAAGATTTGATGTAAAAACCTACCTAATAAATTTTTATTTTTAAAAATGTAATCCCAAATGGTGTGAGAAAATCGATAATGAAGAATTAAATGATTTGATGTTTCTAAATATTTCTCATATAAGACACATCTAAAATGTTCATTATATCCTTTTCTTTGTAGGCTCTCTCTTGTAAGAATTTTACTTCAAACTACTAATTAAAGGAATTTTGAGGCCTTAGGAGGGCCTCTAATGACCAAAGAATCTTATAAAATATTGTTAGAAAGAGCATATGAATGATGGTAGAATATGTTATAGATGTTTGATGATAAATTAAGGAGGTAAAATGGATATTTATAGTATATTAAAGGAAGTAGCTTTTATTTTAGAGTCAAAAATTGATTTTCATTATTTTTAGAATAAACATCAAGCCAAATAATATGTAATTTAAATCCTAAGTGTAAAAGCTTTCTAGAATTATGACTATACACGAAAAACCTAAAAGTTATCTGGTGATCAAGCTACCAACTTATATTGAAAATCTTAGCAACATCAAGTATTAGGATGAGTGCCTTTGTAAACACATGTCAAAATATTAATAGCAACTCTATCCTTATTTTAATATTTTAATAAAATTATCAAGCAAAGACATTAGGAAAGATGAAGGAAAGGTGATCAATGGGTAAATAAAAGGAATTGAGACCACTAACCAACATATCTCACTATTTTCCTACCCATAAACTTGATGGGACTGAACAAAAGGCATTAAATTATTTACAAGTTATCTTACAATATATAAGCATCAAGCTTAGGAGGGAGATATGACAAGTGTCATAAGCTCCACTCCAAGTGTCTTTCAGAAGACACCACTCCAACTCAAACTGAAGACAGGGACAAGTGGCAGAAGACAAATGTCAACCTGTCAATTATAGGCATAGTGCACATTATAATAATATTCTAACATTCCCCCTTAATGTGCACTATCCTAATAAGTCAACATTAGATAACATTCCCCCTTAATGTTGACTTCTTGTACATAGATATAGCAAATTGCTAAACTGAGAAAACTTGTCTTTCCCAAGTGACTTGGTGAATATGTCTACTACCTGATATTGAGTTGGTACATACTTCATGTGTATAATATCTTCTTGGACCATTTCTCTAATGAAGTGATGATGGATCTCAATGTGCTTTGTTCGAGCATGGAAAACTGGATTCTTGGTCATCTTGATGGTACTTTGATTGTCACAATATATATATGTTGGACCATGTATGAATAGCCCAATATCCTGAATTAATTGCCTCAACCATATTGCCTCCTTAGTTGCCTCAACTGCTGCTCTATATTCTGCTTCTACTGAAGATAGTGATACTGTGTGATGCTTCTTTGTGCTCCACGAAATAGAGCCTTGGCCTAATTGAAAGCAATAACCTGATGTAGATCTTCCGGTTTCGGGACAAGCTGGCCCAATCTGAATCTGTGTATCCAATCAAAGAAAAATTATCACTTGATTTATACATAAGGCCATGATGAGGTGTGGCCTTTAGGAATCTCACAATCCTCTTAGCTGCTATCCAATGGCTTTTCTTAGGATCCTGCATGAATCTGGAAATAAGGCCAACTGAATAGCAAATATCTAGTCTAGTTGAAGTTAAGTAGATTAAAATTCCAACTAGTTGCCTGTAAAGTGTACCATCAACCCTTTCTTCTTCATCATTATTTAGCAATTTCAATCTAGTTTCCATGGGAGTTAGAGAGGGCTTACACTCCTCCATGCGAAACCTCTCCAAAATAGATTGAATGTACTTAGTCTGTGAGATAAAAATCTTACCAGTGTATTGCCATACCTCTATTCCTAAGCAATAGTGGAGGAGGCCTAAATCTGTCATCTCAAAGTTCTTGCATAAGTCCTCCTTGAGCAACCTTATTCCTTCTATATCATCACCTGTAATGAGAAGATCATCCACATACAATGTAACCAAGATGATGCGGTTCCTCCAATGTTTCACATAGAGAGTAGATTCTGCTGCAGATCTAGTGAAACCAAGGTTGAGAAAATAGGAGTCAATCTTTGCATACCAAGCTCGGGGTGCTTGCTTCAACCCATATAGAGCTTTCTTTAATCTGAGGACTTTGTTGTTTTGGCCTTCAACTGTGTATCCTGGTGGTTGTTTCACATACACTTCCTCCTTCAAATGACCATTTAGAAATGCACTTTTGACATCCATTTGATATATTGGCCAATGTTTTTGAGCTGCCAGAGCAATAACTGTCCTGATTGTTGTCATCTTAGCCACAGGAGCAAAGGTCTCCTCATAATCAATTCCCTCTTGTTGCTTATAGCCTTGAGCTACTAGGCGAGCCTTGTAGCGATCTAGTGAGCCATCTGCTTTATATTTTGCCTTGTATACCCATTTTGTGCCTATGGTATATTTTCCTTTGGGTAAATCAACTAACTCCCAAGTGTGATTCCTTTCAATGGAATCCAATTCCTGATCCATGGCATGAACCCATTTAGGATCACCAAGTGCTTCTTTGACATTAGAAGGTTCAGGTTGGCTAAGGACTTTGGCCATTAGGGCATAATTCACTTGGTGTCTTAGGGCTGAAGGCCTTTTTCCTGTATAGGTGGGCAAATGATTTTGGGCTTCTTCTATTGTGGCTTGAACCCACTTGGGTAAAGGATTGGATGATGTTACTTGATCATTAGGAGGATGAGGTGGAGGACATGGATCATTTGTAGGAAGTTCTTCTTGTGGATGAATTTCTTGATTTATGAGTGAAGGAGAAGAAGTAGATGATATTGTATGCATGAATGGAGCAACTATTTCATTAGTTATTTCTAAAGTGGGGGCTTTAGGAGGATTAGATGGGGGATACTCATGAAAGGTAACATCCCTAGATAAAATGATTTTCTTGGAAATAGGCTCATATAATTTATATGCATTTGCACTATCACTATAGCCAACAAAGATGCATTTTTGGCTCTTATCATCAAACTTCTTCCTTTTCTTATGAGGAATATGAGCATAAGCATCACATCCAAATATTCTCAAATGGCCCACATAGGGCGTCCTTCCAGTCCATGCTTCTTCAGGTGTTCTTTCATGTAAGGCCTTTGTGTATGACCTATTAGTCAAGTATGCAGCAGTAAGAACGGCTTCTCCCCAAAATGAGTTAGGTAATATAGCAGCATGTAACATTGATTTTGCCCTATTTGTGATTGTTTGATTCATCCTCTCAGCAACTCCATTTTGTTGTGGGGTATAAGGGGTTGTGAATTGCCTCCTTATCCCATGATACTTACAAAAATTAAAGAATTCATTAGAAACATATTCTCCACCATTATCTGATCTTAAGGTGGAGATTTGATAGCCACTTTCTCTTTCAACAAGTGCCATGAATTCTTTGAACTTATCAAAGGCTTGCCACTTATATTGAATTAGGTAGATCCATACCTTTCTACTGTAATCATCAATGAAAGTGATGTAGTATTTTGCCCCTGTATAAGATTGAACAGACATTGGCCCACAAATGTCTGAATGAATCAATTGCAAAGGTCTATTAGCCCTCCATGCCTTTCCTGTTTCAAATGGTTGCCTATGGTGTTTGGCTATTACACATGGCTCACAAAAACATTTTGACTCCTTAAGATGTGGAAGTCCTTTAACTAATCCTTTTGTAGCCATCATTTGAAGATTATTAAAATTTAAATGTCCCAATCTTTCATGCCACATGTACTCCAAAGAGAAAGTTGTTGTTGTATGCAAAGATGTTTGTGTTACAGATTTTGTAAGGAGGTAGTAAACACCATCCTTTTTCAGTCCCATGGCCTTGACATTGCCATTGGGTTCCTTAATGTAGCATTTTTCTTTTTCAAAATAGACATTATAGCCCTTATCAGTAAGTTGTCCAATAGAAAGAAGACTCCTTTTTAGACCAGGCACATACAAAACATCTGTTGCAGGAACATTATTACCATCATGCAAAGTAAGTGGTGCCTCCCCAACACCTTCAATGGGTAGAGCACTTTCATCACCAAAAGTAATGAATTGGTTTGATGTGGGCTGAACCTTGGTCAACCAATCTTGCCTTCCTGTCATGTGCTTTGCTGCTCCAGAATCAATATACCAACATTCTTTATCTTCAATATTAACTTGGTTGGCTGCATACAATGTGTTCATATTATTATTTTGTGGTTCTCCCTGTTCTCTTTGCCTTTGATAGCAATTAGCAATATTATGATTCCATTTTCCACAATATTCACACCCTTGTTGATTGTTGTTTTGACCCCCTTGAGGTCTTGTTGTCCATCTTTGCTGCTGCTGGTAGTGCTGCTGTTGTGGCTGTTGTTGGTACTGTTGCTGACGTGGTTGCTGATGGTACTGTTGATTTGGCTGCTGTTGGTACTGTGTGTATCTCTGGTGTGGTCTACCCCTTTGATTCTGATTATGCTGATTTTGACCCTTGTTTTGTTTAGGCTGTAAAGTTGCCTTGGTGGCAAAAGCTGCTGATGTGGCTTCAATTTCTTCATCTTTGATTAGGGCTTGCTCATGCTTCTTAAGTAGGATCTCAATATCCTCAAGTGTTGAATTCATTGTTTTACCACTCAAATCTAACATGGTAGCATAGGAGTGAAACTTTGAAGGAAGACCATGCAACATTATTGGAATTAACTCATTATCATCTAGAGTTTTACCAGCAGCTAAGAAATCATTTTTAATAGACTTCACTTCCATAAGATAATCGGTAAGTGAGCCTTTCATACATAGATTGTGCAATTTTTGTTTGAGATACAAAATATTATCTTGACTTGGCCTATCAAACAATCTATTGAGAGCATCCCATGCTTGTTTAGGTGTTTTTGCAGCCCTTACAGTTTCTCTGCATTGAATTCCTGTAGCTAGCTTGATTAAACTTAAAGCTATGTTGGAATTCTTGTCAAATTGTGCTTTTTCTTTAGGGTCTGTAGGTGCAGTGAGTGGGTCTTCATCAGCCTGCCTATCTCTCACAAAGTCCCACATGTCATTCATCATTAATATTGACTCCATCTCATACTTCCAATTTGCAAAAGTTTGTGCTCCTTCAAGTTTCTTTGTAAGTCCACTTAATAGATTTGTGGTAGCCATGATTTAGAAAAGGATCAAAAGAAAAGGGAGCTCAACAAAGGATGAAGTAAGTACGACAAATGCCAAATTAGAGCCCTCAAAAAAAATCTAGGGTACACCGCTGAAGATCCAGAGGAGGGTTCGCCTAGTTTTTCCACTCGAATCTTCAAGAGTTTCCAACAATGGGAGGGTTAAGTTGAACATAAGTGCCTTTTTCTATCCAAAGAGAGTAAGAATTAGAATTTTACCAGACCTTTATACCAAACTTCTCAATATACCCGCCCTTACGTGAGGGAGACTGTAAGTATTTGAGCAGTTGATACGTGGAACATAGGCAATTCTAAAAGGGAATAACCTGCCAGACCTTTATACCAAACTACTCAATATACCCGCCCTTACGTGAGGGAGACTATAAGTATTTGAGCAGTTGATACATGGAACATAGGCGGTTTATAAAAATGTGATGCTTGCTTTTTGTAGAATTGTTACAATAGATGTGCCAATGTATTTTGCTGAAAATGCCTGTATGTGTTTGCTTGCTTGTATATGGCTTAGTGTCAAGTGTGTATGAACTACACTTGATTACAATTATAAACCCAAAGTCATGCAAGGGTAATAAGAAGCATAAAATGTAGTCAAAGCCCAAAATAGAAGATGCAAGCAACAAACACCTAGTGGCCAAGAGAGTGCCACAAAATGAATCCACCGACAAGGGGACAAGGGGTCCTAAATCACCCCTTAAGTTGATGATTTGTATTGAGAACTTGGCTAAAAACAAATTAGCCCCAAATGTGCCTCCAAAATATGAGACAAAAAATCAATGCCTCCTTTTACAAGATTGCCCCCAAATTCAATATAGGACTTGGCAGAATGTCCTCCCCAAAGACTTAAAATTGTGCCTCTTAAAGCTTGTCAAACTTATGAACCAAGAGTGTCGGATGCAACCGAAAATGCACTCTTTTTACAATATCATTTTTGACTTAAAATTCAGTTGAGTAAATGATCTCAAAACTGAAAAATAATTACACCAATGGATCCCCCTCGAAATTCTCTTTCCAACGACTATATATAAGCCTATAGTCGGATACAAATTGATGCTTCAAACAAGCAAAAAACAAAGGCCCTGAAAAAATGTGCAGTTCCGGGACATTCCCAAATGGTCACCCATCTGAGTTGCGGTCTGGAAAATTATATTTGACTTGGGAGTTTTAATGAAAAATTGCTATGAACAAAGCAACCTAATGAAATTTGAATTATCAAAAAGATATTTTCAATTTAAAATTTGCCCTTTCCTTTTTAATAATAAAATAAAACTTGTAAGGGCTCTCCCGTTTGTTCGAAAGCAAAACCTACGCAATGGCAAGCAATTGAGATGCTCTGCCACAGGTTTCTACACTCCTCCTTCTGCGCAATTCAAAATTTGGACCTCCCAGTAGAGCAACCGATTTACATGGGGTGCAGCGCAGGGTTTTGAGAACGAGGAACGTCATGGGTTCCTGCAGGCCTCGGATGGCAGCCTGAAATTGATCCCAGAATGAGTATTAGCCGTTGTACCCACCCACAATTGCGTTCGCGCCAGTTCCATAGCAAGGAGACGAGGATTCGATCCTGAGCCTTTATTTATTTTTTTATTTTTTATTCATCACTGCGAGGATTCCATCCTGAATCTTTCATCGCCGGACTCGATCCAACAACGATAATGTGTGAGTTTCCAACAGAGGCCGATGGTGAAAAAAAAAATCATCGCAGAAGAGCTGCGAAAGTCAAACCCTCATATAGATTTCACTTTCTCACTATGCTCGCATGCGCTCCAAACAAAAGGAAATCTGGCTCAATGTGTAGAGTTACAAAGAATTTGCTTTTCGTCGGTTCAGATCTTCGGAGTGATAGTGAAATCTACCTGCCATTCAAATTACATGCCGTAATGGCTGGATTTGACAAGGCATGCTCTAATGTGCCCCAATTTCAAGCGAGAAACATAAAAAAAATACAAGATCCCGACTGTGTGAAGAGGAAGAGGCGATAGATAGGCAGAGGCATTGAAATATCAACAGGAAGACTAGGGCAGCTTCCATTTCCCACCAATGTCAAATGCCATATACCTAGCCGTCCAATTTGCAGAACCGATGACTGTCCTGTGACAACAGATAGGATCAATAAATATCTCCTCTTTTCCCAGAGGGCCAAGTCCAAGGGTTGCAGGAGCGTGGCTGCGCACAGGTTGAACAAGCAGGCAGAGAGCAAACTTCACTGGAAACCACCATTGCGATTTTGATAGAAAACGCAAGAAAACATATCAATATTCATATCATGCCATTCTTCTCTGCAGTCAAACCCTACCAAAAAAAAATTTGAGGCTTGTCCTCGGATGGTGAGGATTGTCCTCTAAATTAGGGAAACAAAAAAAAATAATAAATAAAGAGTTTCTGGTTTCTGATCCACTCAACGAGTGGAGAGCATACTCCCTAACTCCATATTCCACATGCGGATCTCACCGCTCTGATACCAGATGTTGGGACTGAACAAAAGGCATTAAATTATTTACAAGTTATCTTACAATATATAAGCATCAAGCTTAGGAGGGAGATATGACAAGTGTCATAAGCTCCACTCCAAGTGTCTTTCAGAAGACACCACTCCAACTCAAACTGAAGACAGGGACAAGTGGCAAAAGACAAATGTCAACCTGTCAATTATAGGCATAGTGCACATTATAATAATATTCTATAACAAATCTAGTCCACCCATATCCTATATATAGGAGGACAAGACTCTCCACCACCTACAAAGTTAGCTATTACTACTTCTTTTACAAATATAATGTGTAATTGAAAAGTATTAAAGTGGGTACTCAAGTAGAGTCTAAAGTGCAAACTATGTAGTCTAGGAGGATCTATTTTTGAGATGATATGGTTATGTCACATCTTGTCAAAAATAGTCATGTAGCAAAAGAAATTAATGATCTTAAGTAGTAACAATTAAGAAGTTGTAAATGTTGTTTGCAATCCAAATTTTAATGAGCAAAAAAAATAGGTTGAACTACAGTGGCATTCCTTTTATCGATATGTTCAAGAATAAAATATATAGCTCTAGTTTTATAAATATTGTAAAGTCTCTTAAACATATGAATATTAAAAAATTTATGATCTATTATTTTTTAACAAAACTGTATCAATGAATCTATGGTAAAACCTAAAGTTATAATTTAATGTAAAAAATACATCATTCAAATAATCAATCCAAGAAGGAAATCTAAAAATCATATCAATATTTAAATTATTTTTATAAGAATAATACATACATTACTTTATATTTTGTTATTTTTTAGCAAGTACAACATTATAAGTAATTATTATGACTAAATGTCAATAGTCTTTGTTCAGAGTCTCAATACTAATAATATTTTTTATTTTTGTAATTTTACAATGCTAAGAAATCTAATTAAGGAGATGGAGAAAACCCATCTCTACATTCAAAACTTCCAGTAATCTCTTGGTTAATATCTTGGCATACACTTTATATATCATATTTCATAGATTGATTGGTCTAAATTCCTTTCATGTCCTTTGTTTTTTTATTTTTTTTAATTAGGGTAGTAAAAATGTTAAGTTCTTTAAGTAATATGATCAATTGATGTGTCTCATTCATTAAAACAATTACATATTTAATGAATTAAAAAATTACAACATCCAAAAATTGCAAATGCTTATGATGTAACATTGTCTTGATGAAAAGCCAAATTTTCTTAAGACCTTAAGTAAGAAGTTTTAGAAAAATTTCTCGTAACCCTTTCTTATGTCTAATTGAATTATCATACCTTCATTCTTTTTTCTATTTATAGAGTGAATCACCTTGAGAGACATTAGTATACCATCTAAAATCTGATTACTTTGACGAAAGACCAATTTGAGAGACATTAGTATACCATCTAAAATATCATTACCTTGAAGAAAGACCAACTTTTATTTTAAGATAATTTTGGAGAAAACCTTCATTAATATCTTGGTTAATATCTTGGCATACACTTTGTATATCATATTGCATAAATTGATTAAAATAATTTTAATTTAAATATAATAAATCAAAATTTTAAAAAATATATTTTAAGTATATTTTAGTTGTAGTATAATTTTAATTTAATTGATTGGCTTTAGTCATTCCTAATATAAGTTATTATAATATATATAGCTTTATGCACACATTTCATTTATCTTGTGGATATGAACTACTTAATTTTTTAGACAAGTGTAATGTCATTTGCTTTTTCTTTAGTGGTATTAGGTTGGGTATTCTTATTGTTGAATAGAGTTGTTATTATTATTATTATTCATGAGAGATTGTGGACATTCATATTGAATGATGCTTGAACGTTGAACTTTTCAAAGAGAGGCCAAAGCTCTTACCTATAGAGTTATTATTTTTACGTTAGCTGAACATCTATTATTTAATGATAGATCAATCTTGTTCTCTTATAACATATAATACTCTAATTAGATGACAAAGTTATATGATTTTATATTATAACATATAATAATTTAAGTTTTGTTGGGCGTAGTCCCCGCTGTCTGGCAGGCGGCTAGAAGCTGGGGTGCCGCGTGGGAGAAGGATCAAACCATAGTGGTTCGTTGTGGGCCACGGGGTGTAAGTCCTGACCCTACGACAGTTGGTATCAGAGCTGAGTTGGGTGGAGTAGGCACTGATTCAACTGTTCGTACAAAATGTACGACAGTTGGTATCAGAGCTAAGTTGAGTGGTGCTGATTCAACTGTTCGTACAAAATGTACGATAGTTGGTTTCAAAGCCATGTTGGCTAAGGTCAGCTGTTTGTCGAGTATTCTGAGCAAAGCGTTTGCGTCGGTTATGTCTAAGTGTTGTTCGTCCTCCGCAATCGGAGTTCGAGGCATTCCGCAATCGGGATGTTTGTGTTGTTGCCTCCGCAATTGGGGCGCCGTGCCTTAGGTTTGTCTAGGGTTTGATTCTCTGTGTGCTGGGCTTCGGAATGTATGTCATTGCAGCGGCAGGTATTCTGGAGAAGAGCAGAGAATCAGTTGCAAACGGTTGGGACTATGCCTAAGGGTGGCAACCTTCTAAGTGTGAGGAAGGTTGGCCAAGAAGCTCAAGAGCGGGAAAATCCTTCTAAGTGTGGAGAAGGTTGGCAAGTTTGCCATGTGCTTAAGAGTACACCCTTGTTGGGCCGGTCCAGTTTGATGTGAAGCAGTAAGATCGTGTTGAGGTCTAGTCTGCCCTTGGACCCGTTAAGGAGGTTGCAAGGGGGATGTAAGTGAAAAGTGCTGGTGGTCGAGTGGAAGGCACCACGCCAGCGGGACTCGCGCCATCGAGTCCCTTGACCATCGGGTGCCGTGGAAAAGGTTGAAGTCTAAAGGAAACTTGGAAAATGGAAAGGCCAAGTAGTTGGCACCATGGTTGGAGTAGGAAGGTGGCGCGCCTCGAAAGTTGAGGAAAGGTCCATGTTGAGGGAGCGGGCTAATGGTTTGGCTTGTTCGGAGCTTTCAAGAGCTCGTTTTGGGTGTTTTGCCGAGAGTTAAGCAATTCCTGGTGGAGTAGTGCTGGGATGGGTGACCACCTGGGAAGTGTCCCGGTTGGTGCGCACCATGCCATGAGTTAAGCTAGAAAGATGAAAAGTTGCCACGGGAGATTGCCGAAATGGAATGGAAAGGGGCTCATGTTGGGTGAGTTGGTGGGAGTCGAGCTCACCACGGTCCTGTCTTGGAGAGACCGCCGAAGTTCGAAGAGTGCCACAAGTTAAAGGATGTAAGTTTAGCTGATGGCTTGATTCTTTGTGCGCTGTGCTTCAGGAAGTATGTCATTGCAACGGCAATTATCTTGAAGAAGAGCAGAGGGTCAGTTGCGAGTGAACAAGTTGCATTATGGGATGCAAGGTTCAGCCAGAGGAAAAGGTGGCAGATTGTTGGTTTCAAAGGAAAGAGTCGGTCACGAGGAGGGACACTCGTGAGCCGAGGCACTAATGCGAAGAGTGTTAGGTGCGGGTCAAGGAGTTGGTCTTCAATGTTTAAATCTCTGTGGGTTGTGCTTCGGGAGGTATGTCAAGTGCAACGACAGTTATCCGGGAGAAGAGCAGAGGGTTGGTTGCATAAGCTTTGAAGACGACTCAGCCATCGTTTGCAGAGGTAAAGCAGAGATGGCAGATGCCAAGTCAGTTGGCCAAGGTACGAGATGTCAAGGAGTTCTTGATCAGCTGGGAAGGTTGTTGCTTCAGTCAGTTGGGGACATAGACAATACCTTGTTAAAAGTGGGTTTTGAGCCTAAGTGTGGGAGCCTCCGTCGTAAAAAGAAAGTGTGTGTAGGTAAGGATTGATCACCCTCATCCTGCACAAGTTTATTGTCGGTGAGGTATCCTAAAAGTTATGCAGAGGAAGCTGCCAGAGTGAGTGCAGTAGTGCTTTGGGTTGAGATGAAGTGGGACCTGATGTTCAGAGGGTTGCAGACCGGATGTTCAGAGGGACCTGTTCAGTGGAGAGCACCTGCCTATGGCGACGAGGGCGTCGCCACTTTAAGTGTGGGAGGATATGGTGGATTGGTTCTCCTCGCCGTCCATCCACGTCCAAGTGCTCCTTGCTTGCCGCCGCCGTGCGGGTTGTGCCTCCGTTCGAGAGTATGGAATGAGAAGCCGTGAGTCTATCATGGGTCGTGGTGAAGTACCATGGCCAAAGCAAGGGAGCAAGGTCCGTCGTTAAGCAGGTGGCACGAGTGGGCGCGTGCCGGTGTAACCTGTCGGACCTAAGGAGGGGCGTTCGTCTGCCGGCATGTCTTGTGTCGTGCAGCGAGCGGGTAAGACAGCTAGTTTGGTTGATGGTCTGTGCCAGGCGACCCTCGTGTCGACTTCGTCGTAGGTTCTCTTGTGCTTGGGCATTACGTTGGACCGTGTGGTCTAGTGGTCTGCCGTCGCCAGCTTGGCTGGAAGGTTGACAGTACTGCGGGAGTTTGTAAGTGCCGTGCTGTCAAGGTTCAGTGTTGCCATGAGCTAAAGGGGTTCTTTGTGCCGCTATGTGCTGAGGGATGAGAAAGTCTGTCCGCCAAGGGATTCAGGTTGCCGTGAACTTGCGGGGAACTATGTTAAGCCAGGAAGAACGCCGGGTGAAGGGCGTCTGGTGTTCCGTGTACCGTGGGTTGCTGTTGGGACCGGTGTTGGGGTCAGATAAGTAAAAGTTGTCGTGCGGTCGAGCGTTGTTGCCGATGTGTCTTGGTTGCCAGAGCTGGAGGCCTGTGTACCTGAGGAACTTCAATGTGAAGGGTGTGCACCTGAGGGACTTGGATGAGAAGGGTGTGGGTTGGCGAAGGGGCTTTGCCATTGGTACTTGTCTTGAATGTGTCGGTTGGTGTGCATGAAGGTTATTGTGAGGTGTGCTAATGAACCAAAAAGGAAGGCCATTGTGCCAGTGCTTAATGTAAGGCCTTTGTGCCAGATTGTATGGCTAAGTGCCAGGCCGTTGTGCCAAGATGTAACCGTGCGCTTGTTATAAATATGAATGTCATTATACATGTTGTAAAGATGCCTTGTGTTGGTCGACTTAGTGTATGGGCGCTTCGTCAGTGTTTTGGCTAACCTTGTGCTGTGTGCTTCCGTTGTCATGTATGTATGCTCTTTGTTGTCTTTGCTGCAGGGTGCTCGACGGTAAGGCGTAGTCCCCGCTGTCTGGCAGGCGGCCAGAAGCTGGGGTGCCGCGTGGGAGAAGGATCAAACCATAGTGGTTCGTTGTGGGCCAAGGGGTGTAAGTCCTGACCCTACGACAGTTGGATACATGAATAAAATTCAAGTTTTGTTGTAATACCCATATATGATGATAATGTAATAAGGATGATACATATTTTAATCCTATACAACCAATTAAAAAAATAAAAATACTTATATGTAGATTAGAAAAAATATATATATTAACAAGGGTGATACCCGTTTCATTCCCATACAACCAATTAAAAAATAATAATTATTCACTAATCAAATAATTAATCAATCTATGCAAGATGATACCACCAACATAATTAATCTTTCACGTAAGCCTCCACCATAGAAACATACCACCAACAGCCAAGGCTACCGACATCCAGATTTTCTTGGTCATTGATGATGACTTTCGTTTCGGTTCTTGAACGGCGGGATCCAGCAAAGAATCTACAGCCACAGGTTTCCTCCAATTTTTCTGAATCCCTGGGACATGCATTCTTCCGACAACTGCTACAACCGACCTACTTTCACTTGCAGCATCGCGTAGTTTAGTGGACATATACATATCCCTCTCACAAAGCAATACGTCCATCAGACCTGGAAACTCCTTATCCATCTCGTGGATTAGATCATATATCGTATCTCTATCAGCTGTATCAAGATAATCGATTAATTGTTCACATAACGGCTGCATATTGCAATTGCTTGGGGATGATCTGGCTCTTCTAATGAACGCAACCAATTTGTTGTAACACTTATCAATTGGTAGTAGTAGGAAACAAGTCTCTGGAATAAAACAGAAAACGAATTTTATTTTACTCCATAAACTTGTTTTTTCCCAAATTCTCTTGCATGTTATCTCTACAGGGAGGTCACCCAATATAACTTTACCACCATATATCATCGCTTCTTGGTAAGCAGCGCGAAACTCACCACCTGGAATAACTTCCATTTTCGCAGCAAGCACTGGAATTACCCAACCTAAAACAGCTTCAAAGGCATTAACACCAGGGATTAACCCTAGGATACCGAGTATAACATCGACAAATCTGGGTACTTCTACAATAAGATCAGGAGCCAGCAGCAGGCCCTCCCTGCTTGAACATAACTCCAGAAACACAACATCAGGTTTCAGTGAACGGATGATAGCCTTAACGTCCTCACAACATCTTTTAGAGATGTGAGTTGTGCCAACCAGATAAACACTGCAATTATATTTATCCTTTATAGCTGTGGATTCATACTGCAAGACCATTACTTTCCTCCTCAACCCTGCGGGTAGTTGAAGTAGGGGATTATGCTCATCACTATTGTGGTCGACTGTCTCTTTTCTTTCTTTTGCCCATGCCTCCACATTGTTTTCATTTTTGTGATGCGCGGCTATAGGGAAGGTGTTGCGGATATCTTTATCCATTTCGTCTGGCGGGTTCAAAGGCTTACGAGCCAAAAGAGATTCGAAAAGAAAACTCCGGGTCCAGTCAAAGAAGAAGGGCCGCTGTTAATAGATTCTACTTCACCGCTCCGAATGTGTGGTTTTGTTTTAGGAATTCTTTGTGCTCCATATCTCCAATTATATAAATATAGGCAAACAAAAAAACTTTCTTTTGGCTAATGTGTTGGGCGCAAAATGCTAGCCGACCTCAACTAAATTTGGATGTCTGCCAAGTTTTCGGGGGCTACTTTGGCTCAGCTATTCGGAGTTTTTTCTTCCTTTTAAATAATAAATTTAATCATTTTTGGGAGTTGGCTCCGTGGTAAGATGAATTTAAAAGCCAAACGTCTTGTTCTTTGGAAAATAGATTATCACATGATACTGGCACTGTTAGGACATATTACTACTTGACAGAAGACATAAAAAATATCATAGCAAGTAATTATGAATAGGTAGAGTTAGCATAAGTTTTTTTTTTTTAAATACTCATCTTTCAAGTGTTATTTTTTTACATAAAATTTACAAAATTTTATGTTATTTTATATATAATTTAAAGAGCTTTGAAGTAAGAGAGAATCTGATTAGTATTATGGGAGATATGATCATGTGAAGAGAGCCATCACAAACAAGGACATGTATTTAAAAAAAAAAAACATTGTAGCATTTAGAAATTATATCATTGACAAGGATTTCTTGATTTAGATGATTCTTGGACTGATTTTTGCAAAAATTGAAAATATTTAAAATGATTGGTCATATTAATTGGTCCAAACAATATTGAGAGAGATGCAACCCTATGTAGTCATTATTTTGGAATAATGGCAGTGACAATTTTTCATATCATGGGAAAACAATTATAGATATATTTCAAACAATTATAGATATCCTCCTTTTTCTTTCTCTTCATAGATAACCTCATATTTCCTCTTTGTACACCTTTAGAAGTCACTAAAATTTCCCTCGACTACTTACTACTGTCAATCACTTTGAACGAGTTAGAAGGGATCTCGACTTGATTAGATTCTAAAAAGTTTGAGCCAAACATTTTGGAGTTGTGCAACTTACCACCCGTGACACCCTTGGGAGAAACTAAAATTTCTTGAACCATACGATCCATACCAATCCCCATGGATGAAGAGACAAGGATTGGATTGAACTCTAACTAGGAAAAACAATCCCCAAAGGTTGAAAAATAGTAGCAGATAGGCTTCGTGTTGCAAGAACCACATGGGGTTAGAAAACACCCTCATCAACCCTAAAATTGTTTGCAAAGAAAGTGCAGTAAGGAATTTTTCACCCAGTATTGGAACCCAGGGTGCTAAATAAATAATACAGGATGTGTCTTAGAATAAAACAAGATAAGATGTGATACTTGGATAGGCTAACCCATCAACTTAGGCAACCCCAAGACCACTTATGGAGCAGATCAAATATTTTATTCATGGAGAAGCTCATTTAACTCTTCTAGAAAATTAGACCTCCACACCATCCTTCCAATATGAATAGTACCCTAGTTTACCATGAAGTCAACCAATATATTCCCTTCTCTCCAAATATGAGCAATTTGTAGTTCATCCATTTTTTGAAGGATTCTTGATAGTTCAACCACCATATTCTAGATATTTCAATTTGGGAGTTTGTCTAACTTTATCATATTGATCAAGCTTAATGAATCAACATCCACAAACACCTTCCTACTCCCTAACTATTGTAGAATCAATAAACCTTAGTAAACCACCCTAGCCTTAGAAAAAAAGGAAGACTATGTAGATAGGTATTCAAAACAAACCACCATAATGCTACCGTTATCATTCCTTATCACTCCACCTACTCCAAATAAACTTGGATTTCCTTTGAAGCCTCCATGAAAATTAAGTTTTAACCACCCACTAGGGGAAAGGAACCATCTAACAGAGAGTCTAGGATTGGGAATCAGATCCAAAAAATTAACCAATGATAAGCCTAGGATATTTCTAGTTCCACTTCTACCACTGGAGGTCTTTGGTGTTCATATCCCAACTCAGGTAGCATAGAAGCTACATTTTCCACCAAAATCCAAAAGGATCTAAGACCAACATGCAAACAACTACATTTAGAATTCTTGAAGGCCCAAGCATTTCTTTCTTTTCAAAGGTCCGACAATATTTGAGGTAGAAGTATTTTTCATAGGAATTTTACCCTTGGAGAGGAGAAAGGAGGAAACCATTAAGATATAAGCTCATCAAGAGAGTTTGGGAGAACCTAGCAGACTCCCAGATTCTCTAAAACAATCACACATGCACCTCTCAACAAGGAACAATTACATAGGAGGTTTTCTATCATATCTAGATTAGATTTGTAAAGATGATATCTACTAGGATGAACCATACCTTGTTTTTAGAGATTCTCAATCATCAAGATATTATTTTGAGTAGCCAACCAGAGAAAGATATTAACTTTTAGGAGAATATTCTTGATCCAAAATTTTCTACTAGGGCTCCAAAACTAAAATTTTGGCTTCATCAAAGCATAGCCAAATGAATTGAAAATGTTCCATCACTTTCCATTGACCATAAAACTTTGTCTTCCACCTTTGTATGGCATCAGACTTGGCAATTCAAAAGAGCCACTATCTTCTTCCAAGCAGCTTGCACTTCCCTATATTCAATATCCAAAATAGGATTCACCTATTTTTTATGTCTATTGACAAGGATAATGAATTTTACTACTTTGCAACATTCCAAAGCTCTATTTGAATAGTCAACAATCACCAGGTATAAATCCAAGGCAAGGGATTGATCAACAATCCATAAATTATGCCAAAAATCAATAGATTTACCATATCCTAAGATCCACCTTCTTTCTTGGAGTAGGAGGGATTGAGACTTTAACAAGCTCTACTAAAAAGGAGAACCTTCAATAGGCAATATATCTGAGAGGAAGTCATTAAAGTGGTATTTTACCTTCAGTATTCTAATGCACTCCAACTGCTCATTCTTGACCACCTTCTAGGCTTATTTTATAACTAATGCTTTATTCATTCTCCACACATCCTTTAAGTCCAGACCTCCTCTTATCTTATAGCTATAGGCCTGGTCTTAAGAAACTGAATGAAATTTCCCTTTCAAATTTGGTCTAGCCTAGAGGAATGGTTTGAGGATCCTCTCACTTTTTTGAATAATATTACCAGGTACTCTAATTATAGATATGAAATAGATTGTGATACTTTGGAGGGAGTTTCTTACGAGTACATATTTCCAAGCTTGACTCAAAAGTGCCCCTTTCCAGGCAACCAAATTCTTCTACATCCTCTCAATGATTATGTTCCAAAGTGAGTTTAGCATATGACCATGGAATATAGAGAGGCCCAAGTAAGTAATTAGGAAGTTGATAAAATTGTACCCCAAAATGTTGGTATTTTTCCTTTTCCTCTCCACTAGAGTATTCGTAAAAAGTAGTTTGTTCTTTCAAAATTTGATTTTTTGCCCAATCTCTCTTTCAAAGCAATCTAGCAACCTCTTCATATCCCTGGCCTACAACATAGAAGCCAAATGGTGAGATATTGGGTTGCTCACCAAAGTAGGTTTTAATCCTTTGATATAAGAATTTAGAGCAATGGTTATCCCTAAAGCCTCAACCATCATGATGAAGATATATGAAGATAGAGGATCCCATTGATAGATATTTTTGAGGCTATGGAAAAAAATAGTTGGAGCTTCATTAATTAGAACTAAAAATCTAGCTGTAAACACGCAGGGAAAAATCAAATCAATCTAGTTGTATCCAAATCCAAACTTTTCAGAACTTAAAGCATGAATACTCAAGAAACCCTATCATATGACTTGTTCTTATACAATTTTAGAAATATATCAATGTTGTCATTTTTGAAGATAGATTGTATAAGCTCATGCATAACAATATCCCCATATAATATCTACCTCCCTACTAAAAAGCCACTTTCAGCCTTATCAATAAGAAGAGGGAGAATTGGTTTCATTTTGTTATCTATAATTTTAGTTAAAAATTTATAGATTGTATTATAGAGGCTTATGGGCCTAAAGTCATTGAAGCTAGAAGCTCCTTGAGATTTAGGAATTAGCATAGAAAAAGTAGAGTTAATACCAAGAGGAATCACTTTGGACACCTAGAATGCTTTGAGGGGTTCATAAACATCCTTTCCAAAAAAATTCTAGTACTTATAGAAAAATAATGAGGGAAAATCATTAGGGCCTACGGATTTTAGGGTGCTCATATCATCTATTTCCACTTTGATTTCTTCTTAAGAGAAGCTAGCATTCATACTAGCATTCTTATCCTCAGAAACTAGGCCATGGATTATCAATAACAAAATCTCTTCTGCTTGGATGTCTTTGGGAGGTCTGGACCCTAGTTAAGAAGTAAAATGTAAAATTAAATCCACCCCAATTTATTCAATATTGTTGGTTTTTCTATCATCTGGTTTATAGATTTCTTTGATTATGTTAAAGTCTCTATTTCAAAGGGTCAATGCATTGATAAAATTTGTATTTGTGTTTCCCTCTTTCAACCACATGGCTCTCGGATCCTGTTTCTAAAGAAACTCTTCATTAGCCATCATATTATGGAGCTTATAAAGTAGTTCTTTCTCCTTTATAACATATTCTATATAATATTTCTCCACCTCCAAAGTTGACTCCAATTCACTCAAATCAAATCTCAACCTTTCTTTGGTTCTAAAAATATTATCAAAAGTATATTTATTCCATTATTTAATCTTACCCTCAACAAATTTAAGTTTATTTTCTAATATTTCAATACCTTCACTTAGAATATATTTCACCCACAAAGCTTTCAAATAATCTTCTAGGTTCGGGTGGCTGCACCACATCACTTCAAATCCAAAGGGTCTAGGATGGAATATCAAATTTATCATTAATTCAAACCAAATGGGATTATGATCCAATATCACTATAGGGAAAGTGGAAAGGGAATATTCCCCAAAGATGGAAATTCTCAAGTGATAAACAAGAAACCTATGTAGCCTAAAAATAATAATTTGTTCTCCCATACGACGGTTCCTCTAGGTAAACTTAGAACCTTTAAGGTCAAGATCCATAAGACCCACTTCCATGATAAAGTTCATGAATTCTTCTAGGGGGTTTCCACTTTTTTATCATAAGTATATAGGGGAAATTAAAATCTCCTATGAGAACCCATGCTTCCTCCCTAAATACTTCCTTAAAATCTAGCAAAGAGACCCAAAAACGACATCTATAGTATCCAATGTTAGGAGCATAGAAACTAGATATCACCTATCTTTGATTGGTTCATTTGCAAAAAATTAAGATATTTATTATTCAGTATAAAAATGAAATTACGTTCCCATAAATATTCAACACATACCAAAAGAATAATAATCCACCTAAGGCACCATTAGATTGACAACCACAAACCTGGCTTCTTTTCACATCCTCTAGCAAATAGAAGCTATGCTATTCTCATCTAATTTGGATTCTTGAATGAATAAAATATCTGAGGACTTATCCTTCCTCAAGGAAGCTAGCATCATTTACTTAGAAATGTCATTAATTCATCTGATATTCCAAGAATATATCTTCATTTGGAGGATTTTAAAAGGTAATATGGCTCACCTATTTCTATATGGGGATATTTAAAACTATCAAGCTTTAGTTATTTACAACTTTTAGATTTTTCTCTTTCTAGACTTAATAGAGGTTGGGTCCCATCAGTAATAGTTGAGTCCATATCTCTTCCTAAGTGTGTGGTTACTAGGCTTACCTACACTTTTTCCACCCCTATATCGATGCAGATTTTATGGTGGCTTCTAGTTTTAGGACCTAGGGAACCTTTCTCTAGAATAGGGCTTGGAGAAGGAACAAGGGTTCCCACAATCTATTGGATAATAAATTTATCCATAACAAGACAACCAAAGGTATTTAGAAGAATGATACCATAATGGCATACCTCTTACATAACTTCTCCAATAGATGGGAGTTGAATGCACTCGCCAACTTTCAAATATTCCTTACTTCCCTTAATAGGAAGCCAAGTTAACTCTTCCTCTTTGTCAAATAAGTTTGAAGGAGGCAAGGATATTTCCAACACATCCTTTCCTATGGTCTCAAGTGAGGCCATTTTAGTATAGGGACCAAGATCAATAATTTTCTCTTTTGAGGTGGGGTAGCTTTCTTTGGTATCCATTTAATTTCCTTACTTCTCCTCTTAGGATTTACTGGTTGTGGAGTAACTTTCAACCTTTGAGAGTAGGCATTATTCATATGTCCACCCTTATCTTAAAACTGGTAGTCTTGGGGCCTATTATTGTAGGTGATAAATTGGGTCCAATAACCTAGATTAGAGACCAATTGTACATATCTTGAAAGTGTAGACACCAAAAAAACACCAATATGATTATGTGACTGCAAATAATGATCGCATTGACACACACAGCCCCAAGGTCAGCCCCCAGAGGTTAAACAGTGGTCCTAACCACTCACACAACATTTTTGGAAGGTCAGAGGTCAACTTGGCACCTTCAAGAAATTTTCTCAATACTCGTTCTACCCAGGGATGATTTCAAAATGGTATGCGCCCCACCCAGGGACGAATAATAGTATTCGCTCTAGGGTGGGGCGAATAACAGGTTTGATAGTCAAAAAGTCAAATCTTGACAAATGGTAGCTTAGATCCACCACTTAACGCTTCCTTCATTGCATGTGAGTGTGGGTGAGAATTTTCGAGCGTTATATGTAGTTACATGGGCAGTCATGAAGTCCCTAATCAGGGAGGAATCTCCTTCCCCCTGGGAGGGCATAATTGCCAAGTGGCGCCTCTGCATGTCCAATTCAAGAGACCTCTAGGTCTATAAATTGGTGAGTTTCCTCACCCCAAAAGATACAAAGAAGGAGCATTTTTGGAGCAATGAAGTGCTGTCATTTTACTTTCACACCCACACCCTTTTGAGTTGTCCCTTTCACATATTTGATCTCTTTTGGAAAGGAGGTCATAGGGTGGTTATTGGAAGCGCAAATCTAGAACCAAAACCTAAAATTTGGCCACAATATCCCACAAAATTTGCTGAAAATACCCCACAAGATGTTTTGGACCCATCCCAAGTGGATTGGTGTCGAAATCAGGCCACAAACAGTGGGCGGCCTGCCCCCGGGTGCCCCCCCCCACATTGCTACAGTCCTAATTGCCCCACCTCGGAGCGATTGGAAATATATGGCAGATCTCTTTTCTGTTATTCTTGCATTTAATTCTATGCTGCTTAGATAGGTCGTCATTCAAATTTCATGTCGTTCTGAGCAATTTTGATCATGTTTCTATTATTTCTCGTTTTTGCTAACATGCAGGTGGTATCATCAAATTCCTGTTGACAGAGGCCATATTGGGAAAATATGACCATCTGGGTCTTCCCAAAATACCCCCAATTACCTAACCCCTAACTTTTTAGGTTATTTGGGGCTTCCCGAATGTGACATTTGGGACAGTACCTTTTTGGCATTTTGTTACAGGTCTATTCGTCCCGCCCCAGAGTGAATACAAATATATGGTGGATTTCTCAACTGATCCATTTGTTGTTTTTTCTTTGTGATGTTTTGATACCCCTGTCAAATTTTTAGTTCATTTGGATCCATTTTAGTTATCATTTTATTTATATCTTGCATGCACTAATCGAAGGCATGGGGATTGCATGTTTTATTTCATCCGCAGGTGCTACTGATTGTTTCTTGTTTCTTTGAATGCAGGATCTAGAAATTAGAGGAGTAGAAAGAAGTCAAGACTCATCAATGCATGTGGCGGTGACATTTGGTCCACCCATTTTACATGTGGGCACACAGAAGAAGGAATGGCATCCATGGGTGTAACAAGAACACATATTTAACGGTCCTAGCCCTTAGAAGGGGAGGAGGCACATTGTAACTAAGTTATGAAACATATCAATAAAAATGGTTGTCTTCCTTATTGGATTTTGTTTCATTTTGATTCGTTCATGCTTTCCCTCTTTTCATACACTTTCAATTCATAGGATTTAGCGTTAAGTTTAGTTCAGTTTGCATCGCACTTGGAGTTTCATTTTTGCTACCATATCCTCGTGCTTCTAGTGGTGATCACGGTGGTACTCCTATCCTCTATTTTTAATATCATATATCTGATCAAAACTTGGTTTTTTTTGCTTGTAGGTACCGAGTTTTAAAATGTTGGACTGCTGTTCGTTCCAGCATGAGGCGGATATAGAGCTGGAATTCATCTTACCCAGGGACGAATGGGAATTTGCCCCACCCTATGATGAATATAGTACTATAATTCATTCATCCCCAGGATGAATATCGGTCTGTGTAATCTCAAGACAAAAACTCAGAACCAGTAGATTTGGGCAGAGAAGAGGTAAGGGTCCTGAACTCTTTCTTTCATTTTTTGTTGTCTTTTTTGTTTTTCTAGTTTTTTGCGTGTTTAAGAAAAGTTGTATTGCATGTTTATTTTCTTTCATGCAAAATAAAAATAACCCCACACATCATGTGGCAACATAAACACCAAGGATCTGGTCATAAAACCCCAGCCCTTGATCAAGACCAACAGTGGATTTCATCACCACCTTGGCTTGAATTTTGCATTCATAAACCTCGATCGCTACTGTTGCTAGGTGTAAATCTTGATGAAAGCTAACCGAGTGTAGCTGGGGTGATTCCCAGTGCATGAGTATAAGTCTTCTATGGTAGGTGTCAAAAATAGGGTGATCCCCCTTTCATACCGCCTACGTTCCACGTACCATCTGCTCTCACGTACCAACAGTTTCCCTCATGTATATAGTTTCCCCCATTTTTGGGAGTCATAAGATCCATCATAGTGCATTTAAAAATCCTTTACAAAAGCTTTCAAAACAAAATAAAAAACACACTAAACCAGGTTTAAGGCACACCTTTAATATTTAAACGAGATAATCATTGCTTTGTGAGTGTGATCTTTTATGTTTAGTGTAGCATAAAAATCATAAAAATAAGTAAAAATCTATGCATCTGGCAAAAAAACACCACCATGGTGTACACCTGTAGCCAAGACCAATCAAGGGCAAAACCTACGAAGAGTGTATAAGGGGGCACAAGTCGCCTCTGCTATAGCCCTAAGGACTTGGTCATACCACCTTGGTGGCCTGATCCACAAGAGAGTCCACATCATGCCATTTTAGAATGGGACAATAGAGGCACCCCTCTGAGGGGTACTCCCATCCAGCATAGGCCCTTTCAGGAGGAATCCTTACATGTGGCCCTCAATATAAATGGGAAGGCTCCCTTAGAAGCTCGGTATGAGTGGCCACTGCATGATGAAGAGCTAGAACAACATAGGGTCTATGAGGAAAGGTCGCATGATTATGTCATCCCTCCTTTACCCCCCATCATTGTTAGGAATAACAAGCCAAATCCATAGCACAAGGCTCTTCAAGCAGGGTGAGCCAACTATGCCCACCCCTTTCACATATACGAAAGGGAGCACAAGGAATACCATTACATTCCTCAAGAGCAACACACAATGCAGGAGCAATGCGCATCCACACCTACTGTCTACCAGAATCACCCACCGAGGCCAAAGCCTTGGGTGAATACCACCAACCTTGATAGAGGAAATCAACCTATAGATATCTTGGATCATAGAAACTGAGATAAATGTGTAGGAGAGGCGTATAGGCCTCCTAGACTGACCTAGAGTTGCTAGACACACCGCTCGCCAAGCGTATATCACGCAGATAGAGCATCTATATTGCCTTAGCAAAGAGCACATTCAGTGCCAAATAGATGAGCTACTCCATAACACAGTGCCTAAGATGTTTCCAACCCCTCGCACCCAAATAGCACAACCATATGAGAGGCGCAACCCCTTGGTATGAGACAGGTCCCCATGACCTTACCAAGTGCTGCCTCCAAGACCTCCTAGACCTGAGCGAGAGGCAAATCCCAGGAACAACGATGGGCTCCCTCTGTGGGGACCCACCCATGGTCATAGGTCTCAACTAAAAACTCCTAAAGAAGCCTATGAGGAGTATAAACAAGAAGAAGAGCGGGCTGAAATGCCCTATTAAGGCAAAGGGACTGATCTCCAACCACCCCTCCATAGGCCTCAAGTTTCACACAACCCACAACAAGAGCAAACTAAATAGGAAGAGATTAAATATTCCAATTCATATAAAGCGCTATTAGAGAATTTGGATTCTATGGAAACCAAGACTTTTGGGCCCCAAAAGCCCATGTTACACCAACTCCACAGTCATCCTGTGCATTCGTTAGTGCCAGCACCCCCTTACCCTAAACACTTTAAGCTGCCTCAGTTGGCAATCTTTAGAGGTGAGGAGGATGCCCAAGAGCATGTGACTAGATTCCTGAGCCAATTCTTTGGCATTTAGGATAATTATGCTTTGCTATTAAGAACATTCATCACCACATTCGTGGGCCCTACCTCATATTGGTTTACTCAATTGCCCAAGCATAGCATTAGCAACTTAGATCAGCTAGTGGATGCATTCCTCGAATGCTTCGCCTTCAACACCAAGAAGAAGACATCACTCAGTGACCTAGCAAGCCTCAAGAAGTATGAGGAAGAAACCATGGTGGCCTATGGGAATCGGTGGAGGACTCTACTTTCTAAGCTACCCTACCTCCCTCCTATGTCTGACCTCACACAAATGTTCTCAAAAAACTATTTGAGATCAATCTCTGTGCTATTGTAGCTGCAACAATATACCACCTTAGAAGAAGCTTTGGCACAAGCCAGAATCATTGAAGAGATCAAGATTTAGGATGGCGAGATATCCAAGCCAAATAAGAAATAATGGTCTAAGAACACCAAAATAGGGACCACACAATAGAAACCTGCTGTGGTCAATCAGGTTGCTATCAATGTCCCTAAGCCTGCACAAGCTACATAGCCCCAAAAGGCTAACTATCAGGCGCTGCCTCTTAATAGCTATGACTAAGAAAATTAGAGGCAAGAACAAAATCAATCGCGTCACCCTAGGTGACAATTCACACCTTACACAGAGTCCAGAGACTCCCTGTTTGACTGCTTGTCAGCAGCAAACTTGATCAACCTGCCTGAGATTCAACCCATAGATCCTAATGCACCAAAACCTAAGGGATATAGGGAAGATTTGTACTGTAGGTTCCATAGGCAGAAGGGACATGACCTTAATGCATGTTGGAAGTTTAAGGGCTTGGTGCAAGACCTAATTGATAACAAGACATTAGCGGTGGATAATCCCGTGGCACCAAGAAACCAACAAATGGATGTATTTAAGGACCCTTTTCCTGCCCATGACACACAGGAAAAGACCCTACAAGTCAATGACATCACACAGAACTGCCCCATGTAGGGGTATGCAGGGATGATTAGTATAGTGACTCAGAACAGGAGGTGTCCGAGTATAGCTTCCCCCACAATGACTATAGGTGAGGTGCCAACAATGTCACAACCATAAAAACACCTTACACAACCTCCTCCACCTAGAACCATGGCCCCAATTCAGACCAAACTCACCCAGAGCTTGAGGACCATGTCGGATAGGCTCTCCATATACGAGCTCATACAATAATCAACGCCCCATCGTGAGGCTCTAATGGAGATATTGAAATCCATCGAGTTGTAGCTCCATGAAGAAAATTCCTTCAACAACTTTGTAGGTCATGTCAAATGATGCACGGATCCAGTCATCACCTTTCGAGAAGACAAAGTGAAATCAGTGGCTGATGAAATGGCAGATCCACCCTTGCACGTTATCGCGTGGGTCAATGGGATTATGTATAAGAGGGTGTTGGTAGACACTGGCTCATCCAGCAATACCATCACAACAGTGGCATTGAAACATTTGAAGTTGCCAGTGTCTCACATCATGGCTTCCACCTACACTCTACGAGCATTCAATGATGCGATATGCTCAACAGTTGGCACAATTGTCCTACCCATCCAGGTGGGACAAAAGACTATACCTACATTGTGCCATATTTTGGAAGGTGATATGGCCTATAACATCTTGCTAGGTCAGCCATGGATCAGGGACATGAAGTGTGTCCCTTTGATAGCTCATCAGTGTTTGAAGTATGCATTTGAAGGGGAGGTGCATGTAGTCTCGGTAGACTTAGAACCCTTCAAGTATTGTAATGCGGTGCAACTGATGCCACAATCGACCCTTCCATCAACGCATTTGGATTTTCAGTTGAATCCATCTAGACAGGGTCTGATTCTATAGGCATCCCCGCTGACAAGTCCATCAAAACCACAGTCGGGTCCATCTTCATCGACTGGTCCTTCACCAACAATTCCACCTACGATGGTTGCATAGAAGGACAAAGGGAAGAACCCCATGGAAGAGGCACCACGATCAGTATCAACTATCTCTACTGAGGAGATGCCTAGTAGAATGTAAGTCGAGGCTCCTAGTCCACCAGACATGGAGTGGATCCTGGAAGAACTTTTGTTCCCTCCCCCTCAATTGCCAATAATCACCATTGAAATGGCCAATACAGGCCTGGGGGAGTATCTGGTGCAGAATATTGTAGCAACACCCGCACTAGAGTCCATGCAAGACATGGGGAGACCTCACCTCCCCATCAGTACCATTGTTCCTTCAGGCTACCGACCAAATCAGACAAACTTTGTGTATGGGGGCCTTGATCATGGTACTGAACCATTCATGCAAGAGGAAGATGAAGAGCCCTTTGCAAAATATGTCAACTATTTGTCTAACCCAGACTTTGCATTGAGATACCTTGGCCAATGCAATTGGCATGGATATGGATTAGGCAGATATGAGCAAGGAGTGTGTGTTCTTTGCCAACCAAGATACCAAATTCCATATGCCAAGTCAGGAGTAGGGTTCAACCACCCCCTCCCCTTGGACATCTTGGTAGAGAACATGTAGGGCCTAGGGATAGGCAATAAGGGGGGATTGGCATTATATCCATATGCCAACCCAAACACAACATATTCACTGGGGGATTACCTCCCATTATTAAAAACCAACCTTGTTGACCTCAGCAAACCTTTCCCTTCACTCGAGAGAGGAGAAAGTTTGAGGACTCACCTACAAGAGGGGTATAGACAAGAGCAGGAAGGATCTTTAAAGGATGAGTCAGAATATGAGGTAGCGCCATGGGATCCCTTAGAATTAGATAGCAATCACTCACAAGTGGTCCCCATGGATGATTATCAAGAAAGCATCTTGGCAATGTTCCCTTTGGTGGCTCCCATCGAGCAAGTGCCACCACAAGGCAATAAGGCCTCACTGCAAAGATCGGACCAAATCCAATGGGGCTAGACCAATTTACTCGAGCAAGACAAGCCTCTAATGTTGCAACCAGTTTTTGGAGCCAATGCAGGCCTTTGGATCTCCGATAGTGATTATGAAGATGAAACTGAGATGGCCGATCTCAATCATATGCGACAACAATAATACCCCTTAGATATTAATGACATATTTGAACAACTAAACATAGTGCCAGGGCATGAGTGGTATGTAGACCTAGTGCGGTGGGAACAAGTGTTGAATTCGCCACTTTGGGCATACAAAGAATACCTTTCGCCTAGAGACCCTATAGCGATATCAGTGCCAAGGGCAAACCCTGTATTCCTATCCGCACATAGGTCCAATCCATTTGTGCCAATACCTCCAAATCCAAACTCGGAGCACAGAGAACATCCAGAATGTTTGATTCACCACACCCGTGGTAATGGAGACCAAAATCATTTCATCAACATGATCTCCATTGACTTAACCGCCCCCATCCATAACCCGACCGATCTAGCATAGTCGTTGTATCTAGACATAGATGCCATAGACTGGGATTGCATCAATTCACCTCCATCCCCATCATAGTACTGGACTTTCGATAAAATGCTTCATTTTACCCCAGGGCCAACTCAGTATATCTTCCATACTGAAGAGGAACCCAAGGTTTCCAACATAGATTTAAACTAAGCAAATGATATCCATTTTATCCCAACTCCACACCAGTTGGACGATGGATCCCACATGTCGGTCGAGGAGACGACTGACGTAGACATCGAATCTGATCTAATGAATCCACAAATTATCAAGCTGGGGGTAAGCTTATCCCCAGAAGAGCAAGTCGACTACATTACCCTTCTCAAAGAGAAGAAGGAGGTTTTTGCATGGTCCTACAGAGACATGCCGGGGCTAGATCCATAGCTAGTCACACATAATATAACGCTTGATCCGACAGTCAAGCCAGTTAAGAAAAAACTATGCAAGATGCACCCAACAGTGGCCTTGATGGTTAAATACAAATTGCAAAAGCTTTTGGATGCACAGTTTTTCATCTGTGTGGATTACCCACCATGGCTGTCCAACATGGTACCCATCAAGAAGCCTAACGGGAGGATTCACATATGCACTTATTTTTGAGATCTAAACAAAGCGAGTCCTAAGGATGATTTCCCCTTGTCGAGCATCGATGCATTGGTAGACGCTACAACAGGCCACGAAATGCTTTCCCTCATGGATGGTTTCTTGGGATACAATCATATTTGTATCAATCCCGAGGACCAACTAAAAATGGCGTTCACAACGCCTTGGGGGATATTTTGTTATAAGGTCATGCCTTTTTGCCTTAAAAATGCTGGCACAACCTACCAACATGCCTTGACGTACATCTTCCATGATTACATGCATAAAAATTTGGAAGATTACATAGATGATCTATTGGCCAAATCTCTTTTGTGCCTAGATCATCTTGATGACTTAAGCAAGAACTCTGTAGACACCAAAACAGCACCAATCCGATTATGTGACTGCAAACACTGATCGCATTGACACACACAGCCCCAAGGGCAGCCCCCAAAGGTTAAACAGTGGTCCTAACCACTCTGAAAGTAGTTTTGGAAGGTCAAAAATCAATTTGGCACCTTCAGGAACTTTACTCAATATCTGTCCCACCCAGGGACGAATTCAAACTGGGATTTGCCCCACCCCAGGACGAATTCCAAATTCGCTCCAAGGTGGGGCGAATTGCAGGTTTGACGGGCAAAAAGTCAAATCTTGACAAATGGTAGCTCAGATCTGCCACTTAACGCTTCCTTCATCGCATGGGAGTGTGGGTGAGCATTTTCGAGTGTTAGAGGATGTTACAAGGGCAGTCATGAAGTCCCTATTCAGGGAGGAATCTCCTTCCCCCTAGGAAGGCATGATTGCTAAGTGGCGCCTCTGCATGCCCATTTCAAGAGACCTCCAGGTCTATAAATTGGTGAGTTTCCTCACCTCAAAATATACAGATAAGGAGCATTTTGGAGCAACGAAGTGCTGTCATTTTATTTCCACACCTATTCCCCTTTGAGTTGTGCCTTTCACATCCTTGATATCTTTTGGAGAAGAGGTCATAGGGTGGTTATTGGAAGCACAAATCTAGAACCAAACCTAACATTTGGTCACAATATCCCACCCAATTTGTCAACAATACCCCACAAGAGGTTTTGGACCCATCCCAAGTGGATTGGTACCGAAATCAGGCCCTAAATGGTGGGCGGCCTGCCCCATGGGTGCCCCCTCCCACACTGTTACAATCCTAATCGTCCTTCTTCGGAGTGATGGGAAATATGTGACAAATTTTATTTCTTTCATTTTTGCATTTAGTTCTATGATGCTTAGATAGGTTTTCGTTTAAATTTCACCTTGTTTTGAGCAATTTTGATCATGTTTCTATCTTCATTCGCTTTCACTAAATTGCAGGTAGCATTATCAAATTCCTGCTGACGAAGGCCAAATTGGGAAAATATGACCATTTGGGTCTTCCCAAAATTCCCCCAATTAGCTAACCCCAAGTTTGCAGGTCTTTTGGAGTTTTCTAGCCAGGACATTTGGGACAGTACCATTTCGGCATTTTGTTGCAGGTGAATTCGTCTCGCCCCAGAGCGAATTCAAATTGATGAGGAATTTTTTGACTTTTACTTTTGCAGTGCCCTCCTGGTGATGTCTTGATGTCCCTGTCAAATTTTTAGAGCATTTGGATTCATTTTAGTCATAGTTTAATTCATTTTTATCATTCGCTTATCGTAGGCTTGGTGATTGCATGTTTTGTTTCGTCCGCAGGTGCTACTAACTATTTCTTTTTCCTTTGAATGCAGGATCGGAACATCAGAGGAGTAGCAAGGAATAAAAATTTGTAGACACAAGCGACGATGACATTTTGGTCCATCCATCTTACATGTGGGCATGTGGAAGAAGGATGGCTATCCATGGATGTAACCAAGAGATGAATTTGACGCTCCTCGCCCTCAAAAATGGAGGATGCGAATTGTAACTAAATTGTGAAATACATCAATAAAAGAAAAGGGCTGTTATTTCATTTAGGTTTCAATTCATGTTTTTCTCCATTTCATGCATTTTTAATTCGTAGGATTTAGCGTTAAGTTTAGTTCTATTTTTGCATCGTGCTTGGAGTTTTCCTTTTTTGTTTCCGTATCCTCATGCTTTCAGTGGCGATCATGGTGGGACCTAGTCCTCTATTTTTTAAGATTAGGGATATGATTGAAACTTGGTTGTTTTTTGCTTGCAGGTGCCGAGTTTCATACACTGACTACTATTCGTTCCATCAGGGGGCAGATACAAAGCTGTAATTTTTCTTACCCTGGGATGAATGGGAATTCGCCCCACCCTATGATAAATACAGTCCTATAATTCGTTCCCCTCCAGGACAAATTTTTGTCTATGAGGTTTTCAGGCAAAAACTCAGAATCGGTAGATTTGGGCAGAGAAGAGGTAAGGATTCTGAACTTTCCTTGTCAATTTTTGTCTTCAATTTTTCTATTTCTGGATTACTCGCTTGCTTAGGGAAATTAGTTTTCTTCTACTGCTTGCTTGTTTCCATTTTGCAAAATAAAAATAACCCCACACACCACATCACAACATAAACACCAAGGAGCTGGTTGTAAAACCCCAACCCTTGATCAAGACCAACGATGGATTTCATCACCACCTTGGCTTGAATTTTGCATCATAAACCCTGATCGCTATTGTTGCTAGACATAAATCCTAACGAAAGTTGACCAAGTGTAGCTGGGGTGATTCCCGGCACACAAGGATAAGTCTTCTATGGTAGGTGTCAAAAATAGGGCGATCCCTCACGTAAGGGTGGGTATATAGAGAGGTTGGTATATCGGCCTGGCAATGGTATATCGAAGGGGCAACCATTTATGGGAGTCATAAGAGCCTTCATTTTGCATTTAAACGTTCTTTACAAAAGCTTTCAAAACAAAATCAAAATGCACTAAACCAGGTCTAAGGCACACTTTCAATATTTAAATGAGATAATCATCACTTCGCATGTGTGATCTTTTCTATTTAGTATAGCATAAATTTTTTTAGAAAAATCATAAAAGAGATAAAAACCTACATAGCTTATAGAGAGATACCACCATGGTGTACACCCGTAGCCAAGTCCAAGCAAGGGTGAAAGCTGCGAAAAGTGTACAAGGGGGCACAGGTCACCTCCGCTATATTCCCAAGGACTTGGTCATACCGCCTTGGTGGCCTAACCCACAGGAGAGTCTGCATCATTCCATGTCAAGATGGGACTATAGGGTCAACCCTTCGAGGGGAACTACCATCCAGCATAGACCCTTTCAGGAGGAGTCCTTACACGTGGCACTCGACATAAATGGGAAATCTCCCTTAGAAGCTCGATACGAGTGGCCACCACATGATGAAGCGCTAGAGCATAGGGTCCATGAGGCGAGGCCACAAGAGTATTTCATCCCTCCATTGCTCCCTATCATTTTTAGAAACAAAAGGACAAATCTGGAGCACAAAGCTCCTCTGGCAAGGCGAGCCAACTCCACCCGCCACTTTCACACTTATGGAAGGGAAAATGAGGAAGACCCCTACCTTCCTCAAGAGCAATATACAACATGGGAGTAATGCGCTTACACACCTTCTATTTACCAAAATCATCTTCCGAGGCCAGAACCTCGAGTGAATGCTGCCAAACTCGATAAGGGGAAGTGACCTATAGAGATCTCAGGTCACCATGATCAAGAAAAATATGTAGGAGAGGTATCTAGGCCTCCTAGGCTCAATATGGCATAACAGATAAACCTGGCAGTCACCAGACATGCCGCCCACCAAGCACAAATTACGTAGCTTGAGCAAGATCAACAGTAGCTAGAGCGTTTATACCGCCTTAGAAAGGAGCACATTCAATGCCAAACAGATGAGCTGCTCCACAAAAATAGTTCCTGAGAGGCTTCTAATCCCTCACACCCAAAGGGCAAAACCATATGAGAGGTGCAATCCCTTGGTACGAGATAGGTCCCCATGACCCTACCAAGTGTTGCCTCTAAGACTTCCTAGACCTAAACGAGAGGCCACTCCCTGAAACAACGATGGGTTCCCTCCATGGGGACCCACCCATGGTCATAGGTCTCACCCAGAAACTCCTCGAGAAGCCTATGAGGAGTATGATCAAGAAGAGGAGCAGGCTGAAACGCCCTATCAAGGCGAAGGGACTGCTATCTGACCACCCCTCCATAGGCCTCAAGTCTCCAACAACCCACAATAGGAGTAAACTAAAGAGGAAGATATTAAGTCTTCTGATGCATATAAAGCACTTCTAGAGTGTTTGGAGTCTATGGAAACCAAAGTTACTGGGCCCCAAAATCCCACATTATGCCAACTCCGTAGTCATCCTATGCATCCGTCAGTTCCTGCACCCCCTTACCCTAAACACTTTAAGCTACCTCAGTTGGAAATCTTCAAGGGTGAGGAGGATGCCCAAGAGCATGTGACGAGGTTCTTGAGCCAATGCTTTGGCATTCAGGACAATGATGCTTTGTTGCTGAGAACCTTCATAACTACATTCGTGGGCCCTACCTCGAATTGGTTCACGCAATTACCAAAACATAGCATCAGTAACTTGGATCAGTTAGTGGATGCATTCCTCGAATGCTTCGCCTTCAACACCAAGAAGAAGGTGTCATTAAGTGACCTAGCTAGCCTCAGGCAGTATGAGGAAGAGACTAGGGCTGCCTACGGGAATCAGTGGAGGACTCTGCTTTCCAAGATACCCTACCTTCCTCCTATGTCTGACCTGACACAAATGTTCTCAAGAAGTTGTTTGAGATCGATCTCTATGCTATTGTAGATGTAGCAATATGCCACCTTAGAAGAAGCTCTGGCACAATCCAGAATTATCGAAGAGATCAAGATACAGGATGGTGATATTGCCAAACCTAAGAAGAAATAATGGAACAAGAACACAAAAATAGGGACTACGCAAAAAAAACCCACTACGATAAATCATGTTGCTATAAATGTCCCTAAGCCTGCACAAGAAATATAGCCTCAAAAGGCTAACTATAAGGCAGTGCCTCCTAATTATTATGAAAGAGAAAATTAGAAGCAAGAGAAAAATCAGCAACGTCGCCCTCGACGATAGTACACACCTTATACGGAGTCTAGGGACTCCCTATTTGACTTCTTGTTAGTGGCAAACTTGATCAACCTTCTAGAAATTCAAACCATATATCCCAATGTGCCTAAGCCTAAGGGATACCGAGAGGACTTGTATTGTAGGTTCCATAGGTGGAGAGGACATGACCTCAATGTATGCTGGAAGTTCAAAGGTTTGATACAAGACTTAATTGACAACAAGACGTTGGCAGTGGACAACCCTGTAGTGCTAAAAAACCAGCAAATGGGAGTCTTCAAAGACCCCTTGCCTGCCCATGAGGCGTAGGCAAAACCCTTTCAAGTCAATGAGGTACAACAGAATTGCCCCATGCAAGGGTATGTAGGAATGATAAGCATAGTGACGAGGAACAAAATATACCCAGGAGTTGCTCCCGAGGAAGCCACAAGAGAGGTTCCATCGATGTCACAACCTCAACAACACCCTCTGGAAGAGGCGCTGCCAACAATATCAACCGTCTCTACTAAAGAGATGCCTAGTCAAATGGAAGTGGAAGCTCCTAATTCACCCAACATGGAGTGGATTCAGGAAGGGCTTCCGTTACCTCCCCCTCAATCACCAACAATCACCATTGAAATGGCCAATACGGGCCTGGGGGAGTATCTAGTGCAGAATGTTGTCGCAACACCCGCACTAGAGTCCATGCAATACATGGGGAGACCTCGCCTCCCCATCGGTATAATTGTTCCTTTAGGCTGCCCACCAAACCAGACCAACTTTGTGTATGGGGGTCTTGATCATGGTACTGAGCCATGCATGTAAGAGGACCAATCTGTGATGGAGTGTGCAAGCTCTGATTTAACATTAGGAATCCACATGATCCAAATTAGACCACCTAAGGATAGGTTCTCTCAAATCCACATTTGTTTGAAGCATGCCAACTGGGGGTCCTTGTTCTCCCCTACTCCCCTTAATAGCAACACAATGCTATTCTTACAAGTTCTTTCCCGCTCAGCTTTTTCTAGGGATGAACTTCAAGAGGGATTGGTTGTTCATACCATCGAGGCTTCTGATCGACAGGATTGGTATTCACCCATCAGGGACTACCTCAAGTTAGGTAACCTCCCACTTGGATTGACACATGCCGCAAAATGAGCATTCAAGTAGAAAGCGGCAAAGCATGTCTTGTTAGGAGACATTTTGTACCATCGCAGCTATGAAGGGATCCTCCTTCGATGCTTGGACCAATAGGAGTCCACTTGGGTGATCACCCAAGCACACGATGGTACATGTGGTGGCCACTTCAGTGGTATGGCTATCGCCAAGCGCATTCTTTGCATGGGCTATTATTGGCCATCTTTAGAGAGATATTGTTGCACATATGTAAGGAAGTGCATGAAGTTTCAACATCATGCTAATTTGACACACGTACCTTCCCAGGCCTTATAGTCGATCCAGTCGGCTTGGCCATTTTTGTAGTGGGGCTTAGACCTAATTGGAAAGATTTCCCCTACGTCGTCAGGCCATCACACGTTCATCATAATGGCCACAGAGTACTTCACCAAGTGGGTGGAAGCAGTTTCGCTTACCTCTACGACAGGAACCCACATTGCGGAGTTCATTTTGCATAACATCATATGTCATTTTGGTATTCCATCCAAGATAATCTCGGATAATGGGACGTCATTCAAGAACAAATATGTGCATGCTTTGACCACAAAGTACAAAATCCAGCATAGTTTTTTGACACCCTATTATCCTCAGGCAAATGGGCAAGCAGAGGCATCGAACAAAATGCTAGTCACCATCCTCAAAAAGATAGTCACAGATAATCATAAGGATTGGCACATTCAGATCCCACTTGCCCTATGGGCTTATCGCACTAGCATTCGGACACCCACTGGGGCAACTCTATTTTCGCTCGTGTATGGCTCTAAGGTTGTCATGCCTCTCGAGTTGGAGATTCCTTCCCTGCGCATATCAATGCAAGAGTTCATCGATGATGATACTACATAGCAGGCCCGGTTAGACCAGCTTACGTTGCTTGACGAACGATGCGTTAATGCTCTTGAGCATTTACGTATCTACCAAGAGCGACTTAAGAAAGCATACAACATGAAATTTCACCTGAGGGACTTTTAGGTTGGTGACTTGGTCTTGAAATAAAACCAACAGAATTCTAGTTTGTCATCCCATCTAAGGGACAAGTTCATGGAAAACTGGTTAGGTCCCTATGTCATTGACAGTAAAATAGGACCTGGAACATACCGGCTAGCCTCTCTTGATGGAATCAAGGAACTAGAACCCTTGAACATCAGTCATTTGAGGCCCTTCCATATTTAGAAGAGCCATAGCCCAACCCAAAAGCTCCAAGGATTCCCATAATCGCTTGGTCAACCCAAAAGCTCCAAGGATTCCCATAATCGCTTGGTCAACCCAAAAGCTCCAAGGATTTCCATAATCGCTTGGTCAACCCAAAAGCTCCAAGGATTTCCATAATCGCTTGGTCAACCCAAAATCTCCAAGGATTTCCATAATCGCTTGGTCAACCCAAAAGCTCCAAGGATTTCCATAATCACTTGGTCAACCCAAAGGCCCCAAGGACTCCTCAATCGCTTGGTCAAAAACAAGAAAATTCAAAAACAATAAAATCATCAAAAATAACAAAAAGTTGCATCTCATTCCCATGCATACGCAAAATCATCATAATAGTACAAGAGCTCTTTTGCATCTCATCTGCATATTCACAAAAATCAATCCCTCAAAAATACAAAAATATATAGCTGCATTAAGCATCACATCCATACAGTGCATATTTGTGGTCATAAAGGTCAAAGCACCATAGACTGTCATTACTTGGCAAAACCATCATTTTTCTACATTTTTCCACTTTATCAATAACTCATCGCCTATAACCGCCATTCACGTTATTTTCCCCTATCATAGTCAGTTGTTTCCTAATGTATCGAGATATTTCCGTCATTCAGTCATCATTAGATTTCTAGCCACGTACTGTACCAAGTCAGACAGATTTTACATAGGTAGAGTTCTACTTGGATCACACCTTGTTACGTAGCATCCCGACACAAGTTAAAACATATAACAAAGTTCCCAAGTTGTGTGAATGAAAGATGAACCCTGTAAAGCAATCCAGGTCACCATAAGCGAAATGGTTATCTTGCTCATCCCCCTGTGCGAATGACCCCAAGAATGCTGAGAGTTGGCAAAAGGACAAGCATCCTCCCTACCCAATTCCCCAAGAATCCCAAGTTTTCAAAAGTTGCAAAACATCAACAATTTGCAAACATCAAAAATCCAAATTTTGACATCACAACCAAAGTGCATACATCAAGAAAAGCACATAAAATAGTGATTCTCATCACTCCATATCCAAATCCCTTGCTCAAAAAAAAAAATAATACAAAAATAAACAGTGATTTTTATCACTACAAAAGAGCAAGTATCCCAATACAATTGAAGAAAATAAGGGAGTCAAACTTGAATCCCTGGAACTCTCAGCATTCATAAGGTCATGAGGTAAACCTCAGTACTAGTTTGGTTGATAGCCTATCGGTCACTCGTGGTAAACCTCCCGCATGACGATATATATGTCGCATTAACTTGTGTGCAGATCAATGTTTGCATGTGGATGAGCTAGCTTATGGTATCCTAGGATAGCACCATAGATTAATCTGACTAAATACAACAAAGGAGTTAGTGGAGCTAATCAGGTGATCCTCAGTACAGGTTTGGTTGATAGCCTATCTGGCACTGGCGGTATCCTGACCAACACCACACAAATGAACTCAATTGCACACATAGGGATGTGAAATAACTTGGTCCAAAACAAGTCCGATTCATACCTTGTTCAAAAGTCTTGTGAGATAAAGTACAGTCATGGCTAGTTAGTTAAAACATCTGAGTCTCAGAAAACCTTAACTACATTCGAAACCAACTTGCTATATTTTATTCTCACCATACCAAAAAAAAAAAACACATGTATACATGAAAAGGCATTTACAACAGCGATCGCCCAGGACAAAAAGTCATAAAGTTCTAAACAGTCTATGGTGCGACTACCAAACATCACAAATTCAATTCATCCATTCCATTTGCATATCATATAAATTAGAAACATTTGCACTCATCAACACATATGCATCCATCACTATAACTTAACATGCATACATCCATATTCATCAATCATCGTGCATAAAATCAAATCATCACATGCGCATAAACAAAATAAAGTCTGTATATATATATCATCAAAAATGCCCGCAGGCTACAAAGAGCCGGTCATGTGACCCCGCAACAAAATCCAAAAAATCAAAAACCCCCAAGCCTAGGGCATCGGTCACCATGATCACATAGGATCGGTGCGAAGGGAACTACCCCCATGTGGTGGGTCCTATGGGACCCCTCAGGGTGGCTGCTGCTAGCCCTCGCATCACGCCTGCTACCACCTCCCTCATCCAATCGCCTATGATGAGATGATGCTGACTACTCAGTATCACTATCCCTCATCTAGCATGAATATCCACCTCTAGGGGGCTCAGGTAATCGCCCACCGAGGTGGATAATCTCTCCCTCCATATCCATCCGATGCCAAGACCAATCTGCCTCCTATCGATGGTAGTAAGCTACTGCATCGTCATGCCATGCCAGCTGCATCCTTAGGAGATCCCTCTCCTATGCAGCGCTAGTGTCCCCATCCCCCGTGGTGTGCACAAATGCGCTATCCCGCTTCACCAAATGAGTCCACAGGAGATCCCTCTCCTGCAAAGCTTCCCCAAACTCCTCATCTCGCCTCCATAGTAGCTCCACCAATCATGCATTCTCAGCATGCACCCCTGCCTCCGTGTCCTCCGCCATGGCCTGATGCATAGGCGCCTCTAGAATAGCAGCCTGCTCTGGCTCCCACTGCTCCGGGATGTCCTGCATCTTCGACTGATCTAGAGCCCCAAAATCCATGCCCAAGTCATCCACCTCCACCATGTCCGCATCCTCTAGCGGAGCTCCCCAACCCTCACCTAGTGCCTCCACACCATCATCCCCTACTGCTGCTACCTCCGCACCTCCTAGTGGTCCCTCTCCCCACCATCGTCGTAGAGTCCACCACTGATCATACTCTGCAGTAGTCCCGATGTCATCCATGTCCAGGACGTCGATCACCGCATCTAAATCCTCACCAAGTGGCGTGATGACTGGCCGGTCCAGAGTCCTCTCGTCCCCCAACATCGATAGACCACGGGTTCACCAAGCAACCCCTGGCACACCCCAAACTATCGTGTCACTCGGCTGTAAGGGAAGAACTCATGCTCGGTCCCATGCCGCCCAATCAGCCACCGCCCCCTGCGTACCCACCGGAGCCACTCTCCAGCCTCAGGCCAGGCTAGACAGTCCCGGTAGGGGCGCCAAAACACCTCCCCTGGAGCAAGCCGAGTGAAGGCATCAACATAGTGCCCTACAACACCTTCCCACCGTCGACTCTATCCCTGCTCCTCAGACCTTCGCCACAGTGTCACGTAACCTATATCCTTATCCTCCATCTCCACCCGCATCGTCCATGGCAACCCCATCGACCTCTCCACCGCTATATACTGCCAAGCCCAGCTCTGCAATAGATAGCTATAGCTAATCCCCTTCCGCCTTCGATAGCAAACCTCGTACAACTCCCCATAGAGCTATGCTAATAGCATCTGTCCCCACCTCATGATCAATGGTGCCTCCATCGGGCACTCAACCAATCGGCAAACCACATCCAGCAGGTTCCATGGGAACCTCGCACCTGACGAGTCAGGTAGCAGCATGTTGGAAATGAGGCCCATGAGTACTGCGTGCCTCACTCCCAACACCCCCTTCTCCAGCCACCATCGAACCAGAATCCCGCCCATATGGCAGTCAATATCTGCCCTCTCCACCGGGATCATCCACACCCAGCTCCTCCCCGTGCCCGAAGCAGCGTGTCAACACTATTGTCCGCTGATCTCATGGTGTCGTCCGGATCGGCAGTCCATCTATTGGAATCCGAAGAATTCGATAGACATCCTCCAAGGTCACTATCATCTCCCCTATTGGGAGATGGAAGGTGTTGGTCCAGGGGATCCCACAGATTGATCAGGGCTATCAGATAGGCCCGATCCCCGACCACAAGCCCTAGCCGAGTCACCTGCTTGAGCCCAAGGGCATCAAGCCACTCCTAGTCAACCACAGTTAGCGCCTCCCGCGCTTTAGCAAAAGCAGTAGGCACGCGATATCGGCTCTTCACAACCTGCAAAAGAAAACAACACAAAAACATTAAAATCATGAAAAATGTACAACAAAAATATGAATATACAACATTGCATAAAAAAAAACTATACAGCTCAAAAGCAACAAAAATTCACAAAAATTCAAAAACAATTTAAAAAAAAAAGAAAAAATAAAAAAAAAAAAAAAGAAAAATAAAAATCCAACCAAGGTTTAAACTACATTTTCCGTTCAGTTTTAAGCTAAGTCTTGGTTCGTGTTCAGTTAAGTTTTAGGGTTTCAATTTTAAATTTGAAAAACAAAATAACAAAGAAAAATAAACAAATAACTTGCAATAGCAAACAAAAGCAAATAAAAGAGGAGGAGCACTTACCGGTCTCGCTTTGGCTCCATCGCTCGACCCGGTTTGTGCACTCATGGTGGCAGGAAAATTTTGGCAGTGCTTCGCTTCGCAGAATTAACCTCCTCCTCCTCAGAGCTCCAAATCGCAAGAAAATTCAAGTGCAAATGAGCCCAAACCCTAGATTTGGCCTTTAAATAGGTTTGTTGAGCTTATATTCATTCCTCCCCAGGATGAGCGCTCTAGTTAGTGCTCGTCCCACCCTAGGACGAATACTTAACTGGTATTCGTCCCACCCAGGAACGAATTCAGAGCAAAAATTTCAAAAATAGCAAAAAAATGAACAAAAATGCACAATAAACTAATAAACTTGCCCGATGCAAGTGCTTTTGCACTTGACATCCCGGGCATGCAAAATAGATGTCGGGGTCACAAATCCTCACTATCCTCCTCCCTAAGAAGGCTACCATAGCCGGACCACTCCACGGGAGGACGGATTTTTGAGAATTTCATCCCCAAGCGGCGTCGCCAAAAGGGTCAAAATCCAACCAAAAAGAGCAATAACATTGCCAAACGAAGGCGCCTTGGCGCCTGACATTATTGGCATCCAAAATAGATGTTGGGGCTACAAATTATCACTATCCTACTCCCTAAGAAGGCCACCATGGCCGGACCGCTCCACGGGAAGACGAATTTTTGACAATTTCAGCTCCAAAAAGTGTCGCCGAAAAGGGTTAACACCCACCAAAAATAGGTCTAAATGTCGAAAAACTGCACACACATTTAACGCTAAACATCTGAAGGCACCCTTGCACAAGTCATCTTGGGTCAAGCGACTCGTCGCTTTTCTCATGAAGGTCATTCCCTCATCGATTCATCGCTTGAGGGGGTAGTCACACTTAGTCACCAATCAACAAATACACACCCAGTTAAGGAAAATGACATGCATTCAAAGAATCATTGACAAAGACAATCACGCTCCTGCTTGGGGCAGTAAACAAGCAATAATCACAAACTGATCAATCACTTGGCATTTCATGAATCATGAACTCAAGGTTCCCACAGACAAAAGGTTGCGCCCTTTGCCTATTCATGACTGATCAATGTCCAAGATCAAGTAACACCTCACCAAAAAAGGTTAACACTTGAATTGAGTTCCTTCGCTCGTCAGAAGCAAGGATTCAAGAATGCATGCCCTTTCCATACTTGGGGCATCAAAATTTGGTTAGGTTACTGAGAAACCCTAATCATTAGTGCTTTGGTTATCTATTTTTGCTCGATGTTGTGCCTTGCACAATGCATCCCAAAAAGGGGCATCTATAGACACCAAAACAACACCAATCCAATTATGTGACTGCAAACACTGATCGCATTGACACACACAGCCCCAAGGGCAGCCCTCAGAGGTTAAACAGTGGTCCTAACCACTCTGACAATAGTTTTGGAAGGTCAAAAATCAATTTGGCACCTTCAGGCACTTTGCTCAATATCCGTCCCACCCAGGGACGAATTCAAACTAGGATTCGCCCCACCCCGGGACGAATTCCAAATTCGCTCTAGGGTGGGGCAAATTGCAGGTTTGATGGGAAAAAAGTCAAATCTTGACAAATGGCAGCTCAGATCCACCACTTAATGCTTCCTTCATCGCATGGGAGTGTGGGTGAGCATTTTTGAGCATTAGAGGATGTTACAAGGGCAGTCATGAAGTCCCTATTCAGGGAGGAATCTCCTTCCCCCTGGGAAGGCATGATTGCCAAGTGGTGCCTCTGCATGCCCATTTCAAGAGACCTCCAGGTCTATAAATTGGTGAGTTTCCTCACCCCAAGAGATACAAAGAAGGAGCATTTTGGAGCAACGAAGTGTTGTCATTTTATTTCCACACCTATTCCCCTTTGAGTTGTGCCTTTCACATCCTTGATCTCTTTTGGAGAAGAGGTCATAGGGTGGTTATTGGAAGCACAAATCTAGAACCAAACCCGACATTTGGTCACAATATCCCACCCAATTTTTTGACAATACCCCACAAGAGGTTTTGGACCCATCCCAAGTGGATTGGTACCGAAATCAGGCCCTAAATGGTGGGCGGCCTGCCCCATGGGCGCCCCCTCCCACACTGTTACAGTCCTAATCATCCTTCTTCGGAGTGATGGGAAATCTATGATAGATTTGCTTTCTTTCATTTTTGCATTCAGTTCTATGATGCTTAGATAGGTTGTCGTTTAAATTTCACCTTGTTTTGAGCAATTTTGATCATGTTTCTATCTTCATTCGCTTTCACTAACTTGCAGGTAGCATTATCAAATTCCCGCTAATGGAGGCCAAATTGGGAAAATATGACCATCTGGGTCTTCCCAAAATGCCCCCAATTAGCTAACCCCAAGTTTGCAGGTCTTTTGGAGCTTTCTAGGTAGGACATTTGGGACAGTACCATTTCGGCATTTTGTTGCAGGTGAATTCGTCCCGCCGCGAAGCGAATTCAAATCGGTAAGGAATTTTTTGACTATTCCTTTTCCAGTGCCCTCCTGGTGATGTCTTGATGTCCTTGTCAAATTTTCAGAGCATTTGGATTCATTTTAGTCATAGTTTAATTCATTTTTCTCATTCACTTATCGTAGGCTTGGGGATTGCATGTTTTGTTTCGTCCGCAGGTGCTACTAACTATTTCTTGTTCCTTTGAACGTAGGATCAGAACATCGGAGGAGCAGTAAGGAATCAACATTCGTAGACACAAGCGGTGGTGACATTTTGGTCCGCCCATCTTACATGTGGGCATGCGGAAGAAGGATGGCTATCCATGGATGTAACCAAGAGATGAATTTGACGCTCCTCGCCCTTAAAAAGGGAGGATGCGAATTGTAACCGAATTGTGAAATACATCAATAAAAGAAAAGGGCTGTTATTTCATTTAGGTTTCAATTCATGTTTTTCTCCATTTCATGCATTTTTAATTCGTAGGATTTAGCGTTAAGTTTAGTTATGTTTTTGCATCATGCTTGGAGTTTTTCTTTTTTGTTTTCGTATCCTCGTGCTTTCAGATCCTCGATCGCCTCATGGAACATAAAGTCAGACTGAATCCCAAGAAGTGTGTATTTGGTGTCACATTTGGAAAACTCTTGAGTTTCATAGTCTCAAAGCGAGGCATCAAGGTGGACCCAAACAAAGTCAAGGCAATCCTTGAAATGCTCCCCCCAAATACCATTAAGTAGCTCCGAAGCCTATAGGGAAAGGTCATGTCGATTAAGCAGTTCATAGCGTAGATATCTGACAAGTGCCAACCCATGAACAAATTATTACATAAGGGGGTAGCATTTCACTGGGATGACGAGTGCCAGTCATCCTTCGATGACATTAAGCAATATTTTGCTTTGCCACTAGTATTGGCACCACCCAGACTAGGAATGTCATTCTACTTATACATCTCAGCTACTAAGGTGGCTCTGGGTGCCATGCTAGCACAGAAAAATGAACTTTGGAAAGAATAGGCTACTTACTATCTTAGCCGCACCTTGGTCAGTTATGAACTTAACTATGCATACGTTGAGAAACTCTGCTTGGAAGTGGTGTTTGCTACAAAAAAACTATGCCACTACATGCTGAGCAAAACTACGTATGTTGTGTCTAAGGAGAATCCATTATGGTACATGATGAGTCGCACTTATCATAGTAGCCGTATGGTGAAATGGATCATGTTGTTGACATAATTTGACATAGAGTTTATTGGATATAAATCCATTAAAGGACAAGTCATAGCTGATCAACTAGCAGAGGCTCCTCTCGAAGATGATTAGCATTTGGTCATAGAACTACCCGATGATGGAGTCTTCCATGTATCAGAATCGCCAGATTCTGATGAGCCTGAGTCACAGGCTGACATAACCCTATTTTTTGATGGTTATAAATGTGAGCAAGGGGGTGGCACGAGAATTGTATTCTTCACACCACAAGGGGCCCCAATACCTCTATCATTTAAATTAGACTTCCCATGCACCAACAATAATTTCGAATATGAAGCCTTGCTCATAGGTCTTCAAACAACAATCACCATGAACATTAAATGATTGAACATATTTGGTGATTCACTGTTAATTTTCAACCAAGTCAAAGGGGTATTCCAATGTTGATGCCCAGTTCTGTAGGCTTACAAAGCCCTTGTGGACAAATTCTTGTCACAACTTGAATGGTATGACATCGAGGTGCTCCCTCGATCATCAAATTATTTTGTGGATAATATGGCCTCCTTGGGGTTACTAATCCCACAAGACCCTTCCAGTGAGATGACAACCATTCAGGTCAAGACACTATTGCAATTTGTGATGGAGCGTGCAAGCTTTGACTTAATGCCAGGAATCCACATGATCCAGATTGAACCACCTCAGGATAGGTTCTCTCGAATCCACGATCATCTGAATCATGCCAACTGGAGGTCCTTATTCTCCCCCACTCCCCTTAATAGCAACACAACACTATTCTCACAAGTTCTTTCCCACTCAGCTTTTGCTAGGGATGAACTTCAAGAGGGATTGGCTATTCATACCATCGAGGCTTCTAATTAGCAGGATTGGTATTCACCCATAAGGGACTACCTCAAGTTAGGTAACCTCCCACTTGGATTGACGCATGCCGCAAAATGAGCATTCAAGCAGAAAGTGGTAAAGTATGTCTTGTTAGGAGACATTTTGTACCATCACAGCTATGAAGGAATCCTCCTTCATTGCTTGGACTAGTAGGAGTCCACTTGGGCGATCGCCCAAGCACATGATGGTACGTGTGGTGGCCACTTCAGTGGTATGGCCATCGCAAAGTGCATTCTCTGCATGGGCTATTATTGGCCATCTTTAGAGTGATATTATTGCGCATATGTGAAGAAGTGCGTTAAATGTCAACACCATGCCAATTTGAAACATGTACCTTCCTAGGCCTTGCAGCCAATCCAATCAGCTTGGTCATTTTTGTAGTGGGGCCTAGATCTAATCGGTAAGATCTCCCCTGCATTGTTAGGTCGTCACACGTTTATCATAACGACCACAGAGTACTTCACCAAATGGGTGGAAGTAGTTCCGCTTACCTCTACGACTGGACCCCGCATTGTGGAGTTCATTTTACATAACATCATATGTCATTTTGGCATTCCATCCAAGATAATTTTGGATAATGGGATGTCATTCAATAACAAATACGTGCGTGCTTTGACCATGAAGTACAAACTTCTGCATAGTTTTTTGACATCCTATTATTCGTAGGCAAATGGGCAAGCAGAGGCATCAAACAAAATGCTAGTTGCCATCCTCAAAAATATAGTCGTAGATAGTCATAAGGATTGGCACATTCAGATCCCACTTGCCCTATGGGCTTATCACACTAGAATTTGGACACCCATTGGGGCGACTCTATTTTTGCTCGTGTATGGCTCCGAGGCTGTCATGCCTCTCGAGTTGGAAATTCCTTCCCTGCCAATATCAATGCAAGAGTTCATCAATGATGATACTGCATGGTAGGCCCAATTAGACCAGCTTACGTTGCTCAATGAATGACACATTAATGCTCTTGAGCATTTACGTATCTATCAAGAGCGACTGAAGAAAGCATACAACATGAAAGTTCACCTGAGGGACTTTTATGTTGGTGACTTGGTCTTAAAAGAGAACCAACAGAACTCTAGCTTGCTACCCCATCTAAGGGATAAGTTCACGGCAAACTGGTTAGGCCTCTATGTAATTTATAGTAAAATAGGACCTAGAACATGCCGTCTAGCCTCTCTTCATGGAATCAAGGAACTGGAACCCTTGAACATCAGTCATTTACGGCCATTCCATATCTAGAAGAGCCACAGGCCAACCAAAAAGATCCAAGGATTCCCACAATCGCTTGGTCATCCCCAAAAGGCCCCAAAGGTGCCCATTACCCCTTTGGTCAAACCAAAAAGCTCCAAGGATTCCCATAATCACTTGGTCATCCCCAAAAGGCCCCAAAGGTGCCTATTACCCCTTTTGTCAAACCAAAAAGCTCCAAGGATTCCCACAATCGCTTGGTCATCCCCAAAAGGCCCCAAAGGTTCCCGTTACCCCTTTGGTCAAACCAAAAAGCTCCAAGGATTCCCACAATCGCTTGGTCATCCCCAAAAGTCCCCAAAGGTGCCCATTACCCCTTTGGTCAAACCAAAAAGCTCCAAGGATTCCCACAATCGCTTGGTCATCCCCAAAAGGCCCCAAAGGTGCCCGTTACCCCTTTGGTCAAACCAAAAAACTCCAAGGATTCCCACAATCGCTTGGTCATCCCCAAAATGCCTCAAAGGTGCCCATTACCCCTTTGGTCAAATCAAAAAGCTCCAAGGATTTCCACAATCACTTGATCATATCCAAAATGCCCCAAAGGTGCCCATTACCCCTTTGGTCAAACAAAAAAGCTCCAAGGATTCCCACAATCGCTTGGTCATCCCCAAAATTCCCCAAAGGTGCCCATTACCTCTTTGGTCAAACCAAAAAGCTCTAAGGATTCCCACAATGGCTTGGTCAAAAATAATAAAATTCAAAAATAGTAAAATCATCAAAAATAACAAAAATTTGCATCTCATTTTTATGCATGCTCAACCTCATCACAACAATAAAGAGCTCTTTTGCATCTCATCTTCGTACTCACAAAAATCAATCTACAAAAAATGCAAAAATAATAGCTGCATTAAGCATAACATCCGTACATTGCATATTTGTGGTAATACAGGTCAAGGCACCATAGACTGTAATTATTTCGCCAATCCATCTTATTCCACATTTCTCCATTCTATAAGAAGTCCATCAAAAATAAATGCCATTCACTTCTTTTTACCATATCATAGTCAGTGGTCTTCTAAATGTATCTAGAGCTTTCGTCATTCAGATGTCATTAGATTTCTAGCCACATACTTACAAATTCAGACAGATTTTACAAAGGTAGAGTTCTACTTGGATCACACCTTGTTACGTAACATCCCAACACAAATTAAAACACATAAAAATTCCCAAGTTGTGTGAATGAAAGATGAAACCTGCAAAGTAATCCAGGTCATCATAAGTGAAACGGTTATCTTGCTCATCCCCCTGTGCGAATGACCCCAAGAATGCTGAGAGTTTACAAAATGACAAGCATATTCCCTACCCAATTCCTCAAGAATCCCAAGTTCTCAAAAAGTTGCAAACATCATAAAATTTTGCAAAAGTCAAAACTCCAAAAAAAAATATATTTGACATCACCACCAAAGTGCATACATCAAAAGGCACATACAATAGTGATTCCCATCACTCGGAATTCAAATCCCTTGCTCAAAAGAAAAAATATATATAACAACAATAAACAATGATTTTTATCACTATATAAGAGTAAGTATCCCAATATAATTGAAGAAAAGAAGGCAATCAAACTTGAATCCCTGGAACTCTCAGCATTCAAAAGGTCATGAAGTAAACCTTAGTACCGGTTTGGTGGATAACCTATCGGTCACTGGTGGTGAACCTCCCGCATGATGATATATCTGTCATATTAACTCGTGTACAAATCAATGTTTGCATGTGGATGAGCTAGCTTATGGTATCCTAGATAGCACCGCGGATTAATCTAACTAAATACAACAAAGGAAGTTGGTGGAGCTAATTGGGTGATCCTAAGTACAAGTTTAGTTGATAGCCTATCTGGCACTGGCGGTATCCTAACAAATACCACATAAATGAACTCAATTACACACACAAGGATGTGAAATAACTTGGTCAAAGACAAGTCCGATTCATAACTTGTTCACAAGTCTTGTAAGATAAAGTACAGTCATGGCTAGTTAGTTAAAACATATGAGTCTCAGAAAACCTTACCCACATTCCAAACCAACTGCGCTATCCCTCATCCTCGCATCATCATTAGAAAATACAAACATAGCATGTGTACAAAAAAATTCATTTCCCATAGCAATCGCCTAGGACAAAAATCCATAAGTTCTAAATAGTCTATGGTGCCATCGCCAAAAATCACAAATTCAATTCATCCATTCCATTTGCATATCATATAAATTAGAAACATTTGCATTCATCAAAACATATGCATCCATTAATGTAAATTAACATACATACATACACATTCATCAATCACTATGCACAACATCAAATCATGACATATGTATAAATAAAATATAGTCATATGTATATATATCATCAAAAATGCTTGCAGGCTACAATAACCGATCATATGACCCCGCAAAATTCCAAAAGCTCAAAAACACCAAGCCTAGGGCATCGGCCACCATGATCACGTAGGATTGGTGCAACGAAAACTACCCCCGATGGTGTGGGTCCTATGAGACCCCTCAGGGCGGCTACTAATAGCCCTCGCATCATGCCTACTTGAGCCCCCCTCATCTAGTCGCTTGTGTTGAGAGGTTGTTGACTTCTTAGTATCGCTCCCTATCGAGCGGCGTGACGATCCACCTCCACTGAACATAGGGACCCGCCCACTGAGGTAGCTAATCTCTACCTTTAGCTCCAATCGATGCCGCACCAATTCCATCTACTGCTAGAGATACGTAGCTGATTTCTCATCACGTTGCACCAAGGCCCTCTCCCTCTTCACCAGCTACATCCATAGGAGATCTCTTTCTCATGCAGCATCGGTATCCCCATCCTACCGATGGTGCATAGCTCATGTATTCTCCTACTTTTCTAGCTGCATGCGTAGGAGATCCCTCTCTCATAGCGCATCACCCAGATCCTCATCATGCCTCCGTAGTAGCCCTTCCAATCGTGCATTCTTAGTGCGTAACCCTACCTCCACGTCCTCCAAGACTACTCGAGGCATTGGCATCTCTGGAACAACATCCTGCTCTGGCTCCCACTGTTCTGAGACGTCTTGGATCTCTGGTTTATCCGGAACCCCAAAATCCACATCCACATCATCCACCTCCACCATGTCTACATCCTCTATCAGAGCTCCCCAATCATCTCCTGGTGCCTCGATACCCTCCTCGCTTGCTGCTGCTGCCTCTGTGCCTCCTAGTGGTCCCTCTTGCCACCATCACCACAGTATCCACCATTGGTCATACTATGCGGTAGTCCCAATGTCATCCACATCTAGGATGTAAATTGCCACATCTGAATCCTTGTCAAGTGGTGCGATGAATGGCCAGTCCAGAGTCCTCTCATCCCACCCAAGAACGAATTCAGGGCAAAAATTTCAAAAACATCAACAAAATGACCCAAAAACAAACAATAAACTTGCCCGATGAAAGTGCTTATGCACTTGACATTTCGGGCATGCAAAACTGACGTTAGGGTCACAAATTGTCACTATCCTATGCCCTAATAAGGCTACCATAGCTGGACCGCTCCACGGGAAGATGAATTTTTGCCAATTTCAGCCTCGAAAAGAGTCACCAAAAGGGTTAACACCCACCAAAAACAGGTCTAAATGTCAAAAAATTGTGCACACTTTTTTACACTAAACATATGAAGGCACCCTTACGTAAGTCATTGTGGGTCAAGTGACTCATCGCTTTTCTCATGTAGGTCATTCCCTCATCGATTCATCGCTTGAGGGGGTAGTCACACTTAGTCACCAATCAACAAATACACACCCAATCATGGAAATGGTATGCATTAAAAGAATCATTGGCAAATACAATCATGATCCTACTTGGTGCAGTAAACAAGCAATAATCACAAGCTGATCAAACACTTGGCATTTGTGAATCATGAACTCAAGGTTCCCACAGACAAAAGTTTGTGCCCTTTGCCTATTCATGATTGATGAATGTCCAAGATCAAGTAACACCTCACCAAAAAATGTTAACACTTGAATTGAGTTCCTTCACTCGTCAGAAGCAAGGATTCAAGAATGCATGCCCTTTCCATACTTGGGGCATCAAGAGTTGGTTAGGTTACATAGAAACCCTAATCATTAGTGCTTTGGTTATCTATTTTTTCTCAGCACTGCGCCATGCACAGTGCTTCCCAAAAAGGGGCATCTATAGACACATAAACAACACCAATCTGATTATGTGACTGCAAACACTGATCGCATTGACACACACAAACCCAAGGCCAGCCCCCAGAGGTTAAAAAGTGGTCCTAACCACTCACACAATAGTTTTGGAAGGTCATAGGTCAATTTGGCACCTTCAGGTACTTTGCTCAATACTCCTTCTACCCAGGGACAATTTCAAACTGGTATGCGTCCCACCTAGGGACGAATAGCAGTATTCACTCCAGGGTGGGGCGAATAGCAGGTTTGACGGGCAAAATTTCAAATCTTGACAAATGGCAGCTCAGATCCACCACTTAATGCTTCCTTCATTGCATGGGAGTGTGGGTGAGCATTTTCGAGCGTTAGAGGCAGTTACAGGGGCAGTCATGAAGTCCCTAATCAGGGAGGAATCTCCTTCCCCCTAGGAGGGCATGATTGCCAAGTGGCGCCTCTACATGTCCAATTCAAGAGACCTCTAGGTCTATAAATTGGTGAGTTTCCTCACCCCAAAAGATATAGAGAAGGAGAATTTTTGGAGCAAAGAAGTGTTGTCATTTTACTTTCACACCCACACCCTTTTGAGTTATGCCTTTCACATCCTTGATCTCTTTTGTAAAGGAGGTCATAAGGTGGTTATTGGAAGCGCAAATACGAAACCAAAACCTAAAATTTGGCCACAATATCCCACCAAATTTGTCGACAATACCCTACAAGGGGTTTTTGACCCATCCCAAGTGGATTGGTGCTAAAATCAGGCCCCAAATGGTAGGTGGCCTGCCCCCGGGTGCCCCCCCCACACTGCTATAGTCCTAATCGCCCTGCCTCAGAGCGATTGGAAATTTGTGGTAGATCTCTTTTCTGTTATTATTGCATTTAATTCTATGCTGCTTAGATAGGTCGTCGTTCAAATTTCACATTGTTCTGAGCAATTTTGATCATGCTTCTATTATTTATTGCTTTTGCTAACATGCAGGTAGCATCATCAAATTCTCATTGACGAAGGCCAGATTGGAAAAATCTGACCATATGGATCGTCCCAAAATACCCCCAACTTTGTAGGTGATTTGGGGCTTCTCGAATGTGACATTTGGGATAGTACATTTTTGGCGTTTTGTTGCAGGTCTATTCGTCCCACCCCAGAGTGAATACAAATCTATGGTGGATTTCCTAACTATTCCATTTGCTATGTTTTCTTTGTGATGTTTTGATGGCCCTGTTAAATTTCCAGTTCATTTGGATCCATTTTAGTTATCGTTTTATTTATATATTGCATGCACTAATCGAAGGCATGGGGATTGCATGTTTTATTTCATCCGCAGGTGCTACAGATTGTTTCTTGTTTCTTTGAACGTGTGATATATACATTAGAGGAGCAGAAAGGAGTCAAGAATCATCAACAAAAGTTCCGACGACGTTTGGTTTGCCCATTTTACATGTGGGCACGCAGAAGAAGGAATGGCATCCATGGGTGTAACAAGAACGCATATTTAACAGTCTTAGCCCTTAGAAGGGGAGGAGACGCATTGTAACCGAGTTCTGAAACATATCAATAAAAATTGGTGTCTTCCTTATTGGCTTTTGTTTCGTTTTGATTCGTTCATGCTTTCCCTCTTTTCATACACTTTCAATTCATAGGATTTAGCGTTAAGTTTAGTTCAGTTTGCATCGCAGTTGGATCTTTCTTTTTGCTTCCGTATCCTCGTGCTTTTAGAAATATATTTATTAATGTTAGACATAACACACATTATGATAGTAGACATGCAGGATTTCAGTCTTGTAGATTAATTAGTGGATATCAGATCATAAATCTTACTAGCCATAACTTGTAAAATATTCCTATGTCATACGTGAAGAGGAATTTCCAAAATATTAACCCATAGGGAAACGCGGTTCACATTTTGTATGTAGGGATTAAAATATGGACATCATCTTCATAAAAACATACCTCTCTTACCAATGAACCATGGAACCCGTTTTAGGATTCTATGAGAGTCTTCCTCATAATTTAGTTTGAAGAGGATGAAACCCTTTGGAAGGGCCACCACCTCAAGATATCGTAGAGGTATCTATCACACAAGGGTCTATCTTCTCAATGCATCTAAATCAGGCCTACACCCTTGGATTTTTATAGCAAGATTCTATGAATTCCCTTCGATGATACTATTGAGAAGGGTATCGAGAATCAAAATTTTATTTGAATCAGGAGAAGTATTGCACATGACATCTAATTCAATCCCTTTAAATTTATTCATCACCTATGAAAATGATGGTTGAAAAGGAGAAGAAGATCCCTTACCCATAGATCAATGGGTCCTACCTGCAAATGAAGGATTACGAGGCTTGAAAGGAGCACCGTTCATGGATCTAACATCTTTTGCAATGGGATCATACTTAATCTCCTAAGAATCCAACACCACTACAATATTCTTACCTGAGCTCATTTCAAAATTTTCCATGATATATATGTAGCTTTTATTATATTGGCACAATGTAGTTCTTTAGCTTATATTAATGGAGTGACAATCACCTCCATACTGCATTGTATTTTCACCACATTCTATTTATAGTATATTTTAGTCATATTATAGAATTACTTTCTTTTATATTTTTTATCTTTTATTAGGACTTGTGATAGATCTCTCCTACTCCATATATCCTCAAAAGCTAACACATCATAGAGATAAAAATTCAGATTGTAGAATAAATATTCACTGATCGAAGATATCCTATGTCAAAGGAACTTTGATGTGATGTTGTTAAGATGCCTTCCATCAAAAAAGACCAGAGAAGTATTTGAGAAATTCCACAAAGATTTTTAGGAGGCCATTATTTTGGGTAAACTACCACAACAAATATTTTAAGGGTCAGGTATTATTGGCTGACCATTTTTATTGATGCATTCAAATAGGCCAGAGCCTATGAAAATTATTAGAGGTTTGTAGGCAGAGAAAAAAACCCGACAATGCCATTACAACTGATAATCTTAGAAAAACCTTTTTAATATTGAGTTTTAGATTTTGTTGGTGTGATTTATTTGAATTCATCTATTGGAAATAAATATATTCTAAAAACAATCGATTATTTCACAAAATGGATTGAGATGAAATCTATGAAGTATGCTGATCAAGACACTATGATTGAATTCATGGAAAGACTAATCACTAGATTCAGAGTCCTAGAGACTATTGTATCATATAATGCTAGATCTTTCATAGGGGCTAAAACCATTGATTTCACAAGATTTATTGGTTTTGCACTCTTCAAGATTTCTCATCTCCTTGTAAAATTAGAATACCTAGCTAAGAGGTACAATGACCCTCCTTATTAATTTATTGGTAGGTTAAATGAAATTATCTTATAACTAAGAGGAATTTTATATCTCCCTCTAGATATCTAGGAAAATATGTGCCAACGACTTGAAATAGTCATTTCATCTAGGGTTGTTTCACACCATGGAAAATCATCAGGAACTATACAAAGGGAGAAACCATACGAAGAAGGATCACAATAACATACATCACCAGAAGGTGATTAGAAAAATGAGTAAATAACATATCCATGTGTTATATTGTTTTTTGTTCTTTTTTACAATTGTACCATAACATCTAGTCGACAATAATGACTTTGAAGCCCAATGGAATAGTTTTGAAAGAAGATCGTAGGATAGCTATAAATTTTGTATCTCACACAAAAAGCAAGAGGGTAGTAGTAATAAATTATTGTCATATCATTGGCATTGAATATGGGATACACACTAGTGTTTATATTACCCCAAATCCAACCAATGGCACTTGTAGGTTCTACCTAGTTTGCAAATAATGATGAGGTAATAAATCACACAAGTGTAGCCATATTTACTCACAAAGTTATATTTTTTAGGGTGCATCTCATATTTTAGTTTTTTCTGGTTTTTTTGACCTCTTTTTTTTGCTTTTGTACATATTTTTGCTTGTAATTTTATTTTCATAGTTTACCCTACAGATCCTAGGTGAAGTCTCCTAGAAAGGTACCATTCTCTAGGTGTCGTCATGCAAAATTTTGGTTTCACGGTCTTCATCCCACTATCACTTACCACCTGTGAAGTTTAATATATAATTTGTTACCTAGTCCATCACTGTATTTTTTTTCAATACTCCCTTCATAGTTATAAAAGCTTCAGTAATTATATTTGATATTAGACTTGATTTTATCAATTACCTGTGGTATATGGATACCTAGTCTAAGTTCTCTTTTCATAAGATGAAAAGTCCTTGTGAGTTGCCAAAAGTATGGGTATTCACAAATCATCACCCACAAGCACTTCAATAAGAAGATACAAAAGGAAGAAAGTGGTCAGGAATTATGGAGTAATATGACATACCTTCAGCAAAAAATGGTCAAGTATCAACAACATCGAAATATCTATACTAGGCTGAATGCTGGCGGTAGACCAAATCACTGACCTGTTACTACGAATTCAAGACAAATAAAAAATTCATAATGTAGAAGCCACTAGAAGATATACATTCAATAGGGATCCACCAAAGTCCCAACTCCCCATCCAGAAAATGAAAAATGGTCAAACAAGGAAATATGGAAATATGACCAAGTCTAGAAAGTACTCGATAATTTACACTCAACTGAACCCTAGGGAGATCCAAATGTTATGGCACAGAAAGGAAACAAGAAAAGAAATTACTAAATTTTGGACGTACCAAGCAATTTTCACTCGATCAAAGCTAGGTGAATTACAAAATACTTGACCTAACGTGGAAGAAAGCCCAAAAGGTAACTAAGTATTAATGCAGTTGGAGGTGTTGTACCTAGTCGAGACCTACCAATTTGTGCACTCTTCACCCAAATATTGAAAGCCAATAAGAGGGAATTCAAGGAAAATAATAAAAATCTAGAGGTTATCAAATGATTTGTACCTGACTAGAGCTTGGGAGGGTACCAAATCTTCAGCCTACTGTGGAAAAACCAATTTTGGGAAAAGGGATAACGAACCTTTTAGATGTGTCTTATATGAGAAATATTTAGAAACATAAAATTGTTTACTTCTTCATTATCCCTTTTCTCACACCATTTGGGATTACATTTTTAAAAAATAAAAATTTATTACGTAGGTTTACTAGGCTGAAATCTGGTGGGAGACCAAATCACTGACATTGTTACTACGAATTCAAGACAAATAAAAAATTTAGAATGTAGAAGCCACTAGAATATCTACATTCGATCGGGATCCACCAAAGTCCCAACTCCCCATCCAAAAAATGAGAAGTGGTCAAACAAGGAAATATGGAAATATGACCAAGTCTAGAAAGTACTCGATAATTTGCACTCGATTGAACCCTGGGGAGGTCCAAATATTATGGCACAAGAAGGAAACAAGAATAGAAATGGCTAAGTTTTGGACGTACCAAGTAATTTTCACTCGATCGAAGCTCGGTGAATTACCAAATACCTGACCTAATGTGGAAGAAAGCCCAAAAGGTAACTACGTATTAATGCAGTTGGAGGTGTTGTACCTAGTAGGGACCTACCAAGTTGTGCACTCTTCACCCAAATATTGAAAGCCAATAAGAGGGAATTGGAGGAAAATAATACAAATCTAGAGGTTATCAGATGATTTGTACCTGACTGGAGATTGGGAGGGTACCAAATCTTCAGCCTGCTGTGGAAAAACCAATTTTGAGAAAAGGGATAATGAAGATTTGATGTAAAAACCTACCTAATAGATTTTTATTTTTTAAAAATGTAATCCCAAATGGTGTGAGAAAAGGGATAATGAAGAATTAAATGATTTGATGTTTCTAAATATTTCTCATATAAGACACATCTAAAAGGTTCATTATATCATTTTCTTTGTAGGCTCTCTCTTGTAAGAATTTACTTCAAACTACTAATTAAAGGAATGTTGAGACCTTAGGAAGGCCTCTAATGACCAAAGAATCTTGTAAAATATTGTTAGCAAGAGCATATGAATGATGGTAGAATATGTTATAGATGTTTGATGATAAATTAAGGAGGTAAAATGGATATTTATAGTATATTAAAGGAAATAGCTTTTATTTTAGAGCCAAAAATTGATTTTCATTATTTTTAGAATAAACATCAAGCCAAATAATATGTAATTTAAATCCTAAGTGTAAAAGCTTGCTAGAATCACGACTATACACCGAAAACCTAAAAGTTATCTCATGATCAAGCTACCACCTTATATTGAAAATCTTAGCAGCATCAAGTATTAGGATGAGTGCTTTTGTAAACACATGTCAAAATGTTAATAGCAACTCTATCTTTATTTTAATATTTTGATAAAATTGTCAAGCAAAGACATTAGGAAAGATGAAGGAAAGGTGATAAATGGGTAAAGAAAAGGAATTGAGACCACTAACCAACATATCTTACTATTTTCCTACTCATAAACTAACAAATCTAGTCCACCCATATTCTATATATAGGAGGACAAGACTCTCCACCACCTACAAAGTTAGCTATTACTACTTCTTTTATAAATATATTGTGTAATTGAAAAGTATTAAAGTGGGCACTCAAGTAGAGTCTAGAGTACAAACTATGTAGTCTAGAAGGATCTATTTTTGAGATGATATGGTTATGTCACATCTTGTCTAAAATAGTCATGTAGCAAAAGAAATTAATGATCTTGAGTAGTAACAATTAAGAAGTTGTAAATGTTGTTTGCAATCCAATTTTTAATGAGCACAAAAAATAGGTTGAACTACAGTGTCATTCCTTTTATGAATATGTTCAAGAATAAAATATATAGCTCTAGTTTATGAATATGTTCAAGAATAAAATATATAGCTTTAGTTTTACAAATATGATAAAGTCCCTTAAACGTATGAATATTAAAAAATTTATGATCTATTTTTTTTAACAAAACTGTATCAATGAATCTATGGTAAAACCTAAAGTTATAATTTAATGTAAAAATTACATCATTCAAATAATCAATCCAAGAAGAAAATCTAAAAATCATATCAATATTTAAATTATTTTTATAAGAATAATACATACATTACTTTATATTTTGTTATTTTTTAGCAACTATAACATTATAAGTAATTATTATGAATATCAATAGTCTTTTTTCACAGTCTTAATACTAATAATATTTTTATTTTTTGCAATTTTACAATAGTAAGAAATCTAATTTAGGAGATGAAGATAACCCATCTCTACATTCAAAAATTCCAGTAATATCTTGGTTAATATCTTGGCATACACTATATATCATATTGCATAGATTGATTGGTCTAAATTCCTTTCATGTCATTTGTTTTTTATTTTTACTAATTAGGGTAGTAAAAGAATTAAGTTCTTTAAGTAATCTGATCAATTGATGTGTCTCATTCATTAAAAAAATTACATATTTAATGAATTAAAAAATTAGAACAGCCAAAAATTGCAAATGCTTATGATGTAACATTGTCTTGATGAAAAGCCAAATTTTCTTAAGACCTTAAGTTTTAGAAAAATTTCTCATAACCCTTTCTTATGTCTAATTAAATTATCATACCTTCATTCTTTTGTCTATCTATAGAGTGAATCACCTTGAGAGACATTAGTATACCATCTAAAATCTGATTACCTTGAAGAAAGACCAATTGTTCTTCTAAGATAATTTTGGAGAAAACCTTCATTAATATCTTGGTTAATATCTTGCATACACTTTGTATCATATTGCATAAATTGATTAAAATAATTTTAATTTAAATATAATAAACTAAAATTAACATATATATATATATATATATATATATATATATTAAGTATACTTTAGTTGTAGTATAATTTTAGTTTAATTGGTTGGCTTTAGACAACCAATTAAAAAAGAATAATAATAATTCACTGCATAAATGTTTTAAGTATATTAAAAACAAATTGACATACTTAATTCTTTTGGACCATTATTTTTCAAATAAAAAATATATCTTTGAATAGGGTGTCCTTAAGCATAATACAAGAAGGACAAAGATTTCTAAACATATTAGGAGTTCTTTGGTGCATAATGCATGGAAACATATTTATTTTTATTTAAAAAATTGGTGGATACTTGCAAATTACATTAACAGAGTAATTCTCTCTCTCTGGCAGAGGGAAGATTTAAAATAAAAATTACGGGCAAATTCCAAACAGAAAAAAGGATGGGTTCCTAATACTAAATGCCAAATGAATCTCGAAGGAGGAAAGTGCACATAATTAATCTTTCACGTAAGCCTCCACCATAGAAAAATACCACCAACAGCCAAGGCTACTCAGATCCAGATTTTCTTGGTCATTGATGATGACTTTCGTTTCTGTTCTTGAACGACGGGATCCGGCAAAGAATCTACATAATCGATTAATTGTTCACATAACGGCTGCATGTTGCAATTGGTTGGGGATGAACTGGCTCTTCCAATGAACGCAACCAATTTGTTGTAACACTTATCAATTGGTAGTAGTAGGAAACAAGTCTCTCGAATAAAACAGAAAACGAATTTTATTTTACTCCATAAACTTATTTTTTCCCAAATTCTCTTGCATGTTATCTCTACAGGGAGGTCACCCAATATAACTTTACCACCATATATCATCGCTTCTTGGTAAGCAGCGCGAAACTCACCACCTGGAATAACTTCCATTTTCGCAGCAAGCACTGTAATTACCCAACCTAAAACAGCTTCAAAGGCATTAACACGAGGGATTAACCCTAGGATACCAAGTATAACATCGACAAATCTGGGTACTTCTACAATAAGATCAGGAGCCAGCAGCAGGCCCTCCCTGCTTGAACATAACTCCAGAAACACAACATCAGGTTTCAGTGAACGGATGATAGCCTTAACGTCCTCACAACATCTTTTAGAGATGTGAGTTATGCCAACCAGATAAACATTGCAATTATCTTTATCCTTTATAGCTGTGGATTCATACTGCAAGACCATTACTTTCCTCCTCAACCCTGCGGGTAGTTGAAGTAGGGGATTATGCTCATCACTATTGTGGTCGACTGTCTCTTTTCTTTCTTTTGCCCATGCCTCCACATTGTTTTCATTTTTGTGATGTGCGGCTATAGGGAAGGTGTTGCGGATATCTTTATCCATTTCGTCTGGCGGGTTCAAAGGCTTATGAACCAAAAGAGATTCGAAAAGAAAACTCCGCGTCCAGTCAAAGAAGAAGGGCCGCTGTTAATAGATTCTACTTCACCGCTCCGAATGTGTGGTTTTGTTTTAGGAATTCTTTGTGCTCGATACTCCAATTATATAAATATAGGCAAGCAAAAAAACTTTCTTTTGGCTAATGTGTTGGGCGCAAAATGCTAGCCGACCTCAACTAAATTTGGATGTCTGCCAAGTTTTCGGGGGCTACTTTGGCTCAGCTATTGGGAGTTTTTTCTTCCTTTTAAATAATAAATTTAATAATTTTTGGGAGTTGGCTCCGTGGTAAGATGAATTTAAAAGCCAAACGTCTTGTTCTTTGGAAAATAGATTATCACATGGTACTGGTACTGTTAGGACATTTTACTACTTGACAGAAGACATAAAAATAATAGGTAGAGTTAGCATAAGTTTTTTTTTTTTTAAATACTCATCGTTCAAGTGTTATTTTTTCACATAAAATTTACAAAATTTTATGTTATTTTATATATAATTTAAAGAGCTTTGAAGTAAGGGATCATATAAAGGAATCTAATTAGTATTTATGGGAGATATGATCATGTGAAGAGAGCCATCACAAACAATGATATGTATTTTTTTTTTTAAAACATTGTAGCATTTAGAAGTCATATCATTGACAAGGATTTTTTTATTTAGATGATTCTTGGACTGATTTTTGCAAAAAATGAAAATCTTTAAAATGACTGGTCATATTAATTGGTCCAAAAAAAATAGAGAGAGATGGAACCCTATGTAGTCATTACTTTGGAATAATGGCAGTGACAATTTTTCATATCATGGGAAAACAATTATAGATATCTTTCAAACAATTATAGATATCCTCATTTTTCTTTCTCTTCTTAGATAACCTCATATTTCCTCTTTGTACACCTCTAGAAGTCACTAAAATTTACCTCGACTACTTACTACTATCAATCACTTTGAATGAGTTAGAAGGGCTCTTGACTTGATTAGACTCTAAAAATATTGAGCCAAACATTTTGGAGTTGTGCAACTTACCACCCCTGACACCCTTGCGAGAAACTAAAATTTCTTTAACCATACGATCCATACCAACCCCCATGGATGAAGATACAAGGCTTGGATTGAACTCTAAATCCTCAAAATCATCATAGATAGAGAAATCCTTCTCTTGAGTTGGGAGGATAGGTTAGGGAATAGGCTAAGATTCAATGAACTTAATAATATTTGTAGCTTCCAAACCTCTTTTTTGGGAAACATACTCAAATATTAATAAATCTAAGCCTTGGTGCAGAGGGTTCAGACCTCTTCCATTCCTTACATCCATAATTGAATTTTGCATTGAATTAAAAATAAAAGCAAGGATATTCATCCACGTCTTCCTTCTTAGTTGATTAAGGAACATCATGTGATAGCTTCTTACGAATTCTTTCAAGGGATCCAATGTGAAATAATCCATGATGACTATAACCACATAGTCCCACGGGGTTTCAAGACTTTTATCCCTGAAACCCATTTGCTCTCTTGATAATAACTACCCTTCATCGAGTAAAAAATTTAGTTCTCTAATTAGGGAATTCTTACCCCTATTATGACCGTAACCATCAACTAGGAGACCCATAACTTTGACCATAAGCTCTGCATCAATCTCAAAGTCTAGGCTTCCTACTTTAACCTAACCCTCATTCTATGAGAACACCATACACCTAGAGAGAATAAGGTTATGCTAATGGAATTTATTAATACACCCAAAAAGTCCTCCTCTTTTAGGATTCATTTCACTTTTTTATCAACATTCAGGGAGGTTGGCTCCAAGTAGAGCTTCATGTATGTAGGCCTTGACTTTAAATTCTTAGTCCTTCCCATTACTAGTCCCTACTAGAAATTAAGACTCACACTTATCAAAATTTTAGGTTGTACTAGAGAGAGCCAAAAATTAAGACAAAATAGATAGAAAAATAAGCCATCGTTAGACCTCCACTTAAATAAGTGAGAGAGGTAACAAACCATAATAGATTTACATTAATGGCTAGCATAATCATTTCTCATGAATACTAGATAACAATACAACTGCTACCCAAAGGAATTATGACAAGACCATGAGCATAAAACTCCATCTATAATATGAGTCACATTAGCATATAACTAGTTAGAAGAAGGCTTATTTGGATTCATATCATAAAAATTTAAGTCACTCAACAACTTGAGGTCCCTCACGCAACATTGATACCAACCCTAGGGTTTTGAATACCAACTATTTTTTAACCTTTGTGAATGATACCTCAAAATCCAAAAACCACATCAACTCTAACTAGGAAAAAAAATCCCCAAAGGTTGAAAAATAGTAGTAGATAGGCTTCGTGTTGCAAGAACCACATGGGGTTAGAAAACACCCTTGTCAACCCTAAAATTGTTTGCAAAAAAAGTGTAGTAAGGAATTTTGCACCCAGTTTTGGAACCCAGGGTGCTAAATAAAGAATACAAGATGTGTCTTAGCATAAAAAAGATAAGATGTGATACTTGGATAGGCTAACCCATCGACTTAGGCAACCCCAAGAACACTTATGGAGTAGATCAAAGATTTTATTCATGGAGAGCCCATTTAACTCTTCTAGAAAATTAGACCTCCACACCATCCTTCCAATAAGAATAGTACCCTAGTTTACCATGAAGTCGACCAATATATTCCCTTCTCCCCAAATAAGAGCAATTTGTATTTCATCCATTTTTTGAAGGATTCTTGATAGTTCAACCACCATGTTCTAGATATTTCAATTTGGGAGTTTGTCTAAATTTATCATATTGATCAAGCTTAATGAATCAAAATCCACAAACACCTTCCTACTCCCTAACTCTTGTAGAATCAATAAACCTTAGTAAACCACCCTAGCCTTAGAAAAAAAGGAAGACTATGTACATAGGTATTCAAAATAAACCACCATAATGCTACCGTTATCATTCCTTATCACTCCACCTACCCCAAATAAACTTGGATTTCCTTTGGAGCCTCCATGAAAATTAAGTTTTAACCACCCACTAGGGGAAAGGAACCATCTAATAGAGAGTATAGGATTGGAAATCAGATCCAAAAATATAACCAATGATAAGCCTAGGATATTTCTAGTTCCACTTCTACCACTGGAGGTCTTTAGTGTTCATATCCCAACTCAGGGAGCATAGAAGCTACATTTTCCACCAAAATCCAAAAGGATCTAAGACCAACATGCAAACAACTACATCTAGAATTCTTGAAGGCCCAAGCATTTATTTCTTTCCAAAGGTCCCACAATATCTGAGGTAGAAGGATTTTCATAGGTATTTGACCCTTGGAAACCATTAAGAGATAAGCTCATCAAGAGAGTTTGGGAGAACCTAGCTGACTCCCAGATTCTCTAAAACAATCACACATGCATCTCTCAACAAGGAACAGTTACATAGGAGATTTTCTATCATATCTAGATTAGGTTTGTAAAGATGATATATACCAGGAAGAACCATACCTTATTTTTAGAGATTCTCAATCATCAAGATGTTATTTTGGGTAGCCAACCAGAGAAATATATTAACTTTTAGGAGAAGATTCTTGATCCAAAATTTTCTACTAGGGCTCCAAAACTAAAATTTTAGCTTCATCAAAACATAGCGAAATGAATTGAAAATATTTCATAACTTTTCATTGACCATAAAACTTTGTCTTCCACCTTCGTATGGGCTCAAATTTGGCAATTCAAAAGAACCACTATCTTCTCCCAATAAGCTTGCACTTCCCTATATTCAATTCCCAAAGGAGGATTCACCTATTTTTTATGTCTATTGACAAGGAAAATGAATTTTTCTACTTTGCAACATCCCAAAGCTCTATTTGAATATTCAACAATCACCAGGTATGGGTCCAAGACAAGGGATTGATCAACAATCCGTGAATTATTCCAAAAATTAATAGATTTACCATCTCCTAAGATCCACCTTCTTTCTTGTAGTAAGAGAGATTGAGACTTTAAGAAGCTCTACTGAAAATGAGAACCTTCAATAGGCAATAGATTTGATAGGAAGTCATTAAAGTGGTATTTTGCCTTTAATATTCTAATCCACTCCACTTGCTCATTCTTGACCACCTTCTAGGCTTATTTTATAACTAATGCTTTATTCATTCTCCACAAATCCTTTAAGTACAGACCTCCTCTTCTATTATAGCTATAGGCCTGGTCTTAAGAAACTAAATGAAATTTCCCTTTCAACTTTGGTCTAGCGTAGAGGAAGGCTTTGATGATCCTCTCTATTTTTTGAATAATATTACCAGGTACTCTAAATGTAGACATGAAATAGATTGTGATACTTTGGAGGGAGTTTCTTAAGAGTACATATTTCCCAGCTTGACTCAAAAGTATCCCTTTCCAGGCAACCAAATTCTTCTACATCCTCTCAATGATTATGGTCCAAAGTGAGTTTAGCATATGACCATGGAACATAGAGAGGCACAAGTAAGTAATCAGGAAGTTGACAAAATTGTACCCCAAAATATTGGTATTTTTCCTTTGCCTCTCCACTGGAGTATTCGTAAAAAGTAGTTTGCTCTTTCAAAATTTGATTTTTTTCCCAATCACTCTTTCAAAGCAATATAGCAACCTCTTCATCTCCCTGGCCTAAAACATAGAAGCCAAATGGTGAGATATTGGGTTGCTCACCAAATTAGGTTTTAATCCTTTGATAGAAGAATTTAGAGCAATGGTTCTCCCTAAATCCTCAACCATCATGATGAAGAGATATGAAGATAGAGGATCCCCTTGATAGATAGTTTGGAGGCTATGGAATAAACAAGTTGGAGCTTCATTAATTAGAACTAAAAATATAGCTATAAACACACATGGAAAAATCAAATCAATCTAGTTGTATCCAAATCCAAACTTTTTCATAACTTAAAGCATGAATACTCAAGAAATCATATCATATGCCTTGTTCATATACAATTTTACAAATATATCAATCTTGTCATTTTTGAAGATAGAATGTATAAGCTCATGCATAAAAATATCCCCATATAATATCTACCTCCCTACTACAAAGCCACTTTGAGCCTTATCAATAATAAGAGGGAGAATTGATTTCATTTTGTTACCTATAATTTTAGTTAAAAATTTATAGATTGTATTATAGAGGCTTATGGGCCTAAATTCATTGAAGATAGAAGCCCCTTGAGATTTAGGAATTAGCACTAGAAAATTAGAGTTAATACCAAGAGGAATCACTTTGGGAACCTAGAATGCTTTGAGGGCTTCATAAACATCCTTTCCACAAAATTTCTAGAATTTCTAGAAAAATAATTGGGAAAAATCATTAGGTCCTATGGCTTTTAGGGTGCTCATATCATCTATTGCCACTTTGATTTCTTCTTAAGAGAAGCTAACATTCATACTAGCATTCATATCCTTAGAAACTAGGCCATGGATTATAAATAATAAAATTTCTTTTGCTTGGATGTCTTTGGGAGGTTTGGACCCTAATAAAGAACTAAAATGTAAAATTAAATCCACCCTAATTTCTTCAATATTTTTGGTTTTGCTATCATCTGGTTTACATATTTCTTTAATTATGTTCAAGCCTCTATGTCAAAGGGTCAATGAATTGATAAAATTTATATTTGTGTTCCCTATTTCAACTACAAGGCTCTCGAATCCTATTTATAAAGCAACTCTTCATTAGCCATCATATTATGGAGCTTATAAAGTAGTTATTTCTCCTTTATAATGTATTCTATAGAAGCTTTCTCCACCTCCAAAGTTGACTCCAATTCACTCAAATAAAATCTCAACCTTTCCTTGGTTCTAAAAATATTACAAAAAGTATATTTATTCCATTCTTTAATCTTACCCTCAACAAATTTAAGTTTATTGTCTAATATTTCAATACCTTCACTCAGAATATATTTCACCCACCAAGCTTTCAAAGAATCTTCTAGGTTCGGGTGGCTGCACCACATCACTTCAAACCTAAAGGGTCTAGGATGGAATATCAAATTTATCATTAATTAAAGCCAGAGGGGATTATGGTCCAATATCACTCTAGGAAAAGTGGAAAGGGAAGAATCCCCAAAGATGGAAATTCTCAAGTGAGAAACAAGAAACCTATCCAACCTAAAAAGAATAATTTATTCTCTAGGTAAACTTAGAACCTTTAAGGTCAAGATCCATAAGACCCACTTCTATGATAAAGTTCATGAAGTCTTCTAGGGGGTTTCCACTTTTTTATTAGAAGGATATAGGGGAAATTAAAATATCCTATGAGAACCCATGTTTCCTCCCTAAATACTTCCTTCAGATGTAGCAAAGAGATCCAAAAAAGACATCTATAGTATCCAGTGTTAGGATCATAGAAACTAGAGATCACCTATATTTGATTGGTGCATTTGCAAAAAAATAAGATATTTATTATTCAGTATAAAAATGAAATTACGTTCCTATCAATATTAAATACATACCAAAAGAGTAAAAATCCACCTAAGGCACCATTAGATTGATAACCACAAACCTACTTTATTTTCACATCCTCTAGCAAATAGAAGTTATACTATTCTCATCTAATTTGGATTCTTGAATGAATAAAATATCCGAGGACTTATCCTTCCTCAAGGAAGCTAGAATCATCTACTTAGAAAGATCATTAAGTCCTCTGATGTTCCAAGAATATATCTTCATTTAGAGGATTTTAAAAGGTAATTAGGTTCAATTATTTCTAGATGGGGATATTTAAAACTATCAAGATTTAGTTATCTACAACTTTTAGATTTTTCTCTTTCTAGACTTAATAGAGGTTAGGTCCCATGAGTAATAGTTGAGTCAATATCTCTTCCTAAGTGTGTGGTTACTAGGCTTACCTATATTTTTTCCACCCCTATATCAATGCAGATTTTATGGTGGCTTCTAGTTTTAGGACCTAGGGAACCTTTCTCTAGAATAGGTCTTGGAGAAGGAACAAGGGTTCCCACAATCTACTGGATCACAAATTTATCCATAGCAATACAACCAAAGGTATTTAGAATAATGACACCATAAGGGCATACCTCTTACATAACTTCTCCAATAGATGGGAGTTGAATGCACTCGACAACCTTCAAATATTCCTTACTTCCCTTAATAGGAAGCCGAGTTAACTCTTCCTCTTTGTCAAACAATTTTGAAGGAAGCAAGGATCTTTCCAACACATCCTTTCCTATGGTCTCAAGTTAAGCCACTTTAGTATAGGGACCAAGATCAATATTTTTTTCTTTATAGGTGGGGTAGCTTTCTTCAGTATCCACTTACTTTCCTTGCTTCTTATCTTAGGATTTACTGGTTTTCTTTGAGAGTAGGTATTCTTCATATGTCCACCCTTATCTTAAAACTGGTAGTCTTGGGGCCTATTATTGTAGGTGATAAATTGGGTCCAAGAACCTAGATTAGAGACCAATTATAAATATCTTGAAATATCTTTGTCAATGTTAGACATAACACACATTCTGATAGTAGACATGCGTGATTTCAGTCTTGTAGATTCATCAGTGGATATCAGGTCATAAATCTTACTAGACATAACTTGTAAGATATTCCTATGTCATAAGTGAAGAGGGATTTCCAAAATATTAACCCATAAGGAAACACGGTTTACTTTTTGTATACAGAGATTAAAATATGGACATCATATTCGTAAAAATATACCTCTCTTATCAATTAACCATGGGCCCCATTTTAGGATTCTATCAGAGTCTTCCTCACAATTTAGTTTTAATAGGATGAAACCTTTGGAATGGCCACCACATCAAGATATCCTAGAGGTATATAGCATGCAAGCACTTATATTCTCAATGCATCTAAATCAGGCCTACACCCTTGGAGTTTTCTAACAAGATTCTATGAATTCCCTTCTATGATACTATTGAGAAGGGTATCAAGAATCTAAATTTGATTTAAATCAGGATAAGTATTGCACATGATATCCGATTCAATCCCTTTAAATTAATTTACCACCTATGCAAATGATGGTTGACAAGGAGAAGAAGGTCCCTTACCCAGATATCGACGAGTCCTACCTTCAAAGGAAGGATTATGGGGCTTGAAAGGAGCACCGTTCATGGATCTAACCTCTTTTTCAATGGGATCATACTTAATCTCCTAAGAATTCAACACCACTACAATATTATCGTCTAAGCTCATTTCAAAAAATTTCATGGTATGAATGTAGATTTTATTATATTTGCATAAAGTAGTTCTTTAGCTTATATGAATGGAGTGACCATCACCTCTATACCGCATTGTTTTTTTACCACATTCTATTTATAGTATATTTTAGTCATATTGCAGAATTACTTTCTTTTATATTTTCTGTATTTTATTAGGACCTGTGATATATCTCCACTGCATATATCATCAAAATCTAACACATCCTAGAGATAAAAATTTAGATTGTAGGATAAATATTCACTTATCGAAGATATCCTATATAAAAGGAACTTTGATGAGATGTTGTTAAGATGCCTTCCATAAAAAAATACCAGAGAAGTACTCAAGAAATTCTACAAAGGTTTTTTAGGAGGCCATTATTTTGGGTAAACTACTGCAACAAAGATTCTAAGGGTTAGGTATTATTGGCTGACCATTTTTATTAATGCATTCAAATAGGCCAAAGCCTATGAAATTTATCAAAGGTTTGTAGGCAGAGGAAAACTCCCGACAATGCCATTACAATTGATAATCATAGAAAAACCTTTTTAACAATGAGTTTTAGATTTTGATGGTGTGATTGATTTAAATTCATCTGTTGGACATAAATATATTCTAACAACAATCGATTATTTCACAAAACATATTGAGGTGAAAGCTATGAAATATGCTGATCAAGACACTATGATTGAATTCATGGAAAGACTAATCATCAGATTCAGAGTCCTAGAGACTGTTGTATCATATAATGCTAGATATTTCATAGGGGTTAAAACCATTGATTTCACAAGATTTATTGATTTTGCACTCTTCTACAAGATTTCTCATCTCCTTGTAAAAGTAGAATACCTAGCTAAGAGGTACAATGACCATCCTTATTAATTTATTAGTAGGTTAAATGGAATTATCTTAGAACTAAGAGGAATTTTAGATCTCCCTCTAGATATCTAGGAAAATATGTGCCAACGACTTGAAATAGTCATTTCATCTAGGGTTATTTCACAACATGGAAAATCATCAGAAACTATACAAAGGGAGAAACCATACGAAGAAGGGTCACAATAAAATACATCACCAGAAGGTGATTAGAAAAATGAGTAAGTAACATATCCATGTGTTATATTGTTTTTTGTTCTTTTTTACAATTGTACCATAACATCTACTCGAAAATAATGATTTTGAAGCCCAATGGAATAAGTGTGAAAGAATATCGAAGGATAGCTATAAAATATGTATCTCACACAAAAATAAAGAGGGTAGTAGTAATAAATTATTGTCATATCATTGGCACTGAATATGGGATACACACCAGTGTTTATATTACCCCAAATCCAACCAATGGCACTTGTAGGTTTTACATAGTTTGCAAATAATGATGAGATAATAAATCACACAAGTGTAGCCATATTCCCTTCATAGTTATAAAAGCTTCAGTAATTATCTTTGATATTAGACTTGATTTTATCAATTACCTACGGTATATAGATACCAAAGTCTCATAAGCCTTTCTTATGTCTAATTAAATTATCATACCTTCATTCTTTTATCCATCTATAAAGTGAATCACATTGAGAAAAATTAATATACCATCTAGAATCTGATTACATTGAAGAAAGACCAACTGTTCTTCAATAATTTTGAGGAGAACCTTAATTTATCTCTTGGCCAATATCTTGGTCTAAACTTTGTATATCATATTGCATAGATTGATTAAAATAATTTTAATTTAAATATAATAAACTAGAATTAAAAAAATATATTTTATTTGAAGTATATTTTAGTTGTTGTATAATTTTAGTTTAATTGGTTGGTTTTAGGCAACCAATTAAAAAATAATAATAATTCTTCACTGCATAAATTTTTTAAGTATATTAAAAACAAATTGACATAATTCTTTTGGACCATTATTTTTCAAATAAAAAATATATCTTTGAATAGGGTGTCCTTAAGCATAATACAAGAAAGGACAAAGATTTCTAAACATATTAGGAGTTCTTTGGTGCATAATGCATGGAAACATATTTATTTTTATTTAAAAAATTGGTGGATACTTACAAATTACATTAACAAAGCAATTCTCTCTTGGAGAGGGGAGATTTAAAATAAAAATTACGGCAAATTCCAAACAGAAAAATGAATGGGTTGCTAATACTACATGCCAAATGAATCTCGAAGGAGGAGAGGAGTGCACATAGTAATCTTTCACGTAAGCCTTCACCATAGAAGAATACCACCAACAGCCAAGGCTACTAAGATCCAGATTTTCTTGGTCATTGATGATGACTTTCGTTTCGGTTCTTGAACGACGGGATCCAGAAAAGAATCTACAGCCACAGGTTTCCTCCAATTTTTCTGAATCCCTCGGACATGCATTCTTCCGACAACTGCTACAACCGACCTACTTTCACTTGCAGCTTCGCGTAGTTTAGTGGACATATACATATCCCTCTCACAAAGCAATACATCCATCAGTCCTGGAAACTCCTTATCCATCTCATGGATTAGATCATATATCGTATCTCTATCAGCTGTATCAAGATAATCGATTAATTGTTCACATAACGGCTGCATATTGCAACTGCTTGGGGATGATGTAGCTCCTCTAATGAATGCAACCAATTGGTAGTAGTAGGAAACAAGTCTCTGAAATAAAACAGAAAACGAATTTTATTTTACTCCATAAACTCGTTTTTTCCCAAATTCTCTTGCATGTAAGCTCTACAGGGAGGTCACCCAATATAACTTTACCACCATATATCATCGCTTCTTGGTAAGCAGCGCGAAACTCACCACCTGGAATAACTTCCATTTTCGCAGCAAGCACTGGAATTACCCAACCTAAAACAGCTTCAAAGGCATTAACACCAGGGATTAACCCTAGGATACCAAGTATAACATCGACAAAACTGGGTACTTCTACAATAAGATCAGGAGCCAGCAGCAGGCCTTCCCTGCTTGAACATAACTCCAGGAACACAACATCAGGTTTCAGTGAACGGATGATAACCTTAACGTCCTCACAACATCTTTTAGAGATGTGAGTTGTGCCAATCAGATAAACATTGCAATTACCTTTATCCTTTATAGCTGTGGATTCATACTGCAAGACCATTATTCTCCTCCTCAACCCCACGGATGGTTGAAGTAGGGGATTATGCCCATCACTATTGTGGTCGACTGTCTCTTTTCTTTCTTTTGCCCATGCCTCCACACATTGCTTTCATTTTTTTGATGCGCAGCTATAGGGAAGGTGTTACAGATGCCTTTATCCATTTCGTCTGGCGGGTTCAATGGTTTACGAACCAAAAGAGACTCCAAAAGAAAACTCCGGGTCCAGTCAAAGGAGAAGAACTGCTGTCAATAGATTCTACTTCGGACACCCCTCCGAATGTGTGGTTTTGTTTTAGGAATTCTTTGTGCTCGAGATCTCTAATTATATAAATATGGGCAAACAAAAAATAATTCTTTTGGCTAATGTGTTATGCGCAAAATGCTAGCCGACCTCAACTAAATTTGGATGTCTGTCAAGCATGAATGTCGGTGGATTTTCGGGGTGCTACTTTGGCTCAGCTATTCGGAGTTTTGTCTTCCTTTTAAATAATAAATTTATTTAAAATTAATTTATTAATTTTTGGAAGTTGGCTCCGTGGGAAAATGAATTTAAAATTTATTTAAAATTAATTTATTAATTTTTGGGAGTTGGCTCCGTGGGAAGATGAATTTAAAAGCCAAACGTCTTGTGCTTTGGAAAATAGATTACCACATGGTACTGTAGGACTTATTAGTGCTTAGACAGAAGACATAAAAACATTGTCTTTGAGTATAATTTATTGTTTATGTATAATTTATATAATTGTATAAAAGTTTTTATAGCAAGTAATTGTGAGTATGCAGAGTTAGGATAAGTTATTTTTCAAAAAAAAATATTTGTTAAGTGTTATTTTTTTACATATAGTAAACAAAGTTTGATGCTATTTTATATATAATTTAAAGAGCTTTGGAGTGAGTGGTTATATAAAGGAATTCAACTAGTATTAAGGGAGATATGATCATGTGAAAAAAGTCATTACAAAGAGGGACAAAAATAAGGATTTTTTTTTTAAAATGTCTTATCATTTGGAAGTCATATCATTAAGAAGGATTTTCCAATTTAGATGATTCTTGGATTGATTTTTGCAAAATTTGAAAATATTTAAAATGACTGGTCATATTAATATATCTAAATAATAGTAAGAGAAATACAACCCTATGTTGTCATTATTAATTCGGAATAATGACAGTGATAATTTTAAATGTTCTGGAAAAACAATGGTAGATTTCTTTCAGCTAGGATTTGGATGATGTGAGGAGCAATGGAGATCTACTACATTAGTGAGATATGATATTCCATCTAGGCATAGAATTTTCAACTAAGTTTCATTTATTCATTCATTATTTTTAAATTATACATATAGATTATTGAAATTATACATATTAATTTGCTTGAAAGTTAGAAATTATATTTTGCATTAGCCTCTTACACTAATTTATGAATAATTAATACAACTAAAAGGTCTTGAAGGAAAATAACCTTCTTAAAAATTTAAGGTGCATCATCATTTATCTTTAGCTTTCTACTTACTAATTATTATGGAGAAATAAAGCAAGAAAATGAAGTTGAACATTAGGGAGATGACACACTACAAAAAGATAAATTAGCAAGAGGGGCATATAATAACAAGACACACTACAAAAGGATTTAAGATCAAGATACATACAGTAGACCACATCAAATATGCAAAATTAGTTCTATCACAAACACATTCTCCAATAAAATTTGAAAAGAACATTTGGTACATTGATTTTGGTGTTAGTCATCACATGACAGGAAACTTACAATGGTTTGATTATCTTGAAATCACTAATAATTAAAGGTTAAAAATTGCATATTGTAAACCTATCTTATACATGGATATGGGTGTGTAACACCTAGTTAATTATTTCTATTTTTTTGCTACATAATGTGATGTTTATTCCTAGATTAACATCTAATGTTGTTTCAGTAGCCAAGCTAATAGAAAGAAAAATAATGGTTGATTTTAGATACATAAATGGAGTCAATATGTGTCTCATCATAAATAAAAGTGAGATAGAATCTACAAGATCAATTCATAGAGATATAGATACCCTAGATTTGATTGAGACTTCATAAGTCATTATTGTATTTTAAAACAATACTAATACATTTTTTGAAGAACAAATTGTAGAAAATGAAGACTCCACATATCATAAAATTAGGTGAAAAATAGAAGATTCAAAATAAAAAATATGAGAGGACAACAAAAATTTGTTCTACTTGATCATCTACAAACAAAAGAAGAAGAAGGACCTGATCAAGATGAAGAATATTTGAAATATGAAGATCCATATTGAAGACTAAAGTCTCCAATATCCAAGTAATGCAACACAAGGGAGTGTTAGAGTATATTAAATTATTCGGTACATGCCAATGTCCCACCTTGGGTACATTTCTAGATTAGGATTTTATCATAGATTAAGGTTTAAGTAGTTACTTCATGAAATGTAATAAATGCACAAGTTTTAGAATATTAATGATGTAAATGTGTATGCAATCCATATTTACATGAGTTATAAGATAGGTATATGAAGATTCATGGCTAGAGTAAAGGATAAGGAACATATCTTCCTATATATAGGCCTTTGAGAGTATGAAAGTGAGGGTGAGAGGAATGATGTCAAGATAAAGAGTAATAAGTAGGTACAATATAGTTCTTCATTAAAAATTCTACAGTGTTCAAGTCCTCTATTATATTGCATTATATTATTTTTGTGAGGTTTTTTAATGGCATATTACTGAGTTATTCTAAAATATTAACATATAGTTTTCCTACATATTATAGTGCCATTATCATAAAGTTATCATAGTTTACTTATTTTACATCTTGTGGTTGTATTTCCTTTAATTTAGCTCCTTAAAAGCTAAAAAATATATATTTTTAATTCTATTATAATATACGATTGTTCCATGTATGTTCAAATTAAGTAATCAAATTGTTATAACCTATTTTTCCATAATTAGAGACTTCCCTTGATTAGCATCATATTTTATCAATATTTTGCAAGAGAGGCTATAATATGATTCTAAACTTAGGTATTATTTTAATATTTTACATTCCAAATTTATATTATTCCTTTCAAGCCATAAATTCCAATAAATATTGGTATGACCAATCCTCGATAAAATACATAATGCTCTAGCATTGAAATAACCAATCCAATATTTCATCAACTCTTTTAATGTTGATAGAGCTATCTAATATATTTACATTTTTTTAAAAAGTAACCTCAAATGGTGTGAGAAAAGGGATAGTGAAGAAGTAAATAATTTGATGTTTCTAAATATTTCTCACATAAGGCACATCTAAAAGGTTCATTATATAATTTTATTTTTAGGCTCTATATTGTAAGAATATTACTTCAAACTACTAATTAAAGGAATGTTGAGGCCTTAAGAGGACTACTAATGACCAAAGAATCTTGTAAAATATTACTAGCAAAAAAATATGAATGATGCTAGAATATTTTATAGATGTTTGGTGATAAATTAAGGAGGTATAAATTGATATTTATAGTATATTAAAGAAAATAACATTCATTTTAGAGCCAACAATTGATTTTCATCATTTTTGAATAAAAATCAACCCAAGTAATATGTAATTTAAACCCTAAGTGTAAAAGCATGCTAGAATTATGACTATACATCAAAAAATTTAGAAGTTATCTCATGACTAAGCTTCCCACTTATAGTGGAAATCTTGGCACCATCAATTTTTAGGTTGAGTGCTTTTGTAAACACGTGTCAAAATATTAACAACGACTCTATCCTTATTTTAATATTTTGATAAAATTGTAAAGCAAAGACATTAAAAAAACTGAAAAACTTATGATAAATGGGCAAAGAAAGGGAATTGATACCAATGACCAACATGTCTTACTATTTTCCTACCTAGAAAATAACAAATATAGTCCACCCATAACCTATATATAGGAGGATAAGACTCTCCACCAACTATAAAGTTAGCTATTACTACTACTTTTACAAATATAATGTGTCATTGAAAATTATTAAAATGGGTAGTCAAGTAGAGTCTAGAGTACAAACTATGTAGTCTAGGAAGATCTATTTTTGAGATTATATGGTTATATCACATCTTATAAAAAATAGGCATCTCTCAAAAGAAATCAATGATTTTTTATTTTTTTTAATTTACATGGTGGAATCGGTAGCCGCCATGAATCCGGGTAGGTTGTCCAACTTTTATGGCCACCACAGTATTCTACGCTGTCTGTCTCAGAAGCCGCCACACAGATCTTCGTGCAGTCTGCCCCTATAACCACCATGCCACAATCATTTTGAACCATTTACACCACTGAAAGCACCAGGAAAGGGACAAGCGTTCAGTCCGATGAGGCCCAAGATTTGAACCTTGGACCTTCGCCCCCCTATGGGGTTTGGATGAACCAATTGGTCTACACCTCGGACCTAATCAATGATCTTGAGTAGTAAAAATTAAGAAGTTTTAAATGTTGTTTGCAATCCAATTGTTTAATGAGTAGTTATAGTGTCATTCCATTTCTGAACATGTTCGAGAATAAATATATCTCTAGTTTTCTGAAATAGAGGAGTAACCTGTAAATATGACAAAGTCTCTTAAACGTGTGAATATTGAAAAATTTATAATATATTATTTAAAAAAAAAAAAATGGATCAATGAATCTTTGATAAGACCCAAAGTTATAATTTAATGTAAATATTACATCATTCAAGTAATCAATCCAAGAAGTAAAACTAAAAATCATATCAATAATTAAATTATTTTTATAAGAATTATATATATTACTTCATATTTTCTTATTTTTATTTTTTTATGAAAAATAATTTGAAAAAGCATGTATTAAAACAAAGATCATTTATAAGTTGGGATGAGACTTATCCCAACATTAGCCAAAGAGAACACATATTTACAATAGTAAAAGAAGATTTGCATTGGAGCCAAATCTCTTAAACCATATTTCTACAATGGTTGTTCACTTGTTTACAACTATAAAATAAGATCTACATTGGAGCACAAATCTCCTAAACCATATTTCTAAAATGGTTGTCCAAATTAGCTAATAATTGGATTTGCTCACCAACCTGCCTAATCATCTCATCCTTAATAGCCATGTCACTATGCCAGTAAACCCCCTACCCCTTATTAGTACCCATCTTAGCCAAGAAGTATACCACTTTATTTAGATATCTATTCATATAAATTGGAATCACATAATCTAATTCCCTCCACAATTCCTTAATTTTAGTGACAAGAATCCTCAACCTCCATGTCTTCAAAGCAAAGTTCCTTATGTAATCTAGAGCTCCAACAATTATGTGAGAATCTTATTCTAGGATTATCCTCCTATAACCTTGTTTTTCTACCTAAATAGAAGTAGATTTGATAGCTAATGCTTTCGCTTCATTGTTTGTGGTTCTTCCTAAGCATTGTAGTTACCAATAGAGCATTGTTCCAACATGATTATGGTAAACCACTCCAATTCTAGCTCTACCTGGATTGCCTTTTGGAGCTTCATCAGTATTAATTTTAATCAAACCTTCTGGGGGTGGTTTCCAACTAGCTCTATGCTGCCCGTATTGCACTTCAAATGCTTTCTCCATTGCCCCTATAACAACATGATTTTTATCTTACCATACACTACCATAGTTTCTATGAATTTGCTCCAAATGACCTACCAAACTTCATCTAAAGAAGAAAAGGATTCTTTAAATAATTTACCATTTCTCTCCAACCACACTTACCACCAAATGAAGTTTAATCAAATATCCCAACTAATACAAAGAGATTTAGATTTAAATCTACCCCTATTCCATATTTCCCAAATATTAATCTGATTCAAATCACCATTAGCTCAAATTTTATAATATAAAAACCATCTCTCCTAGATCTGGTGCATGAATGGGCACTCAAACATCAAGTGATAAACTGTTTCCTCACTCTTGTAGCATAAAACACATTGATATGGACCAATGATTCCCCTACATATGAGATTATGAAAAGTAAGAATTTTATTATGCATGAACTTTCGGGAAAAAAAATTTAATTTCGGCCAACCCTTGGACTATGAAATATTTCTCCAATCCTCAATCTAATATGCATGATGAGGAGGATCTAAAAGTATCTTATCATATTCATCCTTCATTGTGTAGACACCAATGCTCCTATAGCCCCAAGCTAATTCATCCTCCTCATATCTACCTATGAGAAATATTTCTTCCAAGATTTTAGTCATGATGGGTGTCAAAACCAAAGGGATTGAAATTGGCCACTCACCCAACTTCTTAAACTACTTAAAATTATAATCCCCTAGCTAGATAGTGTTGAAATAAATTTCAATTTGGATCCAACCCCTAGTTTCCATGGTTTTTTTTATTGGTTGTAGTTCAAGAAATTCAATAATGATAGGTGGGTATTGATCCCATGAATCTATACAAAATCGTTCCTTCTCCCCTCTCCCCTATTTCCAAAATAATCCATATTTTACTACCTGATATCCTAAATTAAGAGCATGCCACACTAAGGATCCATTACCATCCAAAGAAAAATGACCTGCCTCATTTGGGTTTACCTATCCCAAGTATTTACTAGTTAATATTCTACTGAATAAAGAAGTTGATTGGGAAATCCACCTCCAGTAAAGCTTTCCAACCAAAGATTTATTATTTAACTTTGATCTTATCAATCCCAAACATCCTTTTACCTTGGATTGGTTTAATTTATCCCAACCTACTAAGGCCAATTTCCTCTCTCCTTTTACTCCTCATAAATATTTTCTAGCCATCTTGTCCAAGTCTTTCCATATGGTATGTTGGGCAGTAATGATAGAAAATGTATAAATTGGCATGGCTTGAATGACTGACTATAAAAAAGTTAATATACCCCCATATCTTAACCATTTTTTAGACCAATGATTAATTATTTTCTTGATATAGTCCAAAATATTCCTCTAGATATCTATTTTTAGTTTTTTAAAATGCAAAGGGACCCCCAAGTATACCACTGGGAGAGAAATCCTTGTGAATCCCAAGATCTCTAAATTTTTTTCTTGAAGCCTTTGATCAAGATTGAAAAATACCACTTTGGATTTTTTTATCATTGATGACTTGGTTTGTAGCCCTAAGGTAGACATTAAGTTTATCTCTAATCATTCTAGCTTACCTGAAGCAGGCTACTCCCACCAATCCTTTGTCATATACAAACTTTAGGTGAGTCAAAAATTCTTCACCCACCTTGATACCTATTAGCAAACCTTGTTGTCTTACTCTCAAGATGATTCTACCCAAGCCTTCAACCAATATGAGAAAAAGATATGGAGAATAAAGATATCCTTGATGAAGGGCTCGAGTAGCTCCAAATGGTTGTGAGGGAAGACCCTTGATTAACACTAAGTATGTTATAGTAGAAACATATCTCATGACCCATTCTATCTGGAAGCACGAGGATACGGAAACAAAAAAAATGAAAAGCTCAAAGCACGATGCAAAAATGGAACTGAACTTAACGCTAAACCCTACAAATTAAAAATGCATGAAATGGAGAAAAACATGAATTGAAGCCCAAATGAAATAACAGTTCTTCTCTTTTATTGATGTATTTCACATTTCGGATACAATCCACATCCTCCATTTTCAGGGGTGAGGAGCGTTAAATTCATCTCTTGGTTACATTCATGGATAGCCTTCCTTCTTTCGCGTGCCCACATGTAAGATGGGCAGACCAAAATGTCATCGCAGCTTGTGTCTACAAATTTTGATTCCTTTCTGTTCCTCTGATGTTCTGATCCTATGTTCAAAGGAACAAGAAATAGTTAGTAGCACCTGCCGATGAAACAAAACATGCAATCCCCAAGCCTACGATAAGTGAATGAGAAAATGAATTAAACTATAACTAAAATGAATACAAATGCTCTAAAAAATTGACAGGGGCATCAGGACATCACCAGGAGGGCACTACAAAAAGAACAGTCAAGGAATTCCTCACTGATTTGAATTCACTCTGGGACGGGACGAATTTACCTGCAACAAAATGCTAAGAAGGTACTGTCCCAAATGTCCTATCTAGAGAGCTCCAAAATACCTAAAAACTTGGGGTTAGCTAATTGGGGGTATTTTGGGAAGACCCAAATGGTCATATTTTCCCAATTTGGCCTCCATTAGCAGGAATTTGATGATGCTACCTGCAAGTTAGTAAAGACAAAAAGTGATAGAACATGATAAGATTTGCTCAAAACATTATGAAATCAAAATTGCAAACTACCTAAGCAGCATAAGATGAAATGCAAGATAAAAATGATAGAAAGAACTATCTGCCATAGATTCCTAACCATTCCTAAAAGGGACAATTAGACATGTGGCAGTGCGGGGGCGCCTAGGTGGGCCGCCCACCATTGGGACCTGGTTTCGACGCTAATCCACTTAGGATGGGTCCAAAATATCTTGTAAGGTGTTATCGACAAATTGGGGTGGTATTCTATGGCCAAATGTCGGGTTTTGGGCTCAATATTTGACCTTCCAATGATCACCCAATGACCTCTTCTCTAAAAGAGATCACGGATGTGGAAGGCACAAATCGCACAAGGATGTATGGGGAAATAAAATGGCAGCACTTTGTTGCTCCAAATTGCTCTTACTCGGTGTGTCTATTGGGGTGAGAAAACCCACCAATTTATATACCTGGAGGTCTCTTGAAATGGGCATGCAGGGGTACCACTTGGCAATCATGCCTTCCCAGGGGGAAGGAGATTCCTCCCTGAATAGGGACTTCATGACTGCCCTTGTAACAACCTCTAACACTCGAAAATGCTCACCTATACTCCCATGCAATGAAGGAAGCATTAAGTGGCGGATCCGAGCTACCATTTGTCAAGATTTGACTTTTTGCCCATCAAACCTACAATTCAACCCACCCTGGGGCGGATTTGGAATTCGTCCCAGGGTGGGGCGAATCCTAGTTTGAATTCGTCCCTGGGTGGAACAGATATTGAGCAAAATGCCTAAAGGTGCCAAATTGATTTATGACCTTCCAAAACTACTGTGAGAGTGGTTAGGACCACTGTTTAACCTCTGGGGGCTGCCCTTGGGGCTATGTGTGCCAATGTGATCAGTGTTTGCAATCACATAATCGGATTGGTGTTGTTTTGGTGTCTCCAGATGCCCCTTTTTGGGATGCATTGTGCAAGGCACAACGCCGAGAAAAAATAGATAACCAAAGCACTAATGATTAGGGTTTCTTAGTAACCTAACCAAATTTTGATGCCCCAAGTATGGAAAGGGCATGCATTCTTGAATCCTTTCTTTTGATGAGTGAAGGAACTCAATTCAAGTGTTAACATTTTTTGGTGAGGTGTTACTTGAGCTTGGACATTGATCAGTCATGAATAGGCAAAGGGCGCAACATTTTATCTATGGGAACCTTGAGTTCATGATTCACGAATGCCAAGTGATTGATCAGTTTTTGATTATTGCTTGTTTATTGCCCCAAGCAGGGGCATGATTTGTCTTTGCCAATGATTCTTTGAATGCATGCCATTTCCATGATTGGGTGTGTATTTTTTGATTGGTGACTAAGTGTGACTACCCCCTCAAGCAACGAATCGATGAGGGAATGACCTTCATGAGAAAAGTGACGAGTTGCTTGACCCAAGATGACTTAGGTAAGGGTGCCTTTAGAGATTTATCTTTGAATGTGTGTGTAGTTTTCTAACATTTAGACCTGTTTTTGGTGGGTGTTAACCCTTTTGGGGACGCCTTTCTAGAGCTGAAATTGTCAAAAATTCATCTTTTCGTGGAACGGTCCGGCCATGGTGGCCTTCTTAGGGAGTAGGATGGTGAATATTTATAACCCAGACATCTATTTTGGATTCCAAGAATGTCATGCATGAAGGTGCCTTCGTTCGGCAACTCTATTGCTATTTTTGGGTGGGTTTTGACCCTTTTGGCGACGTCATTTGGGGATGAAATTCTCGAAGATTCGTCCTCCCGTGGAGCAGTACAGCTATGGTAGCATTATTAGGGAGTATGATAGTGAGGATTTGTGACCCCAACATCTATTTTGCATGCCCGAAATGTCAAGTGCAAAAGCACTCTCATCAGGCAAGTTTATTACTATTTTTGGTGCATTTTTGTGCATTTTTGTTGTTTTGTGAAATGTTTGCTCTATATTCTTCCCTGGGTGGGACGAATTCCTATTGAGCATTCATTATATGGTGGTACGAGTGCTAACCAGAGTGCTCATCCTATGGAGGAACGATTACAGCCTCAAAAATCCTATTTAAAGGCTAAAACTAGGGTTTGGGCTCATTTGCACTTGTTTTTTCTGGCGATTTGGAGCTCTAAGGAGGAGGAGGTCAATTTTGTGAAGTGAAGCGCTGCTGAATTTTTTTGCCACCATGAGTGCACGAACAGGATCGAGCGGCGGAGCTGAAGCAAGACCAGTAAGTGAACTCCCTCTTTATTATTTTCTTGTATTATAGTTTTTTGTTCGAATTTATCAATTTGAGAGTATAAAACCCTAGGTTGACAAATTAAATTTTGTTATTTCTGAGTTTTTTTTGTGTTTGTGTTAATTTATCAATTTCGAGAGTATAAAACCCTAGGTTGACAAATTAAATTTTGTTTTGCGTTTATGTTGTTTGTAGCTGTACACTGTTTTTCATGATTATAATGTGCTTATTTTATTGTTTGTTGCAAGTTATGAAGAGACGATATCGTGTGTCGACTATTTTTGCTAAAGCATGGGAGGCGTTAGCTATGGCTGACTGGGAGTGGCTTGACACCCTGGGGCTCAAGCAGGTGACTCGACTGGAGCCAGTGATTGGGGATCGGGCCTACCTAACGGCCCTGATCAACTTGTGGGATCCTCAAAATAATACTTTCCATCTCCCAATAGGGGAGATGACAGTAACTTTGGAGGATGTCTATCAGATTATTAGGATTCCAATAGACGGACTGCCAATTAGGATGACATCGTGGGATCAGCAAACAGTAGTGCTGACACACTACTTCGAGCACAGGGAGGAGTTGGGGGTGGATGGTCCAGTGGAGAGGGCAGAGATTGAATTCTAGATGGGTGGGATTCTGGTTTGATGGTGGTTTGAGAGAGGGGTGTTGGGAGTGAGGCATGCATTGCTTATGGGCCTCATTTCCAACATGCTGCTATCTGACTCGATAGGTGCGAGGATCTTGTGGAACCTGTTTGATGTGGTCTATCGGTTGGTGGAGTGTTCGACATAGGAGCCTTTGGTCATGATATGGGGATAGATGTTGCTGGTGTAGCTCTATGGGGAGCTATATGAGGTCCACTATCAGAGGTAGAAGGGGATTAGCTGTAGCTATCTACTACAGATATGTGGTTGGTAGCACATAGCGATGGAGAGACCAGGGGGGTTATCATGGATGATGCGGGTGGAGATGGCAGATAAGGATATTGAAGAACATGGACTTATACTGAGAGGGGAGGGTGAATAGTATAAGACTTAACCAATTAATAATTTTAACTTTATATAGTAGTCACATCAGTGCAACATTAATCAAGACAAAAAGCATCACACATTGAAGACCTATTTTTAACGTGGTTCACCCAAAATGGTTGGGCTACATCCACAAAAACTTTTCTCTAAAAGTTATCTCAAAGTTCTTTGGGAATCCTTCACAATTACAATGATTATGAGCCTTGGCCCAAAGGAGATACCTTCCCCTCTACTCTGGAAATGATCCCTCAGAAGATCAACTACCTCTACCTCTTGCCAGCACGTGGAACTCCTTTCCACCGAAGACCTCCTATCCTCAATGCTTAGCCTAAGAGACCTTTGCCTTCTATGATCATGTCCATAGTATCTGAGCAACCTATACCAAACACAGTCAGTCGGTCTAGTACAAGTCTTCTCTATCTGTCAAATATGTCCAACTCTTGAACAAATTAATCCTCTACATACAAGCCTTCTCAAAGACTTTCCAAATTTGTCCTTAGGTTCTTATCATAGAACTAATGCACCTTTGTCCTCAAGTTCTCTGATAGAACTATCAAAATCAGCTCACAAGTCCTCTGCTAGGACCTGTCCAAATCTGCTCACAAGTCCCCACCAAAACCTATCCAAAACTGCTCACAAGTCCCCACTGGAACCTGTCCAAAAACTGCTCACAAGTCCCCACTAGAACCTGTCCAAAACCTTAGCAAGCTCACCAAGAAAAACTTTCTTAGTAGGAAATCATAAAGTGAATTGTTAGAGACCCAATGTGATTTGTCAAACTCATAGAAGCATAAAGAGAATTGTTAGAGACTCAATATGTTCTATACTCAAATCCTAATCTCAAAACTCAACTCAAATCAACTCAGCTCAATCTCAATCTCAAATCTGAAAACTCAACTCAATATCTGAAATGGATAGGATAGAATGTTTTCTTTCAAGAACATGAAACCCCAACAATTGCCAACTATGCAAATAATCACATAACAATGATACTCATGTTCTTTTCACCATCAATTAGGGTTTCAACAACAATGCTCATCAAATAAGGTTTAGTCAACCAACACCATTCAACTCAACATCAACCTTGAAGCATTCAAACAACCATCAGAAGAAAAGGAAACAAGTAGAAATCCTTTTCCCTCCAAAGATATTTGAAAAAAATAGCCACCAACACAATATCACCAAATGCAAAGAATAACTTGCTCAAATCAACTCAATGGAGTAAGCCCAATATCATGAATCAAGTAAAGCAATAACTTGATCAAACAACCTCTATGGAAGCAACTCAACCATCAAACTCAAAAAATCCAACCAAGGGTTCCACCAACTCAATGCAAGTAGCTAGACTCACAAATATAAACCCTAGTGCACAAAGCTTCCACTATCTCAAACCAGAAATTATGCATTCACAAAAAACTCTCCTTAAGGATAACAATGCATAAGTAGTCTTCAACAAACCAGAAAATAGGATTTACACCTAGCTAAAGGATACCTAGTAGAATACCTTTTCACTCCAACATTATTTCAGAAAACATACACCAATCATACTCATAAGAAGAATGTGCCCATACCTTATTGGAGTAGAAGATAATTGAACCTTCAAGATTATAAATCGTTGTCCAAGAAACTCCGAATTTCGTGGCATAAAGACATTTTAATAAAAACATGTGTTACTCTAGCAAAGCACCCCCACGAGACTCGAAACGATGACCTCCTCCAATGTAGCGCCCAATAGCAACCTTCGCTGCCACTAGCCCACACGGGCTATGAAGTTCACAAGTGAACTTCCCTCCACTTCACCCTCAAAAAAACTCCCGAAGACTTTTCAACCGCATGTGCTTCTAAGTCTTCCTTCGATCACAGCGAATATAGAGCACAAACACCATAAATTGCATTCGGGGAATTTCGAATTAATTAGCCTTCCAACCTTAGGAGTTGGAGAATAAATAGTCTCTTCGAAGACACCTTGACGTCGACGAAAATAAAGACCATTTCGAAATTAATCAAAAGTATTTTCAAAAAGGGTTTAAAAACCCTTAAATAATTTTAATAAATTAAGAATAATTTCTCCCTTAATTAATTAAATAATTAATTAATTAAAACCTTGAAGGGTTTTAAATAATAATTAAATAAATAATAAAGAGAACCTCCATTGGTTTTAATAAAAACCCTATCCAACTTGGTTTTAATAAAAACCGGTTTGGTTTTAATGAAAAACCCTTGCCAATGGAATCTCTCTGGATTCTCTTAAAAATATTCTCTTGGAATCTTCCACATTTGAAGCCAACACATCCTCTTAACATTAATGCCATTTCCTTTTGACATCAATGACAACTCATAGACAAGAAGCTAGGATCTCAAACCCAAAATTGCCAACAATCTCCCCCTTTGTCATTGATGGCAAACCATGCTTCTCAACAACACAAAAACTCAACATAAATAGCTCCCCCTATCTTGAGGCTCTCCCCCTTACTCAAATCTCTCCCCCTTTTTCATCAATGGCAAAGGGTCACCTTTGGGGCTCGGGACTAAGAATGAGCCTCTTAGCTTAGTCCCTCACCCACCTCTGATGAGGTGATTAATTCTGGGGTGGGAGTACAACTCCCAATTTCTCCCTTAGATACTCAAACGTATCTCTTGGAAGAGGTTTGGTGAAGATATCTACAATCTGCTCTTTAGTAGACACATACTCTACCTTGACCTACTTGCCTTGCACTTTCTCCCTTAGAAAGTGATACTTGATGGAAATATGCTTTGTCCTTGAGTGCATTACCTGATTTTTGGAAATACTTATGGCACTTGTATTATCACAAAGTATGGAGATGGGTTGTTCATGCTTGACTTTGAAATCCTCCAAGGTGGTTTTCATCCATAAAACTTGTGTACACCCGACTACTGCTTGCTATGTATTCAGCCTCTATTGTATATAAGGAAACTGAAGGTTGTTTCTTACTTAGCCAAGAAACCAAACTCTTTCCCAGAAAGAATGCTCCACCACTAGTGCTTTTCCTGTCATCAATACTGCCTGCCAAATCTGCATTTGTATAAGATATGAAGGTGAAATAATCACCTTTGGGATACCAAAGCCCAAAGTCCATAGTGCCCTTTAGATATCTAAATATCCTCTTAACTACTATAACATGAGAATATTTTGGAGCTTCCTGAAATATTGCTACTAACCCAACTGCCTACATGATATCTAGTCTGGTAGCTGTAATATATAATAAACTACCAATCATAGATCTGTACAACCTTTGATCTTCCACTGGAGATTCATCATCTTTACTCATCTTGCACCCTGTAATCATTGGAGTACACACTGGTTTGCTGTCCATCATCCCAAATTTCTTCAACATTTCTTTGATATACTTTCCTTGAGAGAGAAATATGCCATCCTTTGATTGAGCAATCTAAAGACCTAAAATGAATTACAGCTCTCCAATCATAGACATCTCAAATTCCTTCTACATGGTGTTAGCAAAAACTTTGCACATCTGAGTATTATTTCCCTCAAAAATAATATCATCAACATAGACAACCATAATCAACATATCATCATTTTCATTTTTAATATACAAATTGCTATCTGCCATGCCTTTCCTAAAGCCTTGCTTATGAAGATACTTGTCAAGTCTTGAGTACCAAGCCCTAGGTGCTTGCTTTAACCCATACAAGGCATTTTTCAGTTTACACACATAGTCTTACTGTTCTAAGAGAGACACTCCTTCTGGCTGTTCTATGTAGACTTCTTCTACCAACACCCTATTTAGAAAATATGACTTTACATCCATTTGATATACCTTGAATGATTTGAAGCTTGAAAGGGCCAAAAATATTTCAATAGCTTTAAGACGAGCAATAGGAGCAAACGTCTCTTCGAAATCAACACCTTCTACTTGAGCATAACCTTTGCAGACTAACCTAGCTTTGTTTCTAACAATATTTCCATCCTCATTGAGTTTATTTTTCAATATCCATTTTTTTCCAATGACATTCTTGTCCTTAGGTCTTGGAACCAATTCCCAAGTTTCACTTTTCTCTATTTGATTTAGCTCTTCATCCATTGCTTTTACCCAAAACTTATCTGCACATGCTTCACTGAAATCTTTTGGCTCAATCTAAGATAATAATGAAACATTTGTAGAATCATGTGAAGGAATGACTCTTCTTCTTGTTTGCATGTTATTTTGATCACCAATGATCAAATATTTGGGATGATGTTTCTAAACATATCGTGAAGGAGTTTTGGGAAGCAGTTGTTTTCTTTCCTCTTCTTCATATGAAACCTCTCTGAATTCTTCTTGACAAATTCCATCACTAAGTTCCTTGACTGGTTCTCTTATCCCTGTCTTTTCATCAATTGTTACATTTATGCTCTCTACAACTATATGAGTTCTTTTGTTGAAGCATCTGTAGGCCTTTCTCCTACTGGAATATCCAAGAAAGATTCCCTCATCACACCTAGGATCAAACTTACCCAAATTTTGATCTTCCCTTCTGATGAAGCACTTACTCCCAAACACTTTGAAGTATTTTACTTGTAGCTGGTCTTCCTTTCCACAACTCATAAAGAGTTTTATGATGATTGAATCTAAGTTGGGCCTTGGTGATAATGTAGACTATCGTACTGACTGCCTCTTTCCAAAAACCATTTGAAAGTTTTGACTCATTTAACATAGCTCTAGCCATATTTTCAATAGTTCTATTTTTCCTTTCAACTACTCCATTTTGTTGAGGAGTTCTTGCTGCTTGAATATTCTCTTTTGATTCCTTGTTGCTCATAGTATTTCACAAATTCATTTGAAGTGAACTCTCCTCCTCTATTTGATCTTAAGCATTTGATTCTCTTGTCAGTCTCATTTTCAATCATTTCTTTGAAAGCTTTAAATTTTTCAAAAGCTTCAAATTTTTCTTTGAGAAAAGTAACCCAAGTCATTCTAGAATAATCATCTATAAATAGCATGAAGTAGCTTTCTCCCTGAATGCTATGAGTTCTAGTAGGGCCACATAAATCAGTATGAATAAGATCCAATGGTTTTGAAGAAGTATACCCTTTTGATTTGAAACTGGTTTTGGTTTGTTTTCCATGTTGACAAGGACCGCAAATGATGTTATGGGGCATTTTTATTTTGGGCAAGTCTCTAACTTGCTTCCTTGTTACTAATATTGACAAGATTATCAAAGCTCAAATGCCCCAATATTTTATGCCATAACCAACTCTCATCTTCTTGAGTTAGAAAACACTTTTCCTTTTTTATCTCACTTAGCATGTAAAGATTGTTTGGAGTCCTTGTAGAACTAGCAATGAGTTTTTCATTTTTTTCTTTACTTATCTTACATCTATCTGAAAAGAAAGATACTATGTGCCCTTGATCACAAAGTTGACTCACACTTAGAAGATTATGTCTCAAGCATTCTACATAAAGCACATTTTCTGTTTTGGATTTCCCATCCAAAATAAGAGTCCCTTTACCATAGATTTTAGCTGACTTGTTATTTCCAAAACTGACTGTTCCTTTGTTTGTTTCTTTTAAGACCAAAAACTTTTCCTTTTCACCAATCATATGTTTTGAACAACCACTATCAAGATACCATTTTTCTACTTTGTCTTGAGCATGAAAAGTAGTTTGAACTATCATTGAATTAGATTTGATCTCATTTCTCTTTTTAGTGAACTCAAGGCTAGATCTATCCAAACTGCACATCCTTGCTATATGCCCAAAATTATTGCACTTGTAACACATGACATTGTTATTCATAAGAGGTGCAAAAGAGTTAACATTTTCCTTACTATGGCTATTCAAAGACTTATTGCAATGCATAGCTTTATGACCAAATTTCTTGCAGAAAAAACAATAGCCATGGAAAGTATTATGTAACTTTGTTTTGATGCCTTGGATGATTGTTCTTCTTGTGACCAACTGGAATCCACCGCTCTTCGGGATGAAGATTGATCTTGCTCGAAGACCCCTGTTTCATGAATGGTGTTACAATCCTTCTTTTGCTTTTCACACGGAGTATTCAATACGAGAGCCAACTGTTCCAACTTCACTCTAAGAGACATAAACTCTTCTTCTAGTTTCTCACAATCAGCTTCCTTTCCTTTGAGAGCCTCTGTTAGAACTTGTTCAACCTTCTTCCCTTCTTCAGCTATAATTTTGAAGTCTATAACACTTTGAGACAATTCTGATCTTGCTATCTCTTCTTCCTAACATTGATGCTTGAGAATAGAATTCTCTTCCCTGAATTTCTCAAGCTTTCTTAAAGCCAAGAAGAATTCACCTTTGAGATAGAACTCAACCTCTTCATCTCTTTCTGAATCTGTATGTTCCTCTGATAGATCCTTATCCAAGCTGTTAGGCTCCTTTTGGGGAGACCGGCTTTGATACCAATTGAAGAACATGGACTTATACTAAGATGGGGGGGTGAACAGTATAAGACTTAAGCAATTAATAATTTTAACTTTAGATAGTAGTGGAATCAGCACAACATTAATCAAGATAGAAAGCATCACACATTGAAGACCCATTTTTAACGTGGTTCACCCAAAATGGTTGGGCTACGTCCACAAAAATTTGTCTCTAAAAGTTATCTCAAAGTTCTTTGGGAATCCTTCCCAATTACAATGTTTATGAGCCTCGACCAAAAGGAGATACCTTCCCCTCTGCTCTAGAAATGATCCCTCAAAATATCAATTGCCTCTACCTCTTGCCAACACGTGGAACTCCTTTCCATAGAAGACCTCCTATCCTCAATGCTTAGCCTAAGAGACCTCTGCCTTCTATGATCACGTCCATAGTAGCTCAGCAACCTATACCAAACACCGTCAGTCTATCTAGTACAAGTCTTCCTCTATCTGTCAGATCTGTCCAACTCTTGAACAAATCAATCCTCTACATACAAGACTTCTCAAAGACTTGCCAAATCTATCCTCATGTTCTTCTCATAGAACCAATGCACCTCTATCCTCAAGTTCTCTGATAGAACTATCAAACTCAGCTCATAAGTCCTCTACTAGGACCTGTCCAAATATGCTCACAAGTCCCCATCGGAACCTATCCAAAACTACTCACAAGTCCCCACTGGAACCTATCCAAAAACTGCTCACAAGTCCCCACCGGAACCTGTCCAAAAACTGCTCACAAGTCCCCACTGGAACCTGTCCAAAAACTCAGCAAGCTCACCAAGAAAAACTTTCTTAGTAGGAAATCACAAAGTGAATTGTTAGAGACCCAATGTGATTTGTCAAACTCATAGAAGCATAAAGAGAATTGTTAGAGACTCAATATTTTCTATACTCAAATCCTAATCTCAAAACTCAACTCAAATCAACTCAGCTCAATATCAATCTCAAATCTGAAAACTCAACTCAATATCTGAAATGGATAGGATAGAATGTTTTCTTTCAAGAACATGAAACCCCAACAATTGCCAACTATGCAAAGAATCACATAACAATGATACTCATGTTCTTTTCACCATCAATTAGGGTTTCAACAAAAATGCTCATCAAACAAGGTTTAGTCAACCAACACCATTCAACTCAACATCAACCTTGAAGCATTCAACCAATAATCAGAAGAAAAGGAAACAAGTAGAAATCCTTTTCCCTCCAAAGATATTTGAACAAAACAGCCACTAACACAATATCACCAAATGCAAAGAATAACTTGCTCAAATCAACTCAATGGAGTAAGCCCAATATCATGAATCAAGTAAAGCAATAACTTGATCAAACAACCTCTATGGAAGCAACTCAACCATCAAACTCAAAACAACCAACCAAGGGTTCCACCAACTCAATGCAAGTAGCTAGACTCACAAATATAAACCCTAGTGCACAAAGCTTCCACTATCTCAAACCAAAAATTATGCATTCACCAAAAACTCTCCTTAAGGATAACAATGCATAAGTAGTCTTCAACAAACCAGAAAATAGGATTTACATCTAGACAAAGGATACCTAGTAGATTACCTTTTCACTCCAACCTTATTTCAGAAAACATACACCAATCATACTCATAAGAAGAATGTGCCCATACATTATTGGAGTAGAAGATAATTGAACCTTCAAGCTTATAAATCGCTATCTAAGAAACTCTGAATTTCGTAGCATAAAGATGTTTTAATAAAAACATGTGTTACTCTAGCAAAGCACCCCCACGAGACTCGAAACAGTGACCTCCGCCAATGCAGCGCCCAACAGTAGCCTTCGCTGCCACTAGCCCACGCGGGCTACAAATTTCACAAGTGAACTTCCCTCCACTTCACCCTCGAAAAAACTCCCGAAGACTTTTCAACCTCACATGCTTCTAAGTCTTCCTTCGATCGCAGTGAATACAGAGCACAAACACCATAAATTGCATTTAGGGAATTTCGAATTAATTAGCCTTCCAACCTTAGGATTTGGAGAATAAATAGTCTCTTCGAAGACACCTTGATGTCGGCGAAAATAAAGACCATTTCGAAATTAATCAAAAGTCTTTTCAAAAAGGGTTTAAAAACCCTTAAATAATTTTAATAAATTAAGAATAATTTCTCCCTTAATTAATTAAAACCTTGAAGGGTTTTAAATAATAATTAAATAAATAATAAAGAGAACCTCCATTGGTTTTAATAAAAACCCTTTCCAACTTGGTTTTAATAAAAACCGGTTTGGTTTTAATGAAAAACCCTTTCCAATGGAATCTCTCTGGATTCTCTTAAAAATATTCTCTTGGAATATTCTACCTTTGAAGCCAACACATCCTCTTAACGTTAATGCCATTTCCTTTTGACATCAATGACAACTCATAGACAAGAAGCTAGGATCTCAAACCCAAAATTGCCAATAGATATAGGTTATGCGGCTCTGTGGCAGCGGTCTGAGGAGCAGGGACAAAGTCGACGATGGGCAGGTGTTGTAGGGCACTATGTTGATGCCTTTGCTTGGCTTTCTCTGGGGAAGGTGTTATGGCACCCCTATCAGAACTGTCCAGCCTGGCCTGAGGCTAGAGAGTGGCTTCAATGGGTACATAGGGAGCGATGGCTGATTGGGCGGCATGGGACCGAGTAGGAGTACTTCTCGTACAACTAGGTGACACGATAGTTTGGGGTGTGCTAGGGCTTTCCTGGTGAGCCCATGGTCTATCAGCATCGGGGGACGAGAGGACTCTGGATCGGCTGGTCATTGCACCTTTGGGTGAGGATTCAGATGCGGTGATTGACATCCCAGATGTGGATGACATCGGGACTACTATAGAGTACGATCAGTGGTGGACTCTATAGTGATGGTGGGGAGAGGGGCCACTGGGAGGCATGGAGGCAGCAGCGGCGGGTGGGGAGGGTGCCGAGGTGCCAGGAGATGATTGGGGAGCTCCGCTTGAGGAGGCGGACATGGTGGAGGTGGAGGACTTGGGCATGGATTTTAGGGCTCCGGATCAGCCGGAGATGCAGGACGTCCCAGAGTAGTGGGAGCCAGAGGAGGCTGCTGTTCTAGAGGCACCTATGCATTAGGCCATGGTGGAGGACATGGAGGTAGGGGTGCACGCTGAGAATGCATGATTGGTAGAGCTTCTATGAAGGCGAGATGAGGAGTTGGGAGAAGCTTTGTAGGAGAGGGATCTCCTATGGAATCAGCTGGTAGAGTGGGATAGTGCATTTGCTACACACCATCGGGGGGATGGGGACACCAACGTTGCAGAGGAGAGGGATCTCCTACAGATGCAGCTGGCACAGCATGATGATGCAGTAGCTTACTACCATCGACAGGAGGCAGAGTGGTTATGACAAGAGGCAGATTAGTCTTAGCATCGAATGGATATGGAGGGAGAGATTATCCTCCTCGATGGATGGTTACCTGAGCCCCTTGGAGGTGGCTCTTCACATTGGACGAGGGATAGTGATACTGAGCAGGCGAGCATCATCTCGTCATAGGTGATTGGATGAGGGAGGCGATAGTAGGCATGATGCGGGGGCTAGCAGCAGTCGCCTTGAGGGGTCCCATAGGACCCACCACATGGGGGGTAGTTCCCATCACATCGATCCTGCATGATCATGGTGGCCAACGCCCTAGGCTTGGGGGTTTTTGATTTTTTGGATTTTGTTGCGGGGTCACATGACTAGTTCTTTGTAGCCTGCGGGCATTTTTGATGATATATATACAGACTTTATTTTGTTTATGCACATGTGATGATTTGATTTTATGCATGATGATTGATGAATATGGATGTATGCATGTTAAGTTATAGTGATGAATGTATATGTGTTGATGAGTTCAACTATTTCTAATTTATATGATATGCAAATGGAATGGATGAATTGAATTTGTGATGTTTGGTAGTCGCACCATAGACTGTGTAGAACTTTATGGCTTTTTGTCCTAGGCGATGGCTGTGGTAAATGCCTTTTCATGTATACATGTGTTTTTTTTTTTGGTATGGCGAGAATATAGCAAGTTGGTCTCGAATGTAGTTAAGGTTTTCTGAGACTCAGATGTTTTAACTAACTAGCCACGACTGTATTTTATCTCACTAGACTTTTGAACAAGGTATGAATCAAAATTGTTTTGGACCAAGTTATTTCATATCCCTATGTGTGCAATTGAGTTCATTTGTGTGGTGTTGGTCAGGATACTGCCAGTTCCAGATAGGCTGTCAACCAAACCTATACTAAGGATCACCTGATTAGCTCCACTAACTCCCTTGTTGTGTTTAATCAGATTAATCTGCGATGCTATCATAAGATACCATACGCTAGCTCATCCACATGCAAACATTGATCTGCACACAAGTTAATGTGACAGATATATCGTCATGCGAGAGGTTTGCCATGAGTGATCGATAGGCTATCAACCAAATCGGTACTGAGGTTTATCTCATGATCTTCTGAATGGTAAGAGTTCTAGGGATTCAAGTTCGACTCCCTTCTTTTCTTCAATTGTATTGGGATACTTGCTCTTTTGTAGTGATAAAGATCACTATTTATTTTTGTATTATTTTATTTTGAGCAAGGGATTTGGATATGGAGTGATGAGCGTCACTATTTTATGTGTTTTTCTTGATGTATGCACTTTGGTTGTGATGTCAATATTTGGATTTTTAACGTTTGCAAATTGTTGATGTTTTGCAACTTTTGAAAACTTGGGATTCTTGGGGAATTGGGTAGGGAGGATGCTTGTCCTTTTGCCAACTCTCAGCATTCTTGGGGTCATTCGCACAGGGGGATGAGCAAGATAACCGTTTCGCTTATGGTGACCTGGATTGCTTTGTAGGGTTCATATTTCATTCACACAACTTGGGAACTTTGTTATATGTTTTAACTTGTGTCGGGATGCTACATAACAAGGTGTGATCCAAGTAGAACTCTACCTGTGTAAAATTTGTCTGATTTGGTACAGTACATGGCTAGAAATCTAATGATGATTGAATGATGGGAACTCTCGATACATTAGGAAACAACTGACTATGATAGGGGAAAATAATGTGAATGGTGGTTATAGGCGATGAGTTATTGATAAAGTGGAAAAATGTAGAAAAATGATGGTTTTGCCAAGTAATGACAGTCTATGGTGCTTTGACCTTTATGACCACAAATATGCACTGTATGGATGTGATGCTTAATGCAGCTATATATTTTTGTATTTTTGAGGGATTGATTTTTGTGAATATGCAGATGAGATGCAAAAGAACTCTCTAGTGTTATGATGATTTTGCGTATGCATGGGAATGATATGCAACTTTTTGTTATTTTTGATGATTTTATTGTTTTTGAATTTTCTTGTTTTTGACCAAGCGATTAAGGAATCCTTGGGGCCTTTGGGTTGACCAAGTGATTATGGAAATCCTTGGAGCTTTTGGGTTGACCAAGTGATTATGGAAATCCTTGGAGATTTTGGGGATTGACCAAGCGATTACGAAAATCCTTGGAGTATTTTGGGAATTGACCAAGTGATTAGAAAAATCCTTGGAGCATTTTGGGGATTGACCAAGTGATTACAAAAATCCTTGGAGCATTTTGGAAATTAACCAAGCAATTACAGAGATCCTTGGAGCATTTGGGGATTGACCAAGCGATTACGAAAATCCTTGGAGGATTTTGGGAATTGACCAAGCAATTACGAAAATCCTTGGAGCATTTTGGGGATTGACCAAGTGATTACGGAAATCCTTGGAGCATTTTGGGAATTGACCAAGCGATTACAGAGATCCTTGGAGCATTTGGGTTGACCAAGCGATTATGGGAATCCTTGGAGCATTTGGGTTGACCAAGTGATTATGGGAATCCTTGGAGCATTTTGGGGATTGACCAAGCGATTACGAAAATCCTTGGAGCATTTTGGGAATTGACCAAGCGATTACATAAATCCTTGGAGCATTTGGGTTGACCAAGCGATTATGGGAATCCTTGGATCATTTGGGTTGACCAAGCGATTATGGGAATCCTTGGAGCATCTTGGGGATTGACCAAGGGATTACAAAAATCCTTGGAGCCTTTTGGGAATTGACCAAGTGATTACAAAAATCCTTGGAGCATTTGGAGAATTGACCAAGCGATTACAAAAATCCTTGGAGCATTTTGGGAATTGACCAAGCGATTACGGAAATCCTTGGAGCATTTGGGTTGACCAAGAAATTATGGGAATCCTTGGAGCATTTTGGGTTGACCAAGCGATTATGGGAATCCTTGGAGCATCTTGGGGATTGACCAAGTGATTATGGAAATCCTTGGAGCCTTTTTGGGATTGACCAAGCGGTTACGAAAATCCTTGGAGCATTTTGGTTGGGCTATGGATCTTCTAAATATGGAAGGGCCTCAAATGAATGATGTTCAAGGGTTCTAGTTCCTTGATTTTGTCAAGAGAGGCTAGCCGGTATGTTCCAGGTCCTATTTTGCTATCAATTACATAGGGACCTAACCAGTTTGCTACAAATTTGTCCCTTAAATGGGATGGAAGACTAGAGTTCTGTTGGTTTTCTTTCAAGACCAAGTCACCTACCTGAAAGTCCATCAAGTGCACTTTCATGTTGTATGCTTTCTTAAGTCGCTATTGATAGATATGTAAATAATCGAGGGAATTAACACGTTGTTCGTCAAGCAACAACTCTTGCATTGATATGCATAAGGAAGGAATTTCCAACTCGATAGGCATGATAGCATCGAAGCCATATACGAGCGAAAATGGAGTTGCCCCAGTGGGTGTTCGAATGCTAGTGCGATAAGCCCACAGGGCAAGTGGGATCTGAATGTGCCAATATTTATGACTATCTGTGACTATCTTTTTAAGGATGGTGACTAGTGTTTTGTTTGATGCCTCTGCTTACCCATTTGCTTGCGGATAATAGGGGGTCAAAAAACTGTGCTGAATTTTGTACTTTGTGGTCAAAGCATGCACATCTTTGTTTTTAAATGATGTCCCATTATCCGAAATTATCTTGGATGGAATACCAAAATGACATATGATGTTGTGCAAAATTAACTCTGCAATGCGGGTTCCTGTTGTAGAGGTAAGTGGAACTGCTTCCACCCACTTGATGAAGTACTCTATGACCGTTATGATGAATGTGTGATGGCCTAACGAAATAGGGGAGATCTTTCCAATTAGATCTAGGCCCCACTACAAAAATGGCCAAGCCGATTGGATCAACTGCAAGGCTTGGGAAGGTACATGTGTCAAATTAGCATGGTGTTGAAATTTTACGCACTTCCTGACATATGTGCAACAATCTCGCTCCAAATATGGCCAATAATAGCCCATGCGAAGAATGTGCTTTGTGATGGCCATACCATTGAAGTGGCCACCGCATGTACCATCGTGTGCTTGGGTGATCACCCAAGTGGACTCTTGCTGGTCCAAGCATCGAAGGAGGATCCCTTCATAGTTGCAATGGTACAAAATGTCTCCTAACAAGACATGCTTTATCGCTTTCTGCTTGAATGCTCATTTTGTGGCATGCATCAATCCAAGTGGGAGGTTACCTAACTTGAGGTATCCCTGATGGGTGAATACCAATCCTGTTGATCAGAAGCCTCGACGATATGAACAACCAATCCCTCTTGAAGTTCATCCCTAGCAAAAGTTGAGCGGAAAATAACTTGTAAGAATAGCGTTGTGTTTCAGACGATCATGGATTTGATAGAACCTATCCTGAGGAGGTTCAATTTGGATCATGTGGAGTCCTGGCATTAAATCAGAGCTTGCACACTCCATCGTTGATTGTGATAGTGTTTTGACTTGAATGGTGGTCATATCACCAAAAATTTCTTGTGGGATTAGTGACCCCAAAGAGGCCATAGTGTTCGCAAAATTATTTGATGACCGAGGGAGGGCCTGGATGTTGTACAATTCAAGTTTTGCCAGGAATTTGTCCACAAGGGCTTTGTAGGCCTGCAGAACTGGGCATTTACATTGGAATACCCCTTTGAATTGGTTGACAATTAACAAAGAATCATCAAAGATATTCAATCGTTTAATGTTCATGGTGATTGATGTCTAAAGACCTATGAGCAGGGCTTCATACTCTACATTGTTGTTGGTTCATAGGAAGTCTAATTTAAATGACAGAGGCATAGGAGTGCCCTGCGGTGTGAAGAGTACAATTCCCGCACCAACACCTTGCTCACATTTAGAACCATCAAAAAATAGGGTTATGTCGGCCTATGACTCAGGCTCATCAGAATATGGTGATTCTGAGACATGGAAGACCCCATCATCGGGTAGTTCTATGACTAGAGGTTGATCATCTTCAAGAGGAGCCTCTGCTAGTTGATCGGCTATGACCTGTCCTTTGATGGATTTTTGTCCAATAAAATCTATGTCAAATTCCATCAACAACATGATCCATTTCGCTATGCGGCTACTATGATAAGTATGACTCATCATGTATCGCAATGGATTCTCCTTAGACACAACATACGTCTTGTTGCTCAGCATGTAATGGTGTAGCTTTTTGGTAGCAAACACCACTGCCAAGCAAAGTTTCTCAATGTATGCATAGTTAAGTTCATAACTGACCAGGGTGCGGCTAAGATAGTAAGTAGCTTGATCTTTATGAAGTTCGTTCTTTTGGGCTAACATGGCTCCCAGTGCCACCTCAGTAGCTGATGTATAAGTAGAACGACACTCCTAATCTAGGAGGTGCCAATACTAGCGGTGAAGCCAAGTATTGTTTAATGTCAGCGAAGGCTGACTGGCACTCGTCATCCCAGTGAAATGCTACCCCCTTGTGCAAAAACTTGTTCATTGGTTGACACTTGTCAAATAGCTGTGCTATGAAGTTCTTGATTGACGTGACCTTTTCCTATAGGCTTCTGAGCTGCTTGATGGTATTTTGGGGAAGCATTTCAAGGATTTCCTTGACTTTATTTGGGTCCACCTCGATGCCCCATTTTGAGACTATGAAACCCAAGAGTTTTTAAGATGTAATGCCAAAAGTGCACTTCTTGGGATTCAGTCTGACTCTATGCTCCATGAGGTGATCGAGGATCTTGCTTAAGTCATCGAGATGATCCGGGCACAAAAGAGATTTGGCAAACAAATCATCCATGTAATCTTCCAAAGTCTTGTGCATGTAATCGTGGAAGATGTATGTCATGGCACGTTGGTAGGTGGTGCCAACATTTTTAAGGCCAAAAGGCATGACCTTATAACAAAATGTCCCCCAAGGCGTTGTGAACGCTATTTTTAGTTGGTCCTCGAGATTGATACAAATCTAATTGTATCTCAAGAAACCATCCATGAGGGATAGCATTTCATGACCTACTGTAGCATCTAACAATGTGTTGATGCTCGACAAGGGGAAATCATATTTAGGACTCGCTTTATTTAGATCTCAAAAATTAGTGCATATGTGATTTCTCCCGTCAGGCTTCTTGACGAGCACCATGTTGGATAGCCATGGTGGATAATCCATGCAGATGACAAACTGTGCATCCAACAGCTTTTGTAATTCATCTTTGACCATTAAGGCCATTGTTGGGTGCACCTTGCATAGTTTCTGCTTAATTGGCTTGACTGTCGGATCAAACGTTAGATTATGCATGACTAGCTACAGGTCTAGCCCCGACATATCTCTGTATGACTATGCAAAAACCTCCTTCTTCTCTTTGAGAAGGGCAATGTAGTCGGCTTGCTCTTCGGGGGATAAAATTACCCCCAGTTTGATGATCTATGGATTCATTATATCTGAGTCGATGTCTACATCAGTCATCTCCTCGACCGACATGTGGGATCCGTCTTCCAATTGGTGTGGAGTTGGGATCAAATGGATATCATTTGTTGAGTTTAAATCTACATTGGGAACCTTGGGTTCCTCTTCAGCATGGAAGATATCCTGAGTTGACCCTGGGGTAAAATGAAGCATCTCACCAAAAGGTCAGTACTATGATGGGGATGGAGGGGAATTAACACAATCCTAGTCTATGGCATCTATGTCTAGATGCAATGACCATGCTAGATCAGCTGAATTGTGGATGGGGATGGTTAAGTCAATGGATATCATGTTTATGAAATGGTTTTGGTCTCCATTACCATGGGGGTAATTACTTGGACATTCTAGATGTTCTCTATGCTTGGGATCCGGATCTAGAGGGATGGGCACGAATGGGTCAGCCCTATGTACGGATAGGAAGATAGGGTCTACCCTCGGAACTGATGTCACTATAGGGTCTCTGGGTGAAAGGTATGCTTTGTATTCCCAGAGTAGCGGATCCAACACTTGGTCCCACCGCACTGGGTCTACGTACCACTCATGCCCTGGCACTATGTTCATCTATTCAAATATGTTGTTAATCTCCAAGGGGTATTGATGCTGCATCTGCCACATGTGATTAAGATATGCCATTTTTGTCTCATCTTCGTAATCACTATCAGATATCCAAAAGCCCTCGTTGGCTCCGACAACTGTTTGAGGCATTACGGGCTTGTCCTGCTCAAGCAAATTGATCTGTTCCCACCTAGGCTATTCTACTCTCTACGGGGGAACATGATTTCCTTGGAGTGGCACTTGCTCAATGGGAGCATCCAGGGGGAACATTGTCAAGAGGCTTTCTTGATAATCATCCATGGGGATCACCTGAGAGTGATCGCTATCTGATTCGAAGGGGTCATATGATGCTGGTTCATACTCTGACTCATCCTCCAAAGATCCTTCTTGACACTGTCTATAACCTCCTTTAAAATGACCTCTTGAGCTTTCTCCTCTCTCAAGCGAAGGGAAGGTATTACTAGAACCAACAAGGTTGATTTCTGTTAATGGGAGATAATCCTTCAATGTATATGTGGTGTTAGGGTTGGCATATGGATTTGATGCCAATCCCCCCTTGTTGCCTATCCCTAGGCCTTGCATGTTCTCCACCAAGATGTCCAAGGGCAGGGGGTGGTTGAACCCTACTCCTGACTTGTCATATGGCATTTGGTATCTTGGTTGGCAAAGAACACGTATCCCTTGCTCATATCAGCCTAACCCATATCCGTGCCAATTGCATTGGCCAAGGTATCTCAGAGCAAAGTCTGGTTTAGAAAAATAGTTGTCTTTTTCAGCAAAATGCTCTTCGTCTTCGTCCTCTTGTGTGCATGGTGCAACGCCATGATCAAGGACCCCATACACAAAGTTTTTCTGATTTGGTAGGTAGCCTAGGGGAACAATAGTGCCAATGGGGAGTCGAGGTCTCCCCATGTCCTGCATGGATTCTAGTGTGGGTGTTGCTACAATATTCCACACCAGATACTCCCCTAGGCCCATATTGGCCATTTCAAAAATGATCGTTGGCGATTGAGGGGGAGGGAATGGAAGCTCTCGAGTCCACTCCATGTCGAGTGGACTAGGAGCCTCGACTCCCATTCGGCTAGGCATCTCCTCAGTAGAGATAGTTGACATTGATGGCAATGTCTCTTCCAAAGGTTTTTCCTCTTCTAGGGGTTCCTTCCCTTTGTCCTTCTGTTTTGCCCCCAAAGATGGTGTCATTGGTGGAGGACCAAACGATGAAGATGAACCCGGTTGGGATTTTGAAGAACTTGTTAACAGGGATGCCTATGCAATCGAATCCTGTTTAGATGGATTTAACTATAAATCCAAATGCGTTGATGGCAGGGTCGATTGCGGCATCAGCTGCACCGCATTACAATACTTGAAGGGTTCCAAGTCTGCCGGGACTACATGCACCTCCCCTTCAAATGTATACTTTAAACATTGGTGAGCTATCGAAGGGACACACTTCATGTCCTTGATCCATGACCGGCCTAGCAAGATGTTGTAGGCCATCTCACCCTCCAATACGTGGCACAATGTGGGTATGGTCTTTTGTCCCACTTGGATTGGTAGGACTATTATGCCGACTGTCAAGCAGATTGCGTCATTGAATGCTCGTAGAGTGTAGGTGGAAGCTATGATGTGAGATGCGAGCAACTTCAGATGTTTGAGAGCCACAATTGTGATGATGTTTCTGGACAAACTAGTGTCTATCAACACCCTCTTGTATGGGATCTCATTGACCCATGCGATAACGTGCAGGGGTGGATATGCCATGTCATTAGTCACTGATCTCAATTCGTCTTCCCAAAATGTGATGACTGGCTCAGTGCATCATTTTACATGCCCCACAAAGTTGTTGAAAGATTTTTTCTCATGGGGCTGCAACTGGATGGCTTTCAAAATCTCCATTAGAGCTTCTCGATGGGGCATAGATTGTTGTATAAGCTCATATATGGAGAGCCTAGCCGAGGTGGCCCTCAAAATCTGAGTTAGTTTGGTTTGAAGTGTGTCCATCGAATTATGTGGAGGAGGTTGTGCAAGGTGGTATTGTGGTTTTGAAGTTATTGGCACCTCTCCTGCCACTACCATAGGAGCATTCGTGCTCGGATACCTCCTGTTCTGAGTTGCTATACTGATCATCCCTACATATCCTTGCATGGGGCAATTCTGTGTGACCTCGTTAACTTGTAGGGTCTTTGCCTATGGAGCAAGAGCAGCCAAGGGGTCTTTGAAGACCTCCATTTGTTGATTGCTTGGTGCAATAGGATTATCCACCACTAGTGTCTTGTTATCAATCAATTCTTGCACCAAGCCCTTAAATTTCCAATAGGCATTTAGGTCATGTCCCTACCGCCTATGGAACCTACAGTACAAGTCCTCTCTATAACCCTTAGGCTTGGGCATTTTGGGATCTATAGTCTGAACCTCTGGCAGGTTGATCAAATTTACCAGTAATAAGTGGTCAAACAGGGAGTCTATGGACTTTGTGTAGGGTGTGAATTGTCGCCTAAGGTGACGCTACTGACTCTGTTCTTGCATCTAATTTTCTCTGTCATAGTTTTTAGGAGGCACTGCCTAATAGTTAACCTTTTGAGGTTGTGTTGCTTATGCAATATTAGGGACATTGATAGCAACTTGGTTAACCGCAACAGGTTTTTGTTGCGTGGTCCCAAATTTAGTGTTTTTAGTCCACTCTTTTTTCTTAGGTTTGGCTATCTCGCCATCCTGTATTTTGATCTCTTCAATGATCTTGGCTTGCGCCAGAGCTTCTTCTAAGGTGGCATATTGCTGCAGCTGCAATAGCATAGAGATTGATCTCAAAAAACTCTTGGATAACATCTGAGTGAGGTCGAACATAGGGGGGAGGTAGGGCAGCTTCGAAAACAATGTCCTCCATCGATTCCCATAGGCCGCCATGGTCTCTTACTCATACTGCCTAAGGCTGGCTAAGTCACTCAATGATGCCTTCTTCTTGGTATTGAAGGCAAAGTGTTTGAGGAACGCATCCAATAACTGATCTAAGTTGTTAATGCTATGTTTTGGTAACTGAGTAAACCAATCCGAGGTAGGGCCTATGAATGTGGTTATAAATGTTCTCAATAACAAAGCATCATTGTCCTGAATCTCGAAGCATTGGCTCAGGAATCTCTTCACATGCTCTTGAGAATCCTCCTCACCTCTAAAGGTTGCCAACTGAGGCAACTTAAAGTGTTTAGGGTAAGGAGATGCTGGCACGGACGGATGCATAGGATGACTACGGAGTTGGCATAAAGTGGGCTTTTGGGGCCCAAAAGTTTTGGTCTCCACAAACTCCAAACACTCTAGCAGTGCTTTATATGCATCTAAGGATTTGATTTCTTCCTCTTTAGTTTTCTCATGTTGTGTTTTGTGAGAGACTTGAGGCCTCTGAAGGGGTGGCTATATGGCAACTCCTCCACCTAGGTAGGGCATTTCAGCCCGATCTTCTTCTTGCTCATATTCCTCGTAAGCTTCCTAAGGAGTCTCTCGATGATACCTATGACCCTGGGTGGGTCCTCGCGGAGGGTACCCATCGTTGTTCCTGGGAGTGGCCTCCTGCTCAGGTCTAGGATGTCTCGGAGGCAACACTTGGTAAGGTTATGGAGACCTATCTCACACCAAGGGATTATGCCTCTCATATGGTTTCACTCTTTGGGTGTGAGGGGTTGGGACCCTCTCAGGCATTGGGTTATGGAGCAGCTCATCTATTTTGCACTGAATGTGCTCTTTGCTAAGGTGATATAGATGCTCTAGCTACTACTAGTCTTGCACAAGCCATGTGATCTGCACTTGGTGGGTGGCATGTCTGGTGACTGCCAGGTCAATTTTCTCTACCATCCTAAGACTAGGAGGCTTGTATGCCTCTCCTATGCACTTACCCTGATACCAATGATCCGAGATCTCAATAGTTTACTTCCCTTTGTCTAGGTTGGTGGCATTTACCCGAGGCTCTGGCATCAATGGGTGATCATGGTATCTAGCTAGTGCGGAAGTGCATGGACCCACGCTGTATATTGCTCTTAAGGAATGTAATCATCTTCCTCAGGCTCCCTTCCATATGTGTGAAAGGGGTGGGCAGAGTTAGCTCACCCTACCTGAAGGGCCTTGTGCTCTAGATTTTTTCTATTGGTTCTAACAGTGATGGGGGGCAAAGGAAGGATGCCATCATCATGTGGCCTCTCCTCATGGAAACTATGCTGCTCTAGTGCTTCATCACATGGTTGCCACTCATATCGAGCTTCTAAAGGAGCCTTTTTATCTATGTTGAGTGTCACGTGTAAGGACTCTTCCCAAAAGGGGCTATGATGAATAGGCCTCTCCCTCAAAGAGGTGTCCATATAATTCCATCTTGACATGGAATGATGTGGACTCTCTTGCAGGTCAGGCCACCAAGGCATTATGACTAAGTCCTTAGGGCTATAACGGAGGCAACTTGTGCCCCCTGGTACACTTTCTACAACTTTTGCCCTTGATTGGGCTTGGCTACGTGTGTACACCATGGTGGTGCTTTCCTACAAGCTATGTAGATTTTTATCTCTTTTTATGATTTTTTTTTGCTACACTTAAACAGAAAAGATCATTCACACACACAAGCAGTTATTATCTCATTTAAAAATTGAAAGTGTGTCCTAGACCTGGTTTAGTGTGTTTTTGCTTTTTGTTTTTGTTTTTTTTTTTTGTTTTTTTTTGAAGGTTTTTGTAAAGAACGTTTAAATGCAAAATTATGGCTCTTGTGACTCCCATAGATGGTCGCCCCTTCGATATACCATTGCCAAGCCGATATACCAACCTCTCTATATACCCACCCTTACATGTGGAAAACTATAGGTACGTGAGAGCAGATGGTACATAGAACGTAGGTGGTACGGAAGGGGGATCACCCTATTTTTGACACCTACCATAGAAGACTTATCCTCATGCACTAGGAATCACCCCAGCTACACTCAGTCATATTTCGTTAGGATTTACATCTAGCAACAGTTGTGATTGGGGTAATGGATGCAAAATTCAAGCCAAGGTGGTGATGAAATCCACCATTGGTCTTGATCAACGGTTGGGGTTTTACGACTAGCGCCTTGGTTTTTAATTTGCCACATTGTGTGTGGGGTTCTTTTTATTTTACAAAATGGAAAAAAGCAAGAAAAAAAAAGAAAAACTTTCCCTAAGCAAGCAAGTACCCTAAGAATAGAAAAACTGAAGACAAAAAATGACAGGAAAAGTTTAGAATCCTTACCTCTTCTCTGCCCAAATTTGCTGGTTCTGAGTTTCTACCCAAGGACTGCACATACAAAAATTCATCCCGGGGAGGAATGAGTTACAGGACTGTATTCATACCAGGGTGGGATGAATTCCCATTCGTCCCTGGGTAAGATGAATTATAGCTTTGTATCTGCCTCCTGATAGAATGAAAAACAGTCAACATGTGAAACTCGACACCTGCAAACAAAAAAAAACCAAGTTTGGATCAGATCTTTAGTCTTAAAAATAGAGGACAAGGTCCCACCATGATTTCCACTAAAAGCATGAGGATACGAAAATAAAAAAAAGGAAAAGCTCCAAGCACGATGCAAAAATGGAACTGAACTTAACGCTAAACCCTACGAATTAAAAATGCATGAAATGGAGAAAAACATGAATTGAAGCCCAAATGAAATAACAACCCTTCTATTTTATTGATGTATTTCACATTTTGGTTACAATCCACATCCTCCCTTTTCAGGGGTGAGGAGCGTTAAATTCATCTCTTGGTTACATCCATGGATAGCCTTCCTTCTTCCGCGTGCCCACATGTAATATGGGTGGACCAAAATGTCACCACTGCTTGTGTCTATGAATGTTGATTCCTTTCTACTCCTCCGATTTTCTGATCCTATGTTCAAAGGAACAATAAATAGTTAGTAGCACCTGCGGATGAAACAAAACATGCAATCCCCAAGCCTACGATAAGTGAATGATAAAATGAATTAAACTATAAATAAAATGAATCCAAATGCTCTAAAATTTTGATAGGGGCATCAAGAAATCACTAGGAGGGCACTGCAAAAAGAACAATCAGGAAATTCCTCACCGATTTGAATTCTCTCTAGGGTGGGACGAATTTACTTACAACAAAATGTTGAAAAGGTACTGTCCCAAATGTCATGTATAGAGAACTCCAAAAGACCTAAAAACTAGGGGTTAGCTAATTGGAGGTATTTTGGGAAGACCCAGATGGTCATATTTTCCCAATTTGGCCTCCATTAGCAGGAATTTGATGATGCTATCTGCAAGTTAGTAAAGACAAAAAGTGATAGAACATGATAAGATTTGCTCAAAACATTACGAAATTGAAATTGCAAACTACCTAAGCAGCATAAGATGAAATTCAAGATAAAAATTATAGAAATAATGATCTACCATAGATTCCTAACCGTTCCTAAAAGGGACGATTAGACTCGCGACAGTGTGGGGGCGCCCGGGCAGGCCGCCCACCGTTGGGACCTGATTTCGGTGCCAATCCACTTGGGATGGGTCCAAAATATCTTGTAAGGTGTTGTCAGAAAATTGGGGTGGTATTCTATGGCCAAATTTCAGGTTTTGGGCTCAATATTCGACCTTCCAATGATCACCCAATGACCTTTTCTCTAAAAGAGATCACGGATGTGGAAGGCACAAATCGCACAAGGATGTATGGTGAAATAAAATGGCAGCACTTCATTGATCCAAATTGCTCTTACTTTGTGTGTCTATTGGGGTGAGAAAACCCACCAATTTATAGACCTGGAGGTCTCTTGAAATGGGCATGTAGAGGCACCACTTGGAAATCATGCCTTCCCAGGGGGAAGGAGATTTCTCCCTGAATAGGGACTTCATGACTGCCCTTGTAATAGCCTCTAATGCTTGAAAATTCTCACCTATACTCCCATGCAATGAAGGAAGCATTAAGTGGCAGATCCGAGCTACCATTTCCCAAGATTTAACTTTTTTCCCGTCAAACCTGCAATTCGCCCCACCATGGGGCGAATTTGGAATTCATCCCGGGGTGGGGCGAATCCTAGTTTGAATTTGTCCCTGGGTGGAACAGATATTGAGCAAAGTTCCTGAAGGTGCCAAATTGATTGTTGACTTTCCAAAACTATTGTGAGAGTGGTTAGGACCACTGTTTAACCTATGGGGGCTGCCCTTGGGGCTATGTGTGTCAATGTGATCAGTTTTTGCAGTCACATAATCGGATTGGTACTGTTTTGGTGTCTACACTATCCAATCTTGAGAGAAACCAAAGGTTGCCATCATCTTTGACAAGAATATCCACTACACCCTATCATAAGCCTTTGACATATCAACTTTAATGAATATTCCTATATTACCAGATGTTTGCATTGAATAGATTACTTCCAGAGCTAGAAGAACCACACCATCCTAGATATGCTTACCCTGTATAAAACTCCCTTGCTTTGAGGAGTTAATACTATGTAGAAGATGTTTTAGCATCTCAGTCATTACCTTTGTGATTATTTATATATGACATTGCATAATGCAATAGGTCTATAATAAGAAATATGCACCCCCTCTTCCCCTTTTGGAATTAAGGCATTGAAAGTATGATATAATGCTTTAAGTATTCTTTTACTACCTTTGGACTCCTATATAACAACCATTACATCATCCTCCAAGTTATCTTAGAAGGCCTGAAAAAACTCAATTGGAAAGCCATCTGGACCTGGTGTTTTTTTGGTGCTCATTCCAAAGACTAAATTATTTATTTCATCTCTATCAATGGGTTTAAGTAGGGCCTAATTTTCTTCTTCAGAGATAATAGAGGACATGATAGCAAGAAATTATTTTTGAGCCTATTCATATTACACCATATTTTCCTTAAATAGTTTAGAAAAATAATCTATTGAATGGAAATGCATACCTATAATTATATCAAAGGAGTATTCGTTCTCATCATGAAGAACTTCCATGTTGTTCATATATCTCCTAGAACAAGTAGCTTGATGGAAAAATTTGCTATTTTTATCACCATCTAATAACCAAGTGATTCTTGCTCTTTGTTTCCAGTAGGTCTCCTCTTGGTTTTTAATGTTCTCAACTACTTTATGCAATGCATAATCCTCTTACTTGAGCTGCTCTATAATTGTTCCTTCCCTAAAGTGTTTTTAACCTCATCCCATCTTACCACCAATGGAGCTCTTTGGACCTAGAAATCTGTCTTGTTAGCTTACCTCCAATGTTTCATTTGATCTTTGATATAATGAAGGTTTTTATGGAATCTAAACATTGGTGTCCCACATGCTTGGTGGCCTTCTTCCCACCACTATGGAATTTTCTTTCGAAGTTCCTCTTTTTTTAACCAAAAGTTTTCAAATTTAAATGGTTTGTGATGTTGCACCATCTACATTCCCTTTTCCAACAAAATGGGAAAGTGATCTAAAATTGGACCCTCCAAAATCTAAAATTTTATAATCCATTTTACAAAGGTCTCCTCTGAAAACAAAAAATAGCCTAACTTCACCTTCCTACTATGTGGCTCCCTCCTCTTATTAGTCTGAGTATAGTTGGTTCTAGGGAATTTAATATCCACCAAGTGTAAGGCCTGGAATTGGGTAATCATAAGTCGATACCCTGGATCCAAAATTGGGGTTTCCCCTTCTTGATATCTAGAGGATAATTTAGCAATAAAATCCCCAAAAATAATGTAGTCTAAATCTTTCCTTGAGACTCTCATGTTGTGCATAACTTTCCATTGATGCATCTGACCATTTAAGTTTTGAGCCCCATAAAAAAATGTGATTAAAACACATTCAGCTGTGACATTGTTCCTAAAATGTGATGTGAGAACACCCCTCCAGGCTATATGTTCTATTGTAATAATTCAAGATAGTTACAAAAGTAACTATACCCCTTGAGACCCTTTGGACAACCACTTCCATATGACCATTATCCCTCCAAATTCTATTTACTATTTTACACATAAGATCCAACGATTTTTTTGTCTCCTGGATAAGCAAAAAATATGTTTTACATTTTTATAAGAGTCTTAAAAAAACAAATTTATTGGTTCTATTGTTTAAACCCTAACATTCCATGATTGTATAATCATTGGTTACCTTAAGAGCAATAAAAATCTATTGGCCTCACTGATCCTCCAGTGATCAGTTTATCTCCTTGAACTGCTATTAATTCCTTATTTGATTTTCTATCCACTCCTTGAGAGGTACTTTTTTTTATCTCTTTTGCACCTAAGTTATCCCTAGAGTTTTCCTTTCTCTATTTTTTTTTGCTATGCCCATGATGACATCTTTAATTATTAGTTTATCTTGGTTATGCACTATCAATACCCCTACACTCTCTAATTGTAGTAACTCACTGCACTCAATTACCTGCTCTATGATGGGAGGATATGAAAGAGGGGCTTGAACATGGTTTTTATTATTTTCATTATTCCCATCCACTCCCTCCATGAATTGTTTTCTTCTTGGTCCATTAGTGTCTTAAATATCCCATACCTATTGGAGGGCTTGATTTGGGTTTACTCTTTACCATATTTTTTCTTTTGCCTTATCCTTATTTGGATTATTCAAAACCATCTCCCTGTGCTTATTTACCCTAAGAAATATTGGTTGTTTCTTTATTGATTGTTGACTTACCCTCCTTAGAAATATTTGACATTCCCAAAGGAGCCTCCATTTTTATGTTCATATTATTTGGGCAATATCAGGCTAAATGCCCATATTTGTGGTAAACTCTGCATTTTAAGGGAAATGCTTCATAATTTAGTTGTTGAATCCAAGATAGTCTTGCAAGTTCGAGTTTCACCTCTACCGACAAAGATTGACGAAGATTCATTTCCACACATAATCTTGCATAAACAGTTGTGTTTACTTCCATTGTATCTTTGGAAACACCCAAATGTATTCCAATGGAATTATCGATAATTTTTAATACCTGCTCACTCCAAAACTCCATTGTAAGTGCATACAAACAAATCTAAATTGGGGTAGCAGTGGGTTCCATTCGAGGATCAAATCCCGCTCTCCAGGGTTGAACAAATAATCCTACCAGACCATGATTCCTCTTTTCTGATTCGAAAGCCCTATTTCTATCTACAAGTGAAGAAAAACTAACAATAAAATATCAATTTCTAATAAACCACAAAGAATACTCACCAAGAGGCTCCAAATTTTGCCAAACCCAAAAATACAAAAAATTCAAGGTAGGGTGAATACCCATGAATTTACAGATCAAATCATGATTGTCTCTATATAAAACTATTTCTTCAACCATCCTTTGCTCAATAACAATATTTGGCCTTGCTTTTAACAATGGAAAGCATCCATTAACTTATTGAGATGTTGATCTATTTATAGCAGTCGTAAAGAGTATTTTTAATGCAAATTTTTGTGATTTTTAAATCTCTTATGGATATTTATCCTTTAACAAATTTGTAAAATAACTATGTCTCTCTAAAAGAGGATATGAAGGTATCCCCATTGGGCCCTCCTGGGGCAGCAATCTTATCTTCAAATTCACACTAACCAGAAATCTCTTTGGCTACCTAATTGATGCCCTAGTTGTCTCTTCCATAGCTCTCTATTTTCTTATTTTTATTAAGTAAAGCATTATAAGTAATTATTATAACAAATTCCAAAGTCTTTTCCAACCGTTTAATTACTAATAATATTTTTCTTTTTGTAATTTTACAATGAGGAAATCTAATTTAGTAGATGGAGATAACCCATCTCTACATTTTAAACTTTCGATCCTAGAAAATTAATGTGTTTTTTTGCTTGATACATAATAATATAACTATAAAATTATAAGCTTTCTAAGTCATTCCTAATTTAAGTTACTATAATATATAGAGCTTTATGCACACATTCCATCATTTATCTTGTGGAAATTAACTACTTAATTTTTTAGACAAGTATAATGCCATTAGTTTTTTTTTTTTGATTGGTTGAATGGGTGTTGAAAGGTCCCTGAACCTTGTACAAAACATTCGTGGGCATCCGAAGAGGGAGGCAAAGGGGAATAACGATGATAGCAGAACGAGAAAGCTTGAAAATAGCAGGGGCCACCTAAGGTAAATGCGCTAAGAGGAACCAACTAGAAGAACTAACTAAAGGGAAACATGACCAGAGGCTAATCAGAAAAGGGAAAGCAAAACTTAAACAGAGAAATTCACCATTTGGAGGTGTTGTGGCTTCTCCACAACATACCCCAAAATTGGGGACCCACCTTTTTTTGCATGTTTTCCAAGAATACCGAAGAGGCCCATATGCTAAAGATCAAAGAAAAAGCAAAACACCACAAGGAGAAAAAAGTGTCGCGATATCGTGACATGTTGCATTTTCATGGTCCAAAGCAAAGGGAGAAAGCAAGGAGGAAAAAGTGTCGTGATATCACGACATGTTGCATCGTCATGGCCAAAGGAGGAAAAGGTGTCACGATATCACGACATGTTGCATCGTCGAGACCAAAGGAGAAAAAGTGTCACGATATCGCGACATGTTGCATCGTCATGGCCAAAAGAGAAAAATTTATTCTTATATTTGTATATATTGGTGAATAGAGTTATTATTATTATTATTATGAGTTTAGATAGGTTTTTATAAGAGGTTGTGGTCCCTCATACTAAATTAGGTTGGAATGTTGAACCTCTCAAAGAGAGGCCAAAGCTCTTACTCATAAATGATCAATCCTATTCTCATATAGTTGAACATATATTATTTAAATGTGGATCAATCCTATTCTCTTATAATATGCAATCCTTATATTTAATATATGTGTGTCTAATATGATATAAATATTAAACTATAATAATATAATTAAATTATAAAGCTATATAATTTTATATCAAATATTCATTCAACAATAAATAAAAAAGACATCAACTATTTAAAAATAATTGTTAAAAAGTACTTAAGAATATATTTTTATTTATAACATTTAAAATTAAAAATAAAATACTTTTATATTATTCAATAATTTAGCTACATAATCAAGTGACATTAGGTCAATCTATTAGATTCTTCAACATTTAAAGAGAGACCAAGGTTCAAATCTTGCCAAGCAATACATGGATAAAATCCAAGATTTATTGTAATACCAATATGTGATGATCCTTCACTCTTGGAGGAAGTTTCTTTTTTGGGAAGATGCTTGGCTTCGTGATCATCCATTCTTGGAGGAAGTTCGATTTTAGGGTTTGGTTGCTAATTCTAGAGACTCGGGTTTGATTTATGTGGCTAACTTCCTTGAAGCTAGGGGGGATAGAATTGGATGGGTACTGTTGCCAAATTGTGTTAAGAACGACAATGATAGAAGGGCTTGAGAGAGTCTTGAGGAGGAATTGTATCTTTGTGTTCTTAACCAAGAAAATATTGAAGATAAGTTGATTTGACGTTTGGAGAGTTCAGGTAGATTTTCATTCAAATTGGATTATAATTGATTAAGGGTGGAGGAGGGGTCACATTTCCATTTCTATTTGCTTTGACTTAAGTATATTTTCCCCAGGGTTAATCTATTTTTCTAGTTGGCATCTCAAAATCAAATCTTAACTGTTGAAAACCTTCTCAAAATGGGTTGGTATCTGGTTAATCGATGTTATCTCTATGAATATGATTGGGATTCGATCTCTCACCTATTTCTCAATTTTTGTATCTTCAAGGAGGTATTTTTTCCATCCTCAAGTGTTTGGGTGTGGATTCGATTTTCCTGAAGTTAGTTTATGATTGTATTAGTCAGTGGTCTTTGCACTTCCTTTCCCCTTGACTTAGGTGTTTTTGGTGGTTCCTGCTCCCACATACGATGTGGGAAGTTTGGAAAGCTAGAAACACAAATATTTTTAGAGATAAGTATATGGCCACGTTATTATTGTGTAATCGGATAATCAGTAAAACAATGGAGAACATGGAAAGTGCAACAAAATATATAGGAGTGGGAGGTATTATCCAAGACCATCATGGAAATATTTTGCTAGGGTTTGAATTCTTCACAGGTGGCAGAGGTGAGGGCAGCTTCTATTGGGATCGCCTTGCTTAATGAATTCAATTTTAAAAAAGTTGTTATAGAGGATGATTGGATCCTACTATGTTAGTTGGAATATCACCAATATTATTGATGGAGGAAAGATGTATTGGGAGCTAGAATAAATTCAAATTTATCACACATTTTGAGATGGAAATGCTACAGTAGATGTAATGGTGAATATTGAAGTGGATCTCCACGGTTATGAGGTCTGGCAGAGGGACTTTTCATAGGACCTAATAAATTGTGCTCACACTGATGTTTGTTAATTGACCTTGAGTGGTGGAAATTCGCTTGGACAGGAGTTGTGGTACATATTTTATGGTGGAGGGATAGTTGTTCTTCTTAACCAGTTTCAAGACTTTTCAATTCATTTTTTTCTTTGGGATCTGGGGCGTATCTTGATAGAGAAGGTTCTTCCCCTTTTTGAATATCTGTTAGATTTATGTTTCAACCTGTTTGTGTTTTAGAGTGGCCTTTATTCTAGATACGACATGCAAATTTTTGTGATTGTTCTCTGTTAGAAGCATTTATTTATTCCAGCTTGGAGAGCTTTGAAATGAGGTGGCATTGTATAGGTGTCTCTATTTTCTCCTTTAGGAGACGGTACATGGGAATTGATATTATCCCGAGGAAAGTTTTGAAGGACAAGACGCAAACAATTTGGATCTCCATGAAGATGGTGTTGGATTATACAGAGGAGGCGGCTCAAGTATCTAGTGGGATCATTGCTAAGGTTAATGTTGTGCTGTAGAACTACCTCAATTCTTCCATAGGTCTTCCTAGATTTCTCAGCCCTTTTGATCGTCTGGTTTTTGGTATTGCTCGTGTAGTTTCTAGTTTGTTTGGTTTAGTGTTATAGTGTACTTTCCTGTTCAATGGTGGATTTCATTGGTTTTTTCTTGTTATTTTATTTGTTGTAAAATGTTTTTGGGCCCCTTTCAAAAACATTCTATCTTAATATTACCAAAAACAAATATGTGATGATTATATAATAAAGGTGATACATGTTTCAATCCCATATAACCAATTCACATGCATAAAAGTTTTAAGTATATTAAAAACAAATTGACATCCTTAATTCTTTTGGACCATTATTTTTCAAATAAAAAATATATCTTTGAATAGGGTGTCCTTAAGGATAATACAAGAAGGACAAACATTTCTAAACATACTAGGAGTTATTTTGTGCATAAGGAATGCAAACATATTTATTTTTATTTAAAAAAATGGTGGATACTTGCAAATTACATTAAGAGGGTAATTCTCTCTAGGAGAGGGAATATTGAAAATAAAAATTACCGATAAATTCCAAACAGAAAAATGAATATTGAAAATAAAAATTCTTGGAAAAATCCAAACAAAAAAATGGATGGGTTGCTAACACTACATGCCAAATGAATCTCCATGGAGGAGAGAAGTGCACATTATAATATTTTACGTAAGCCTCCACCATAGAACAATACCACCAATAACCATTTTGTCTGGGGCTACTTTAGCTTAGCTATTCAAAGTCTTTTCATCCTTTTAAATAATAAATTTATTTAAAATTAATTTAATAATTTTTGGGAGTTGACTTCATGGTAATATGAATTTAAAAGCCAAACATCTTGTTCTTTGGAAAATAGATTATCACATGGTACTGTTAGGACTTTGGCTGCACCAAATCACTTCAAACGGGTCTAGGATGGAACACCAAATTCATTGATAATTCAAGCCATAGGGAATTAATGTCCAATCCTACTTTAAGAAAAGTGGAAAGGGAATCATCCCCAAATATGGAAACTCTCAAGTAAGAAATAAGAAACCCATCCAACCTAGAAAGAACAAGTTGTTCCCTTATACAATGGTTGCTCCAGGTAAACTTAAAACCTTTAAAGCCAAGATCCATAAGACCCACTTACATAATAAAGTTCATGAAGTATTCCAGACTTCTAGGTTCTAGGGGGTTTCCACCTTTTTTATCAAAAGGATATAGGGGAAGTTAAAATCTCATATGAGAACCCATGATTCCTCCCTAAAGACTTCCTTCAGATCTAACAAAGAGATCCAAAAAAGACATCTATAATATCCATTGTTAGGAGCATAGAAACTAGACCTCACATATCTTTGATTTGTGCATTTACAAAAAAATAAGAAATTTATTATGCACTCTAAAAATGAAATTACATTCTCATCAATATTCGTCACATCCTAAAAGTATAACAATACATCTAAGGCACCATTAGCTTGACAAGCCATAAACCTGGCTTCTTTTCACACCCTCTCGAAAATAGAAGCTATGATATTCTCATATAAATTAGATTCTTGAATGAATAAAATATCCTAGGACTTATCCTTCCTTAAGGAAGCTAACACCGTCTACTTAGAAGGGCCATTAATTCCTATGATGTTCCAAGAACAAATCTTCATTTGGAGGATTTTAAAAGGGACTTAAGCTCACCTATTTCTATATGGGGATATTTGAAACTATCAATCCTTAGTTATCTACAACTTTTAGATTTTATCCTTTTTATACTTAAAAGAGTTTGGGTCCCATAAGTAATAGCTGAGTCCATATCTCTTCTTGAGTGTGTGGTTACTAGGTTTACCTAAATTTTTTCCACCCCTATATCAGTGTAGATTTTATGGTGGCTCCTATTTTTAGGGCCTAGGAAACCTTTCTCTAGAACAGGCATTAGAGAAGGAACAAGGGTTCCCACAATTTACTGGATCATTGATTCCTCCATAGCAAGAAAATAAAAGGTATTTAGAAGAATGATACCAGAAGGGTATACCTCCTCCATAACTTCTCCAATATATGGAAGTTGAATGCACTTGCTAGCCTTTAAATTTTCCTTCCTTTCCTTAATAGGAAGTCGAGTTAACTCTTCCTCTTTGTCAAAAAAGTTTGAAGGAAGCAAGGATATTTCCAACACATCCTTGCCTATGGTCTCAAGTGAGGCCACTTCATTAGAAGAACCCAGATCAAGCATTTTATATTTTGATGTGGGGTAGCTTTCTTCGATATCAACTTACTTTCTTTGCTCCTCCTCTTAGGGTTTACTAGTTATGGAGTAACTTTCAACCTTTGAGAGTAGGTGTTCTTAAAATATCCATCCCTATCATAAACTTGGTAGGCTTGGGGTCTATTCTTGTAGGTGATAACTTGGGTCCAAGAACTTATATTAGAGATCAACTATACATATCTTGAAATATCTTTGTCAATGTTAGACATAACATACATTATGGTAGTAGACATGTAGGATTTCAAACTTGTAGATTCATCAATGGATACCAAGTCATCATTCTTACTAACCATAGCTTGTAAAATATTCTTTTGTCATAAGTAAAGAGGGAGTTCCAAAATATTAGTCCCCACATCCAAAAGGGGAACAAGTTTCACCATTTGGATGTGGGAATTAAAATTTGGATCTCATATTTGTAAAAACATATCTCCCTTACCGAAGAACCATGGCCCCCTTTTAGGATTCTATTATATTTTTCTTCACAATTTATTTTGAAGAGGATGAAACCCTTTGGAATTACCACCACCTCAAGAGATCCTAGAGGTCTCTAGCATGCAAGCACCTATCTTCTCAATGCATCTAAATAAGGCCTACCTCCTTGGATTTTTCTAACAAGGTTCCACGAATCTTCTTCTATGATACTATTGAGAAGGGTGTCGAGAATTTAAATTTCATTTGAATCAAAGGAAGTATCACACATGACATTTGATTCAATCCATTTAAATAAAGTCATTGCCTATGCAAATGATGGTTGACAAGGAGAAGAAGATCCCTTGTCCAGAGATCGACAGGTCCTACCTTTAAATTTTTTGGGTCTCATTCATCTTAATACACCATAAAGGAAGGATTACAAGGCTTGAAAGGAGCACTGTTAATGGATATAACATCTTCCACAATGGGATAAAACTCAACCTCCAAAGAATCCAACATCACTATAATATTCATGCCCGATCTCATTTCAAAAAATTTCATGATTTGAACGCAACTTTTATTATATTTGTTCCCAAGGAATATGAGATAAAAAAGTATATGATTGGATTTCTTATAGTTTTCTACATGATATTCTCAAAATAATTAGTTTTTATTACAATTGGTGTGAATGGATTAAATGTTATTATAGAATTGAAAAATATCATATTTTGATCTATAGTTCTCTTGTTGATCACTTTGATTCATCTTGTGGACTTCACCAAGGTGGTCCATTATCTCCTTATCTATTCACTATTCTTGCATAGGTACTAGCGAGAGATTTCTGAAAGGAAAGAATTGGATCATACCTTAATTAGTGATTCCATGGTATTCAAATCATTATTATCATGATATGAAAAGGCTCTTCAATAGTTGGTCAATACTACAAAATCTAGGATTTTTTATTAACATTACCCTAGATTTACAATGAAATATTATTGATACTTTAAGGTTTAAAATTTTAAAAATTACTTCAACCTACTTGAATATTCCTTTATCTCATAAAGGAGATAAAACAAAGCTTTGCATCTCTTGTTTTGATATAGTGAAAAAAAATTTAGTAGGTTGGAAAGATAAGTTATTTATAAATGAAGGAATATTAGAACTTATAAAAATTAATATAACATACAATTCTCTTATAACATACAATATTTATATTTAAAATATATATAGTATGACATAAATATTAAAATATAATTACCCAGGTGTTGTAGGCGAGTTGGAGAGGAGAGGGCAATCCTCCAAGGGAGGTCCCAGGTTCAAATCTCCACCCTACCCAAAAAAAGTTCAATTGGGTATCCAAAATCCAATTGATAATGTTGGTGTGCACAGGGTCGGATGTGACCCTCGAGTGACTTTGACGGTGTAGAACCCCCTATTCGTGGTCTCTCAGACCAAGACGACTCCATAAGGGATTTTTTGCTTTAAAAAAAATATTAAAATATAATTATTTAATTAAATGAAAAATCTATATGAATTTATATCAAATATTTGTTCACCAATAAATAAAAAATCATAACCTATTTGAAAGTAAATGTTAAAAACATAACCATATTTTGTGTGTTGTTGGGTTAAAGTCTTAGGATTATTTGAAGTAGGAATTTAGTATTCTGGAATATCATTACAGGACTTATTCCATCATATAGAATAGTTTTAGAAGGTTGGTTAATTCAATTTTTGTTGATAATGAACAACAAGTTATTGATTATATTTGCTGAAAATATGGCTCCAATTTTTTGCAGTCCAAGCCTAAACAAATTTATATTATGTTTACTACTATAGATATTATTTTTGACCATATTAATCATAAATGGAGTATGGATTTATCTCCTAATTATTATGCTCATACCCTACAACACATTTGGTCAAGACATCTTGAGCCTAAAAAATATTTTTTCATATGACTATTGTTACTTCACAGGCTGTCCATTGTGGTTGATCCTAGTATGGTTGTTATATGTTCTTTATGTCATGTTCTGGATGCCATTTCTCATATTTTATTTGAATGTGTTTATGCTAAGGATATTTTGATTTATTTTTTGTTCCAATATTCATGGTTGGGACTATAGTTCTGCTTTGGGTAAAATGCAAATATTATGTGGTCATATTCAATAGTTGCATAAGTCTTACAATATGTTCTGGTTATTTATTTCCACTAAGATTTTATGGACGATTTGTAAAGCTCATAATGATGAACTCTTTCAGCAGTATCACAGGTTTCTTACTAAGTCTCATTTGAGACTCATACAATTTAAAATAATTTTGTAGGTTAACAGGTTGATATATGGACTTGAAGATCGGTTAAAGCCTAAGAAGATGCATGAAAATCTGATTTAGATAAAGGACAATATTTGGACTGCTAGTTCTTTATTTCAGGACATTAAGGAGTCTGATTTCTTCTTTTGGTTTTGTAATTTTGTCAATATATGTAATGACTTGTATATTAAAAACAATTTTAGTCATAATGGTCAGTCTTTGTAGTAGTGGCTGGAATTTTTGTTGGTATTCCAACCTTATAATTTTCTTCTATATGTGACTTATTGTATTATGTTTCTGGTTTTTTATTTATAATATAAGTATCAGATGTTCAATTCAAAAAAAGTAAATGTTAAAAAATACTTAAAAATATGTTTTTATTTATAACCTTTAAAGTAAAAAAAAAAATCTTTTGATATTATTTAATAATTCAGCTGCATAACAAGTGGTATTAGGTCAATTGGTTAAAGAGACCAAGTTTCAAATCTTACCGAGGGATTTATGAATAAAATCTAACAGCAATATGAGATACCTGTTTCAATTTCATATAACCAATTAAATAATAATAATAATAATTCACTGTATAGATGTTTTAAGTATATTAAAAACAAATTGACATCTTTGGACCATTATTTTTCAAATAAAAAATATATCTTTGAATAGGGTGTCCTTAAGGATAATACAAGAATGACGAACATTTCTACACATATTAGGAGTTATTTGGTGCATAAGGAATGCAAACATATTTATTTTTATTTAAAAATATGGCGGATACTCTTATATTACATTAAAAGAGTAATTATATCCAGGATAGGGAAGATTTAAAATAAAAAATCCCCGCAAATTCAAAACAGACAAATGGATGGGATACTAATACTACATGCCAAATGAATCTCCAAGGAGGAGAGAAGTGCACATAATAATCTTTCACATAAGCCTCCACCATAGAAAAATACCACCAACAGCCAAGGCTACTGAGATCCATATTTTCTTGGTCATTGTAGATGACTTTCGTTTCGGTTCTTGAACGACGGGATCCAGTAAAGAATCTACAACCACAGGTTTCGTCCAATTTATCTGAATCCCTGGGACATGCTTTCTTCCGACAACTGCTACAACTGACCTACTTTCACTTGCAGTTTCGCGTAGTTTACTGGACATATACATATCCCTCTCACAAAGCAATACATCCTTCAGACCTGGAAACTCCTTATCCATCTCATGGATTAGATCATATATCGTATCTCTATCAGCTGTATCAAGATAATCGATTAATTGTTCACATAACGGCTGCATATTGCAACTGCTTGGGGATGATCTGGCTCTTCTAATGAATGCAAACAATTTGTTGAAACACTTATCAATTGGTAGTAGTAGGAAACAAGTCTCTGAAATAAAACAGAAAACGAATTTTATTTTACTCCATAAACTCGTTCTTTCCCAAATTCTCTTGCATGTTATCTCTACAGGGAGGTCACCCAATATAACTTTACCACCATATATCATCGCTTCTTGGTAAGCAGCGCGAAACTCACCACCTGGAATAACTTCCATTTTCGTAGCAAGCACTGTAATTACCCAACCTAGAACAGCTTCTAAGGCATTAACACCAGGGATTAACCCCAGGATACCAAGTATAACATCGACAAAACTGGGTACTTCTACAATAAGATCAGGAGCCAGCAGCAGGCCCTCCCTGCTTGAACATAACTCCAGAAACACAACATCAGGTTTCAGTGAACAGGATGATAGCCTTAACGTCCTCACAACATCTTTTAGAGATGTGCGTTGTGCCAATCAGATAAACATTGCAATTACCTTTATCCTTTATCGCTGTGGAATCACACTGCAAGACCATTACTCTGCTCCTCAACCCTACGGGTAGTTGAAGTAGGGGATTATGCCCATCACTATAGTGGTCGACTGTCTCTTTTCTTTCTTTTGCCCATGCCTCCACATTGCTTTCAATTTTGTGATGCGCGGCTATAGGGAAGGTGTTACGGATACCTTCATCCATTTCGTCTGGAGGGTTCAAAGGCTTACGATCCAAAAGAGACTCGAAAAGAAAACTCCGGGTCCAGTCAAAGGAGAAGGGGGTCCAGTCAAAGGAGAAGGGCCGCTGTTAAAATATTCGACTTCACCCCTCCGAATGTGTGGTTTTGTTTTAGGAATTCTTTGTGCTCGAGATCCCCAATTATATAAATATAGGCAAACAACAAAACATTCTTTTGGCTAATGTGTTATGCACAAAATGTTAGCCGACGTCAACTAAATTTGGATGTATGTCAAGCATGGATGTCGGTGGATTTTCGGGGGCTACTTTGGCTCAGCTATTCGGAGTTTTTTTTGTATGATTGCAGGCCTTAACCGGACTCTGATCATCCTCCCATTGAGAAGGATAACGTTGGTGGTCTTACTCCGGAGTAAGTTGAGTGGTCTTTTCTTCAAGTTTTTTTTATCCTTTTAGTTTCGGATGGGCTCCTTCTCGTAGGCTTTTTTCGTCTGGCTGCCTGTTTTCCCCTTCTCTTTCTGTTCGGTTGTAATTTTGGTGTTCTGGTTTAACTCCCGTGGCTCTGTTGGTTTCATGGATGTTTAATCTTTTGTTCTTTGGTTTTTCATTCTGTTCTTTTTGTAAGGTTTAAGATCCTTTCAAAACCGTTTTTATCAATCAAAAAATAATAAAAAAATAATCTAACATATTTAAAATTAATTTAATAATTTTGGCTTCTTGTGCTTTGGAAAATAGATTTGGCTCTATGGTAATATGAATTTAAAAGCCAAACATCTTGTGATTTGGAAAATAGATTATCACATGGTACTATTAGGACATATTACTACTTAGACAGAAGACATAAAAACATTATCCTTCTCCCATAAAATTTATTGTTTATGTTTATATTATATAATTGTATAAAATTATCATAACAAGTAATTATGAATAGATAAAGTTTGGATAACTTTTTTTTTTTTTTTTTTTAAATACTCATCTTTGGAGTGTTATTTTTTAGAAAATTCAAAAACTTTTAGGTCATTCTATATATAATTTAAAAAGCTTTAAAGTGAATGATCATACAAATGAATCTAATTAGTAAGGGAGATATGATCATATGAAGACAACCATCATAAACAAAGGCAACAAAAGGGATTTGATTTTTAAAATGTCTTATCATTTAGAACTCATATGATTCAGAAGGATTTCTCAGACTGATTTTTACAAAATTTAAAAAGTGTTAAAATGACTGGTCATATTAATGAATCCAAACAATATTGAGAGAGATACAACCCTATGTAGTCATTAATTTGAAATAATGACAGTGATAGTTTCTCTTGTTGTGGGAAAACAATTATAGATATCTTTCATCCATGGTTTGGATAATGTGAGGAGCAATGGAGATCTAGTGCGTTAGTGATAGGGTTATGCATAAGGGGTTGGACTCGAAATGTACTTGTAAAAAAATGGTGAATCCTAATCGAAATAAAGGTGAATCCTAAGAATCAATCTTCTCACCAAAAATTGGGACACTTGAAGCCCTAAACATTAAGGTCATATTTGGGGTAAATTTTGACCTATTAAATCACCTTATAACTCCATAAAAACACCATCATTAGATCATGATCAAAAAGATCTTTCCAACTAGTACAATATACTTAAGTTTAGATATATGTTGTGGCCAATTGACCCTAAAATAAAATTGGTCACAAATATTTCAAGCGAATGGGCCGATGTCAAGGGTCCTCATATTCACCAATTTCTAATTTTTGAAATCCTAATATTTGCCCAATTTGTGAATATTTACCACTATGCATAACCCTGATTAGTGAGATGGAATATTTTGTCTAGGCATATAATTTTCAACTAAGTTTCATTTATTCATTCATTATCTTAAAATTCTACATATAGATTATTGTAAGTTTATTTTCAAATAATATAATCCCTATAGAATATAGTGATAAATTGTAATAGATATCAAGTTATACAATTTTCCCCTGGAATGGTTTATAGGTAAATCCTTATAATCATCCTTAGTAGTAGAGGTTAGAGAGGACCTCATAGAACAATGGTGCCCATGGCTCAAAGATAAGGTAGTCATTGATAAATTTAATAGGTCTTAACGTGAGGCCTTGATATTAACCAAATGAATTAATAAGAGATGAAAATATCTAGGAGTGAGTCTACCCTTTCTTCTCAAAGGTTTCTTCCTAGCATGTTTTTTTGTTCTAGGAAAGAATTCTAAAAGGCTTTGCACTTAAAAAATAAATCTATCCCTAGTTCTAGTTTGGATCAAGATGTACAGGTTGCCAGTTGAATTGTAGAAAATAAATACCTTTACCATAATAGGCAACACTCTTGAAGAATTCCTTGAGATATCAAAAATGATAAAATGTGGTACCTTGGCTATTTATGGTTGGATATTGGTAATGATTAATATCAGTTAATATTTACCATAATCAATAATTCTTAGGTATGGAGGTAAGTTATGGATCCAAACCATGGATTATGAAAATATATCTTTCATATGTAGAATATTTCATGAGGTGGACATATTGAGAAATCATGCCCTAAGAAGAGTCCAGTAGAAACATATGTATAAACACCAAGAGAAACTTACAAATGGATATAGATAGTTCCATATAGATGAACACAAATAAATGGTGGAGACTATTAAGTAAGGATATTGAGAAAATATCAATTCTTTTGAGGCTTTAGCCTATGATAAAAAAGTAGATTGGACCTTAGAAGACACGATAGAATAAGATTAGAGTGTTAATAAGGAATTGTCTACTCAAGTTGATCATGATTTAAGGTTTAACATTCTTGCTAAATCTAAGTAATGTGCCTCATCATAATTTGAAGATTCTTTTGAAGTACCATGCACTATTTAGGAGAAGGTGGTAGAAAAAAATTATTTTTAGACATTAAAGCCTCTATCATTAACAAATAAATACCAAAAATAAGAAAGATATGTCTAAACCTTCAATAGCAGAGCTAGGAGAGGATAAATCTAATGGAAATAAAAGTTGTGAGATAGTATTAAGGAATAGAATTATAAGATCTACTTATGATATTGGTAAGAAAAAAGGAAAAACCCTTTCAATTATCAAGCAAAATATAGGGAAGCAAGAGAAAACATAGAGAAAGAAACATAGTCTAATTTGGTTGAATTTATCTTTACCAAAGAATAGAATGATATTAAGAATTTCTTAGAGGGACCAACAACCCCTAATTATACATTATTTCCATATCATTTAATATAAGGGATGTTAATACCCACTCTAAGCATATGTGTATCAAACACCTATATTTAACTAATAATCCTAACATTCTTTGTATCCAAAAAAGTAAAATAAAAAAAGAAGACATTTTCAAAACTATGAAAGCAATATGGGCAATATGTGAATGGGATGCTTTAAATTCAAGAGTGATAGGGATAATTAAAAATTATTAGAATCCAATTAGAACCTCCTATAAAACCATTCATAAAAGTAGGAATTTGAGAGCTTCCTTAGTTACATGCTACTTTGCAAATATTATTTTCATCCTTATCAATGTTTATGGACCTACAACTCATCAAGCTGATCAAAAGTATGGAGTGTGATTGAATCCTTTATGATAAATAAAGACCAAAACACCCAATTCTTCATCATAGAATATTTTAATGTCATAACCAAGCTAGATGACAAATTTGGAGGAATTAGGAAAATAACCAAAGTATGAGATATTTCTCAACTTTTATTCAAAATAATTATCTATGCAAGGTTGAGTTTGAAGAGGTGAACTATACATAGACCAAAAATAGAACAAACCGACACCTAATAGTAAAAAAATTACATAGATGCATAATATATTTATGTTTTTTTTCCAATTAGTTATATGGGATTGAAATGGGCCCCACTCATATTACATCATTACCACATAATGTTTTTACAATAAGAATTGGATATTATCCATGTATCGCTTGGCAAGATTTGAACTTGGGTCTCTTCCTTGAATATTAAGGAATTTAACCAGTTGAGCTAGTGTCATTTGATGATAAGACACTTATATTAAAATTAATACATTGATAAATATTGGTTAAGATCATTGGCAAATAGGAGTTAAAATGGTGGTAAGTGAAATCGTAAAAATGTCATACTCTAAATATGAGTATATGTGGAAATACCATTCTTGATTTGTTGATATGATAACTCATACATAGAATTCTTCATGAAAATGTAAAATGTATAGACTTCTAAAATAAATTAAATCAATGACATCTAGAGTAAACAAATGGAACAAGAATAATTTAAAAAAAAAAATAGAGGAAAGAACTTAAATAGAAACTTTCAAAACTCTAAAATGTTGAGCATAAGAATCCAAAATTAAAGGAAAGGGAGTTGATTAGTAAATATCATAATATTTTGAGCAAGGAAGAAAATTTTATAAGATCAAAATTGATACATACTCGGTTATAAGAATAAGATAAAAACATAAATTTTTTCATAGGATTAGTAGAATTAAATTAGTAGAAAAGGTTTTATTGAAGACCAAAGCAAAATTAGAAAGGAGGTAAGGTTTTTTTACTAGAATATTCTAGGATATGAGAACATTGAAGTTCTTAATGATAAACTATTGTGAGAAGTACCTTTTGTTATAAAAAAATGAAGGCAATAACAAATTTTTGGAACTTATTACTTTGGAAGAAGATCATTAAGCTCTTTATTTTTTGATAATGATAATTCCCCAGGTTTGGATGGATTCTCTACAAAATTCTTGAACATGAGTACAAAGTAGTGAAGGATTATTTAGCACTGGAACCATTTAGGATAAAATAATGTATACCTTGCAAAATAAATACAACATATCTTATACTAATTTCAAAAAAGGACAAAAATTTATTTGATTCATTTAGACCAATAAGTGTACATAATATGGAATATAATATGATTTCCAAAGTGATGGAAAATTATTTAGGACCACTATTAGACAAAAAAAAATTAGAAGAGCAAGGAGGATTTGTGAAAGGGGGACAAATTTTTGATACAATCTTATTAGTTGATGAAGTAATTCATTCAACAACTTCTACAAAAAAGAGATCAATGATATTAAAACATGATATGAAAAAATCCTATGATAGGATTAAATAAGATATTTTTTAACAATGTTAGAAAATTTTAGATTTATGAAGAAATGGGATAAATGGATTAAGACTTATCTCTACAATATCATACTCAATGTCAGTCAATGGGATAGTAATAAAATCATTTAAATCAAAGAGTAATCTTAGATATGGAGATCCTCTATCACTATATAGGTTTATTATTATGATAGAGATATTAGGAAGGAACATGGAGAAGACATACAAAGAAGGGCTAATAAGTAGAATTAAGGGTAGTAATAACATTGACAACATCACTCATCAACAATTTGTAGAAGATACAATAATTTTTTGGAGTGTAGGAAAAAATTATTCCAAAGCTTTAAATAACATATTAAACAAATATAAAATAGTGTTAGGGTAGAAATGTAATAAGACAAAATACAAAATTTACTCTCTAAACATTTCAATTAAAATCAAAGTTAGAATGTGTAGGTTATTGAAGTATATTATATTATTTGGTACACACTAATATACCCCCATGGCTCCTTCAAGGTACATTTGTAAATAATAGATTAGCGTAGATTCATAGTTTGGAGTGTTAGTTATATTTCCATTTTATGTAAGTGTGAATGTGCAAGAAATGCACAAGTGTAATCTAAAGTTGCAATGTGTAAGAAATACAAAAGTGTCATGTGAGTTAGTGTGCAAGTATAAGTTGCATCTATGTGGACAAGTATCTTGTATATATCACAACAAATATATAATATAAATATGTACACAAGTGTCTTATATTAGCATGTTCAAGTTATAGAAGTGTAAGAGTCATGTATAGGTGTGCATACAATATAGAGTCAAGTGTTCATCAAGTATGCATGTGCCAAGTAGATAAGCCAAGAGTCATATAACTTGGCATATGGAAAGGAATAGTCATGTATTTAAATAGTCATACTACTATAGCTATATTATTGAGATAATACTCCATAAGAATGCATCATACTTAGTCATGATCATTACTATCATATACTTTTGTAAGATAAAGAGGAGCAATAAAGAATGCATACATTTTTAGCAATTGATATTATAAGTTGTATTACATGCTTAGTACATGTTGATTAAGTCGATTTACATTCATCTTACTGTATATTATTGAATGTTATTTGATATATTATAAGCCTTATTTTATATATTAATTTGTATTAGATTTTGATGAATGGGCCTTAGGAGATAACAATCACAAGATGTAGAATAAAATGAAAGAACATAAATCTTCTAGATGATTGATGTAAGATAAAAATATAAATCATATAAAATATTACAATGTAGCTATGGAAGAAGTGAGAACTCCATTAACAAAGCTACTGATCTACATTGTATCCATCACCAATGAATGGTGAGGCACACAAAACTACACTATCCACTAAGCTACGCTATTTGACTATATCCTCTGAATCTCTTCACTTTCTATCTAAGAGGCCATCCTTATATAGGTAAAATAGGATACATGAACAACACTCTATCTAGTTGTGTAAGGGACAACTTGCACATTGAAACTTGTGCATTTATTACATTGCATAAAGTAACTATATAATTTCAACATGAATTAATCTAGATATGTATCTTGGAGGATACATTTACATAACCCAAATGATGGAATATACTCTCTTTCCAACACACCCTGTATTATATTATTTGGGTATTGAAGACTTTAGTCTTCAATATGGATATTATTCATCATATTTTGATTGATCTTCGTAGTCTTCTTCCTCTACATTCTTTGTATTCAGGCTCAATAGGTAATATGTATCTTCATATGATGTAGAGTAGGTTGCAACTAGATCTTATACTCTCATTGGATGATCTTTGTCATGTTCAGATTCATCTTATAGCCAACCACCTTTATAGTCCTCCTTGGAAGTATCTTCATTTGATTATGATTGTTTATGAATGAGTAGGGCATGATGCAATTTTCCTCTCATATTTTTTATCCTTCTGTACTTGCATTTTTGATATACTAGTTTTTCATTTTATTCTATCTATTCTTCTAAAAATAAGTTAGAAGTATTTTGTAACATCATAATATCTTGTGGGATTTCCATTGAGTCTAGGATATAGGTATTTTCATGGATTAAACATGTTGCTTTTATTCCATATTGATTCATAATAAGACATGTATTGATCTCATTCATATATCCAAGGTTAATCATGTAGTTGTTTTATACTAGCTTGCTCACTGAGATGAGATTGAATGTTAATCCAGGAATATATAATACTTTTTGTAGTAGAATATTTGGAATTTTTTTACTGGGAGATAGACATCCATATCCATGAATAGGATAAGTTTGTATATCTATAATTCTTAATCTATAACCTTTAGTAACCTCAAGATAATCAAACCATTGTATATATCCTATCATATGATGACTAGCTCATGAATTAATAAGCCAACCGTGATTATGCTTTATGAAATGGTTCTTGTTGGAGAAATTTTTACAATCATTGTATGACATTCCTTTACCCATTTGAAAGGTTGAACTTGAAAAATTGAGATAGAATGACTCTTTAGTGTTTTGAAGTATGATATAGTGTTTTTTGTAAAACATATAGTTCAATTTTGGTTGATTTTGTACAAGTTTTGTAAGAATCAAAAATCAAAGTTTTAACACCTAATTGAACTAAGAAATTTTTAAATTTTAAAGAGGTTTTTATTTTGGAATTCTTTTATCATATTTTGAAGTTTTGAGACAAGTAAAAATATATTTATCCAACCTTAATAGAAATCCTTAATAACATCTTTTATATCCCTTGGATTATTTATAATTTCCAATAAAATAAATTTGATGGAGTAATTCTTGAGGCTCCCAAGTTTAGAAAATTAGAGAAATGATAATAATATTTGCAAAATAATTTAATACAAGGTGAATTCCTTATTCCTCCTAAGTAATATTATAAATATTAAATTAACAAGATAAGTCACCCTTTTTGCTTTCAAAATATATGTTTTAACCTTAGTTTATAAACCTTATATCTCCAACTTATAAAAGCAATAATAAATGGTATTTAGATCTTACCTTTTTATATGTAATGTATCCTCATTTTTTGGTGCTTTCTACGATTGAGTATAATAGCATATAAGTGGTACCTTAGGCACCTGCATTAATGGAAATTCCTTAGAGTAGTTGGTCTTGAATTCTGGTATGTAGGTGTTGAAGGTTTGAACTTCAAAAATGGGAGAGCCTTTAATGCTTATTCTCCTTATCTTCCACACTACACTTCAGATGTTTCTAATGTGCTACACTCCTTCCTTGATTATGCTTCACTCCCTCTTTGTATATATTTGATTATGCTTCACTCACATATGTTGAACTTAGACTTTGAATACCTTTTAAGGATAGTTGATCATGGACATTGTGATATTTGTCATGTCTGTTACAAGTGAGTGCTCCCTTCTTTATGTAATTCTCAAAGTCCTTGTTAGGTATGAAGGTAGTATACAGGCTAGCTAGAAATTTGACCTGCTATATGTTTGGGTCAGGCGTCTAGGTAGTAGGCCAGATGTCTGACCTGCTAGACATTTAGGCTAGACATCTAGGTTACGAGATGTATGGTCTAGCAGGTGTCTGTCCCAGACATCTAGGCTACCAGACGTCTAGTCTGGTAGACATCTAGGCTAGACATCTGGGTTTCCATATGTCTAGGCTAGATGTGACATTTGGTTGACATCTAGGCCAGACATCATGCCAAGTAAATGCTAAAGCAGTGGACGTCTAGGTAGACATCAGTACATAGAAGACGAACAGTCTTTGTGAGCTAAAACGAATAGATTTTGAAGGCTTTCGTTGGAATATGAAATAAAAAATTTTGGAGTCTTCCGTAAGCTCTATAAAAGGGATGTGGTCCCTTTCATAATTTTAGAGCGTATGAGTTGTTGAAAACATCAAAGGATGTGAATGTAATTTTTTTTTAAATTAATAAGAAATAGAAGTTGTCATTGCCCCGTGGTTTTTCCTACACATTGCAGGTTTCCATGTAAATCTTTGTGTCACTTATGTTACTGTGCTTCCTCTTGCAGGTGATAAATCTTGGAGTTTTTCTAACATTTGGTATCAGAGCTAAGGTTTTGTGTGAGTGGGAGATGCAAAAATGACAAATGATGTAACCAAGTTCGAGATTGAAAATTTTGATGGTAGGAACTTCACTTTATAGAATATGAAGATGGAGGATTTGCTAGTTTAGAATGACCAAGCGCAAGCCTTGAAAGGGGTCACGAGTAAATTGAGCAGCATAAAATATGAGGAGTGGGTAACACTTGATAGGAAGACGGTTTCTACAATCCATCTCTGCCTAGCAGACTCCATATTGTTCAATGTAGCTGAAGAGAATACCATGGAAGCCCTTTGGAAAAAGATTGAAAATTTGTATGAAACAAAATCGAAAACTAACAAGGTTTTTCTAAAAAAAATCTTTATAGCTTGAGGATGAAGGAAAATTAATCCATGGTAGATCATTTGAATGAGTTTAATATTCTGATCAGTAAACTAGTTTTAGTTAATGTGAATATGGACGATGAAGATAAAGCTATCATCCTACTTTTTTCCTTCTCGAACACTTGGGATCATATGGTCATGACCCTAAGTAATTCATCATTAGGAACTCTCAATTTTTATTATGTGGTAGCCGCTTTGTTGGCAGAAGAGTTGAGGCAAAAAATGTCTCTGGAAACCTCAACCAATGAAGCCCTATCTATGATAGGTTGATCGTTCAAGGGGAGTAAACAAGGTAGAAAGCAGTCCAGATCTAAGTCTAAAGGACATAAGAAAAAAGGGAAGTGATGGCATTGTGGGAAGCCAAGAAACTCCCAGAAGGACTTTTGGCAATTAAAGAATGATGAAAAGCAAAATCAGCCATCAGCTAAAGCCAATGTATCAGATTCAGGAAAGATGATAATATGTGAAGCCTTTTGTATTAGTAACAAAATATTAGTTTTACATACCTGGGTTTTGGACTCAGGTCTATCCTTCCACATGTCTCCCCACAAAGGCTGGTTTGACAAATACCAGCCATACTATGGTGGAAAGGTTTATTTGGGTGATGATCATCCTTTACAAATTATGGGAAGAGTGGATATAAGGATCAAGCCAGATGATGGTAGAGAAAGGATTATATGTGATGTACGACATGTTCCCATTTGAGGAAGAATTTGCTATCAATAAAAATGATGGATAAACTAGGATATTCTATCACATTCTATAACAACTACTACAATATTACTAGAGGATCTCTTATAGTAGAAAAGTGAAAATATTATGGGACCTTATACCATTTATGCAGTGATACGGTGATAAACCATGCAACAACAACAACTTTTGTTCAGGATGAAGTAATGTTATGGCATCAACGCCTAGGCCATATGAGTGAAAAAGGCTTGAAAATTCTGCATGATAGAGGTATACTTTCTGGGATTAAGTCTTGCAATTTAGAATTATGTGAGCACTATATTTTTGGTAAATAGAAGAGGGTTCGGTTTACTATAAATCCTGGTAAGAGTTCTACTTTTCTGCAACTTATAAATTAAGATATATTTGTACCTGTCCCAACTCAGTCCTTGAATGGCGCTATCTATTTTTTAGCTTTTACAGATGATTATTCTTGGGGAGTGTGCGTTTATTTTATAAATAAGAAGTTGGAATATTTGTAGAAATATAAGGAGTTCAAAGAATAGGTAGAAAAGAGTTTGGGTAAGTCAATTTTGTGTCTCAAATCAAATAATGAGGGTGAATATTGCTCCAAGGAATTTGATGATTTTTGTATGCAGGAAGGTATTAAGCACCAGAATATTGTACCATAAACTCCACAACAAAAAGGTGTGGTTGAGCAGATGAATTGCACAATCATGGAACGTGCAAGAAGCATGCTTAGCGCAGCCATGTTGGAGAAAAAGTTCTAGGTGGAGGTTGTTAATACAATTGTTTATATTATTAATAGGTCACCTACAACTGCATTGGATGGACAAATTCTAGAGGAGGTTTGGTGTTGTAAGCCAGTTGATTACTCTCATTTGTACACTTTTGGTTGTGACGTGTTTTCCCATGTACCCAAAGAAAAAATGTCCAAGGTTGACCCGAAGTCAAGCAAATGTGTTTTCTTGGCGATGGAGATATAGTTAAGGGTTATAGACTGTGGTATTCTACTACCCACAAGGTAATTAGCTAGGATGCAATTGTAGATGAAAAATCCATGCAAAGGAAGGAGGTATAAAAAAATATGAATGTTATACTTGTTGAAGTAGAATTGAATGAAGATGACTATGAAGATGAACATACTGAAGTTTTTTATCAGCATGCAGAATAGCAAGTAGAACAAGAAGTAGAGTAGCCACAACGATCACAATACCAAGATCCAAAACCAATATATCATTGGGTTAGAAGATCTACATGTCCACAAAAGTTTCTAGAAAGGTATTCTCATGTGTATCAGTCCTCTTTTGATTTGTTAACTGATGATGGTAAACCTAGTTTATTTCAGGAAGCTAGAGAGTCTGAGAATACAAAAAAGTGGAGGAAATCTATGGAAGAGGAAATCAAGGCACTTTGAAATAATAAAAATTGGGAACTTGTGGATCTCCCACTTGGAAGAAATACTATTGGAAACAAGTAAGTGTACAAAGTAAATAAGAACAACAACGAGCCGTTGGAACGCTATAAATCTCACTTGGTGGTAAAGGGCTATGTGCAGAAGTCAGGTGTTGATTTTAATAAAATTTGCTCTCCAGTTGTGAAGATGACTACTATCAGAGTTCTAATTGCACTTGTAGCTACACAAGATTTAGAACTGGAGAAGCTTGATGTAAATACTACTTTTTTGCATGGTGATCTTGAGGAAGAGATATATATGTATCAGCCTGAGGGCTATGAATAAAGAGACAAAAAGCATTTGGTTTATGGACTAAAGAAATAACTATACGGGTTGAAACAGACACCAAGGATGTGGTACAGGAAATTTGACACCTTCATGAAAAGCCAAGGTTTCAGCAAGAGTGAAGCTGACCATTGTGCATACTATAAGAGGTTTGAAGATGGTAGATTTATCATTTTGTTGTTGTAAGTTGATGATATGTTGGTTGCAGTCCCCAAAATGGAGAAAATTATTGATCTTAAGGCTTAGTTGACTAGGACATTTGAAATGAAGGATTTAGGAGCAACAAACCAAATTTTAGGGATGAAGATACACAGGGAAAAAAAAGGAATAAAGATCCGGTTAAGTCAAAATTCATATGTAGAAAATATTTTGCAACTCTTCAATATGCAGAATGCTAAACCAGTTAGTACCCCACTTCTTCCACACTTAAAGTTATCTTCCAACTAGTGTCCTAGAATGGAAGCAGAGAAGACAAGCATCTCTTGTGTACTATATTCATTAGAAGTAGGAAGCCTCATGTATGCCATGGTGAGAACTAGACAGGATATTTCCCAAGCAGTGGGAGTAGTCAGTCGGTACATGGAAAATCCTGGTAATGAGCATTGGAATGCGGTAAGTGGATATTCAGATATTTAAGAGCCACTTCAAATGTTGCCATTTACTTTGTATCGATATATTTACAAGTTATAGGTTTTATGGCTTCTTAGTATGGTGGAGATAGATATGGGAGAAAATTCACTATAGGGTATAACTTCACCCTTGCTAAAGGAGCAGTGAGTTGGGCTTCTAAGTTGTAGTATGGTGTGGCTTTATCAACCACTAAAGCAGAATACATTATAGTAACTCATACCAGCAAAGAGATAATTTGGCTAGAGCGATTGTTGGGTGACTTCAAGGTAATGCAGGAGAAAATTATGCTGCATTGTGATAGCCAGAGTGCTATTCAATTAGTGAAGAATACAAAATTCCATGATCGCATGAAACACATTGATGTCAAGTACCACTTTATCAAAAATATGGTGGAAGAAGGTAGGATCCTATTGCAAAAAATTGATACTGAAGTGAATCTTGTAGATATGCTTACAAAGCCAGTCAAGGTAGAGAAGTTTGAAGGGTGTAGAACTTCTCTAGGCTTGCTGAAAAAGTAACAAGGGCAGCATTGGGCAATTGGTACTGGATGAAATTTTTTGGCAAAATAATTCCCAAATACTGACTTCAAGTGGGAGAATCTTAGGTATGAAGGTAGTATACAGGTCAGCTAGACATCTGACCTACTAGACATCTAGGTCATACATCTAGGAAATAGGGTAGATGTTTGACCTGCTAGATGTCTAGGCTAGACATCTGATCTGGCAGACATCTGGGCCAAACGTCTAGGTTGCTAGATGTCTAGTATGGTAGACATCTAGGCCAAACATCTGGGTTCCCATACATTTAGGCCAGATGTGACGTTTGGCAGATGTCTAGGCTAGACGTCATGCCAAGTAAATACTAAAGCAGTGGACGTCTAGGTAGATATTAGTACATAGAATATGAACAGTCTTGGGAGCGAAAGACGAACAGTATTTGGGAGCTAAAATGAATAGGTTTTGGAGGCTTTCATTGGAAGATGAAATGAATAGTTTTGGAGTCTTCCTTATGCTCTATAAAAGGTATGTGGTCCATTTCATAATGTTAGAGCGTATGAGTTGTTGAAAACGTCAAAGGACATGAATGTAAATTTTACTAAAATTAATAAGAAAGAGAAGTTGCCATTACCCCGTGGTTTTTCCTACACATTGCAGGTTTCCATGTAAATCTCTATCACTTGTGTTATTGTTTCCATGTTCTATATTTTTATTATTGTGCTTCCTCTTGCAGGTGGTAAATCTTGGAGTTTTTTCCTAATAGTACTTTTTCAATGCTCTTGAAGAAAACCAAAAATGTATGGGTACTCGTGTGAAGCTAGTGGAGAATACCAAGTATCATTGCTTTTCTTGTAACTCCTGTATAGGAGTTTCTAGAATATTGAGAGAGGAATGATTACCATAATTCCAAGTGTTATTTTTCAATGGATTCCATCCTTGTAACATCTTCAAATATGTATTTTTTAACTCCATAATCACTTTTCTTTGCTACATTGCTTGGGCAGCAAGCAAGCTATTTTCTTGCAGGTGGATAGATGATGTGCTATGGAGCTTGGATGATAATTTAGATCTTCCTTTGGTGGATGGTCTTCTCCAAGTTAAATACCATGAATATAACACCTTTACCTCTTTCTTTCATACCTCAAATCATGTTGAGTCCCTTGTAATTTTTTTTTTACATCTTCTAGAAATCAATAAGCACTTGCTTGTCTACGTAATTGTAGCTCTTGAATGATCTAAAATGATATTTGTTTCTATAGGTATGTACATCCAAGATGAGCCCTTGAGTGGCTCCTTGTATCTTGGGAAGAAGAGTGTTGACATTCGGTCTTTGTTGGCTATTTTTTCCTGTAGTAAATGTGCCCTTTTGTGGTAGTTCAAATCTGATCTTATGCTATCAAAATCCATGTTAGAGTAGTACATATAATGTATTATAATGTTGCATAATAAGTATTTTTAATATACCTTCTTTTTCACTCTATTTCTAGATCTGAAATTATGGTTTTGTGGCAAATTTTTCCTACAATACAAAGATTTTATGTTGTCTTTAAAGAGTAGACACACCTTTCCTTTTTTTCTTGGACACATTTGATAACAAATCCAAGCTTCAATAACAATAGATAGAAGTTTTTTTTTTTTGGTTAGATTAATGAAAAGAGGGTTTTGAAAGGATTCCCTAAACCTTGTACATCAACTCCAAAAGGAGATAAAACTAGAAAAATATAAACATAACATAGAGAATCCACCCCAAAAGGAGGCATCTAGCTAAAACACATCGAACAAAAATGAGGAAGATAGTTGAATCTAGAATAGAAAAAAGGAAAAACACCACAAAACAACCTAACCAACAATAGGAAATTGCATGAGCGAAAACATGGAAATAATCTTCTCCATTTCATTTTGGATAATGTCCAACTGCCTTTTGAGATTACCAGTCACACTAAAAGTCATATTAATATGGCCCTACCATAATATACCTACTTAGAGAAAAAACATAAAATCCACTATGTGAATGCTTAAAAGGGTATTTCACATTCTAGGAGCATCATGGTTGGAGCAGATAAATAACCAACGCCTACTCCAACTGAGTGGATTTTTACTCATAATCCAAAAACTACCACCTAATACCCAAGCACCATCCCAATTCCCAGGGATTACTTGTATCTACAAATGAAAATTAGGGGATCACGGTTAAATAATCCATTATGCAATTATGAAAAATCATGATACAAAACAGGCCCGAAAGGGGACCAAGAGATAGGAAAAATATGGAAAATATGAATCCCAATAAGCCTGGCCATTAGAGTTCCCTGAATCCACAGAGCATTTTTTAAACTTACCATTTGGGAGGCCTTATAATTCAAACTATCACGGGCTTCCATTATTTCATTGAGGCATATTTCCAACCCATAACTGATACCATTATCCATGGAGTAACTACACATGAACAATAATTTGAATTTTGAATTTTCCATATCATGCACATACAAATCAAAGGATGTGACCCTCTGACAAAGATAACTACTCTTGATCCATCAATTCAGAAGTATACTTGAACTCTAACAACACATAAATGCATCCATTATTTTGTAAGATTTGCTATATCTATCGGAGTTTCTTCCTCTAGACCAAAAATCTTAGGTGGGTAGTCCCATAAATTGTCATCTTGTTAGCTAGCTCATTTCCTTCTCTAAAAATGTATGAAATTTAAAATTTTGAGAAACCTTTGAGGTACCTTCTTGCCTCAAAAATCATGTTGTGAATGTTCCAACTAAGGGTCAACAATGATTTAATAAGGTTAACAATATTCATAGAATCTTCTTCCACCATGACATGATTAGCCTTGAGCTCAACCAATTAATTTAATCCAAGGAGGGCTTCTCTTGCCTCAATAGCATGGGATGTCTGAATAGACAAATGTTTAGCATACATCACAATAACTACATCATCACTATTTCTAATGACTCCACTGGTGCCAGCGATGCTTGGGTTACCTTTCAAGGACCCATAAAAATTAAGCTTAAAACAAACATCTGTGGGGCCTGCCATCTCACTGATCACCTAGGATTGGACACATCCAAGGCACGAGACAATCTTGGATATTCCAAGGTACATTAAATCTCAATTTCCATTGGTGACACTGCCTGGTCTTTCCAATTTGAATTTGTGCAACCTTGATCCATATTTTCTATTGTAAACCACAAGGCTCTCATACTAATGATCTAGGAATTTTTTTTGATATTCTTAAATGAATGACCATTATGCTCTTTCCAAATTCTCCAAAAACCATGTGGTAGAATAATACTCCATAGGGTCTTAAGATGCTTTGACCTAAAGGATGAAGACCATTGATTGAAGAATTGAAATAGGGAGCCCGAGATAACCCAATTGACTTGCAATTTATTCATAATTTTATACAAAACCTCTAAAAAGAGAGAGGAACACATAAATATATGGATAGAGGACTTCTCCTCCACACCACATAAATATCATCTATTAACCAACACAATCCCTCTCTTCTAAAGGTTTTCCACAGTGATAACCTTATCCTGTAGAGCCACCCAAAATAATATATTAATTTTGGGGATCATGTGCTTGAACCAAAATTTTCCATAGGGACTTGGGGTCCACTCATATGGTTCCATAAGTTGATACGTTGATCTAACAAGGAATATACCTTCACTATACTCCGCCCATACAATTTTATCTTTTGTGTCTTCAACCAAAATAACTTGGAAATGAAGCTCTCTCTGTAATAGATCCCAATCCTATTTCTCAGGCAGATACAAGATCCCTAATTCCCAAATCCACTACCAATGACCATTCTAATAGGAGATAAAATCCACCACTTTCATCAACCCCAATCTCTAAGGTATAGGTTCTAGACTATTAAATATTTCATCATTGTATAATGGTTCTCACACCACCCAAGAATCATGCCAAAAATATACCTTTTACCCATTGTCCATAATCCATCTGCATCCCCTCAATATAAAATCTCTAGAATTTATCAAGTTGTGGCAAAATAGGGAACCCACATTTGAAATATAATCTAAGAAGAAGTTGTTGAACTAATATTTAGCCTTGAGTATTGAGACCCATTCCCTCGGGGAGTTGGTAGCAATTTTCCACCCCAACTTGGTGATTAAAGCCCTATTCATCCACTTCACTCTTTTGAGGACTAGCCCACCACAACTCTTATACTAGTAGGCTAGATAAATAGAATATAGGTGAAACTTCCCTTTAAAATATGAGTCCGCCCAAAGGAAATATTTAAAAAATGCATTCCATTTTATCTGCTATTCTCCTAGGGTACTTTAACATTGAAAGAAAATATATAGGCAGACTCTATAATGAACTTTGGAGTAAGACAAAATTCTCATATTCGCTTAACAATACACCTTTCCACACTTCCAACTTACATTGTAGCCTTTCAAGAACTGGGTTCCAAATATAATCAACCATCCTATAAGTAAACATGGAAATACCCCAATACACTATAGGAAAGGAATCAAAACTACATCCCAAAATACTGGTAATTTTTCTCTAGATATTTAGGGGCATGTTCACAAAGTAAATTTTTATTTTCAATAATTTTATCTTATGATCATTTGCCTTCTCAAAGCAATTTAAAACCTCTTTAATTTCATGAGCTTGAATCACCGAAGACAGACTAGATAAAAGGGTGTCATCGATGAATTGTTGATGAGAAACAAGATTGTAAGCTAATGTCAAAACCATACCTATGATTGCTAGGTTTAATGATATAGAGTTCCCTAAAGCTTTAGCCATTAAAATGAATAAAATTTTGAATAAAGTTTTCCCTTGGTGAATGCCACATTGGGATGGGAAAAATCCTATAGGAGCACCATTTACTAGAATAGAGAATCAAGCCGAAGACACACAAGCTTCAACCAAATTCAGCCATTTGTTGCCAAATCCAAACAACCTTAGCACTTTAAACATGAAGGGCCATGCCACCTGATTTTAAGCCTTATTCATATCCAGTTTCAAGAAAAATCCCACTCTAGCACTCCTACTAATAGAATGGATCAACTCATGCATCACCATTGCATTATCTAGAATTTGCCTTCCTTTGACAAATCCACTCTGAGGGATATCAATTAAATATTATAGGAAAGGTTTAATTAATTTTTCCAGTACCTTAGATAGAATTTTGTAAATAGTGTTGCACAAAATTATAGGCTAGAATTCATTAAAGGATTTAAGATTAGGCAAATTTGGTATCAGGACAATAAAATTTGAACTAACAGACTTTTGGATCACAGAAGTCACTTGCATAGCTCTGATGGAAAAGCACACATCCTTACCAACTATATGCCAATAATTCTAAAATAAAATAGGAGGAAAACCATTAGGCCTCAGAGATTTTAGAGCACCCATTCCATCGACAACTTCTTTAATTTATTCATCTAAAAATGCTGCTTCCAATCCTACATTTGAATCCCTCAAAATAATCGTAGGAATCACAGATATCAAAAAGTCCTTAGCCTAAAAATACCTACGATCAATAGAACCCAACAAAGAGTTAAAATGAGATATAACAACTTTGGTGATTTCTATCCTTAGATAAAGATCCATTTGCTAAATTTATTTCTCTGATTCTGTTATGACTCTTGTACCATAGGGTGGATGAGTGGAAGTAATTTGAGTTCCTGTCTCCTTACTTAAGACATAACACTCAGTATTTCTACTTCCAAAGTAGTTTCTCATTCACTATGGTATTGTGCATGTCTGAGAGGATATCTTTCTCTTTGTTTAACAACTCCTAAGAATATCCCTCAACTTCTACCTGAGTTTCCACTTCTTTGAGATGGGAATTGAGGGATTCCTTTAATATAAATATGTTCTCAAAAGCTTCCTTATTCCAGTCCTTGAGATTGGATTTAATACTTCTTAGCTTGGACGTAATATCCTCCATCCAAAAATATACCATAGCTTCATCCCACCACTCCTTTAACTAGGTTTTAAACTCAAGGTGGTTGCACCACATCACCTCGAATCTAAAATACTACGGATGAAAGGGGTATATTATAGAAATACCCAACCAAAGGGGGTTGTGGTCAGATCCCACCCTAGGGAGAGTGTAAAAAGAGGTATCTCCAAAAAATGGGATAGCCATCTTAGATAGAAGCTTTTTTAATTCATGTAAATTTCTGCACTTTCCTTGCATTCAACTTTGTAATGCTTTTTTATTTTGAGACTCACCAAGTCTCACTTTAATAATATTCTATTTATGTTTTTGGTTAGTTAGGTTATTCTACAAATTATGGAGGATTCTAACCCTTTTTGGTGGCTTTTATTGGCTACTTCAAGTTGCAGATTTTTGTGCTTCAATAGTGTCTTAGACACTTGATACAAATCATATTTTGTGTCTTTCAAGAAACACAAAACTAATTTTATTTTTGAGAGTGGTATAGTAGTACAAGTTATTCACTTTTAATGCACTAATATTACACCTTATCACTCCAATAAACTCTCAAAGTCATGCACTAATAATTTTTTGCAACTAATCAAGAATAACCTAAACTGAATCTTTAGGAGTTATTCTATAATTTCACTACAATCAATGTTGTAGGATATAGTCTATTTTTAAAAAGTAGATAAGAAGTAGTTGATAGAAGCTAATATTAAATCTAATAAAATCCTAATAAATGTGCAAATGAATCCTTAAAAATAATATGTTTTCTTTTGCACTTTAGAAGACTATAATCTAATTTCCTTTTTGCACCATAAGTTGTATACCTTTTTTGTAGCTCTTCTCTTGCCTTTGTAGAGGATGTAGACCTTGGTGTCTAAAAATACCAAGTTGCTATTTCAAGTAGTTTTATCTTGAACATATCCTTCACCAAATAATGGTCTCGAACTTTCTTTCAAAACCCTAGGATTTTGTGGCTTGTTATCCTCTTGTGTTCTCCTCAATCTGCTATATATTTGGAGAATTCAATATCTCTAAAGCGGTACCTTCTTCCTATGAGAGGCAATATTCAAATATCTAAGATTTGGTGAGCTTCTTATATATTCAAGTCTTCTTGTTGAATTTTAACTTCAAGTAGGATCTTCTTCTAGGGTTTGGAAATCCTTATCAAATTCTTCTTCACATATTTTACACTCCTTGCCAAAATATCCTTCATAGATTTGGAAATCCTTGCCAAATTATCCTCTTGGGCTTGTTTTCAAATGGTGAAAATTATCCCAGGTCCTTAACTATCAAGGACTTCACCTAGATAGTGGATTTTTCTAATGATTTCTAAAAGAAATCTCTTGATATTCAGTAAGGCTCTGCTAGCCTTTCTTGGATGCTCGATGAGACCTTCACAACATATTTGATCCATAATATTTTGAAGGTATTTCTTAAGACCTTTTCTTCAACCTTTTGCTCCTGGAAGTGTTGGTGGTGAGATATTATCCTAGATATTATAATTCTTCTACTTCTAGCTTCGAGTAGGACTCTCTTAGTCCTTATTCTTCTTCTTCCAATACTAGAAGTTCTTCAATGAGATCTTCTCCTGATATCTTCACTTTTTATTCTAGGTTGAGATGATTCTAAAGAAGATACTCTTCCTAAATTTCTTGTAGGAAGTCTCCCAACTCACTTAATATTTTTTTTTTGCAAAAATTATATTAGTACTGAAATCTATGGTCTACTTCTAAATCAGATATTCTTCTCAAATTCTTCTTTAGGATCAAGGCTTCTATGGCCTATTTCAATATCAAGGCTCCCATGGTATTTTTTAGTACCAAGGCTACTATGGCCATTTTAGTATCAAGGCTTTTGTGGCCTTTTAAATATCAAGGATTTTGTGGTCTTTTTAGTATCAAGGCTTATGTGGTATTTTTAGTATCAAGGCCTTTGTGGTCTTTTCAGTAAAAATACTTCTATGACGTCTTATTTAAGGATTCTATGGCCTTTATGTATCAAGGATCCTATGGCTTGTTATTCAACTATGGAATTTTGTAATATAGCAATGGATATATTTAGTCTCCTATCTTCACCATGATCCTTCACTAGAAGTCTTCTTACACAGTATTCTTCTCTTGCACAATGAACTAACCATTACACAATGAGGGCACATCAACCTTCAGGAAATGAAGTTGGATTCTCTTAGATTTATATCATAGGAGTCCCAATCCTCTAATAATATATTTCCTACAACAAAATAAACTTTAGACACCATTTAGTAAATTCTAGATAACTTGGATGATCTTCACTAGATGATTTGTCAATCTAGTGGTTTGAATATTGAGTCCCTATCTTCACGAGTTTTCCTAACAACTCTATGGAAAATATTCTAGACAAAAATGATCTTTGTATTTTATAAAACTAGTATTCCTTTCAGTCCTATCTTTGTGACTCTCCCAAAATCTACCACCTAGATTCTTCTAAGATATTTTGATAGTGGCTGGTCTAGTAGTGCATCAATTTAACAAAACTCTCAGTACAAAAAATAATGGTGGTTTCCCTATTGACCTACATGGATTATATCTACCGTGGATCTGATACCACTATTAGCTTTTGATGAATGAGCCTTGGGAGATAAAAATCACAAGATGCAAAATAACATGAAAGAAAGTAAATCTGCTAGTGATTGAAGTATGCTAAAATATAAATTATATAAAATATTATAATGTAGCTTTGGAGGAAGTGATTGTGATACAAGAAAAGTCTCCCCAAGATCGAAGAATGCTCCACAAGATCAATCACACACAAAAAAATAAAAAACCACAACACCAATATTAAGTGGTAAAACCCTACTTCAAATGAAGAAGGGAAACATCCACTATGAAGCTCACTATATTACTCAATGATTCAACAATACAAGAATGCTTCAATTTTATGCAACAATATGAATCAACATAACCTACAACACAAGTCAATATGACAAGATATGATAAGATCTGATAATATGTAGTAGAAAACACCTCTATTTAAAGAGAATATTTTCTACTACAACCCTAAATCTTATCACAATCTAATATTATCACAATATATCAAATATTAGAATGTTCTTTAGTTACTTTCTAATTTTATCACAATCTAATTTTTGAGATATGTGATAAGTGGCATCTATCAAATATTAGAAAGTGATTAGTTACTTTCTAATATTTTCTAGAAAATGGAAATAACTTTTTCCCAAAAAATTAAATATTCTTAGCACCCTTAATTTATTTATTAATTGGGTGGGAATATTTTTACACAGAATTATTTTCTAAATATTATTCTTTAGACTTTATATTTTAGTCTAAGAATAATTTACACAATGTTGCATTACATATTCCAACAGTGATCACTCCATTAACAAAAATACTAATCTACATTCTATATGTAGATAACTAAAAGTCATACATGCTCACTTATAGACACTTGCATATCTACATACTCACTTGTATACTAACATAGGCTATCATAGGCCATTGTAGACTACCATAGTCATTTTTAGGTTATCTTAGTCATGCTTAGGCTCCTAAAACCTACAAAACTAAGTAAAATGCCTCCAAAATACCTCCTACCCACTAGGAGACCATCTATTAGCCCCCTAAGGTAACTTAAGCACTCTCCCACACCTAATTATCCTTCATGGGACCTTATCCCTATTCAAAAGCCTAATTAGTTTGATTAGTGATCTAATTCATCATTGAATTTTAATTAAATATACTTTTTCACTTAAGTGAGTTTAAATAGGGTCCTAAGTCAAATTAACCCTAAACACACTTCCACACATATGTGCACATGAGGTTAGTTAGGATTTTTCTAAATGCCCTAACTAAACCCTAACCTAGCCTAGAATCTAACTAACCTTATTTAATCCTAACTCTTCCTCACACATGTGTGAGGAGGATATATTTCTCTAAGGCATGAGGTTTTGACACATATTCAAACCCTAACCTAACTCCAGCATGGAGTAACCCTAATGGTTGGTCTATCTATCCCCTTATGATCTCATATTTTTTTATAAACACCCCTCCTATTCTATATCTCTTCCCTTTTACTACCATACATAAAATCTACCAAAATTAGTCTAGAATTGCATCTAAGAATTCTACATCATACATAGAACAAAGGACAATTTCAGACATCCATCCAAACAAAAATTTTTGTCCAATAGTCAACAGAAGTCCAATTTCCCCCTTGACCTATGAATCTGAACCCCAATCCACCCTGTACCTTGTGAATTGACCGTGCAACACATATACCTTAGAAAATTTAGTAGGTAAGCTTTATTTCATGTTTTTATAGTGTTTTATGCAATTTTCATCATGTTTCAACATAGTTTTACTTTAGGTATTTTTATCTTTTATCAACAAGGGGATTGACTAATGCAGGCCCCCAAACCCTCTAATAATATCTTTTAGACCTTCAAAAATAGGTGCAGAAGATCACAAACAACAAAATAATCAATAAAATAGCACTAGTTCACAAGCCCACCTTCACTGAGGAGTCTCAAAATAAATCATTAGTGTTTGATATTCACAAAGAAAGATTGGAAAAATCACCTTTGTAACCCATGAAAGTTTGAATGAATAAAAAGCAACATTCTAGACATTACATTTTTTTTATGTATTATGTTTGATAAAATGGTGTCTTTCATCTTCTTCATTATGGTATGCCTATTGGGACCCCTAGAAAGAGTTGTCCTAGACTAGTCTTTGACAAATCTAACAAAATTTTATGTTTTCTACGTTGTTCCAGGTATCATTCCAAATAAAACAGATACCATAAAAACCCTAACAAGCTCCTTACGTCATCAGAACAAAAGTTTTGGGTTCCAAAACCTAATTTTCCCCTCAACATGCAAATTCATATCTGTTTCACCCCTAGCCTGTGAATCTAGCATAAATGCTTCAAAAACCCTTAAAATTGCAAAGGTCTACAACAGAGATATAGATCAGTCCATATGGAGCAAAAGGAACCAGGTATTTTCCTTAAAACTACCTATTTTTGTCATCCATATGCAAGGAAAATTTTCATTAAAACATGCATCATGTCATTGTATGAAATTCCTTTTTAATGCATTTGTCCTTTTCAGATCAGTTATCTTAGTTTGTTTTAGATTTCTCTTTACTTACTTAAATCATAGCATTTACTTTCGTTCAAATCATTTTAATAGGTTTTCATTTTGTGTAATTATTTTTGTGAATCATCAATTTTTAAAGTCATCTTTCTCGCATTAGATAGGTTTTTCAAAATTTTCCCTTCAAAAACCTGCATGTAGATCAGAAATTTCAGTTTACTTTATTTCAAGAGAATTTTCATTTCCTTTGCAAGTCACATGTCAAATAGTTTTCCCGTTTCTTTCGTGTTTCATTCCATCAATTTTCTTTCAAAAAGTGCATTTCAAATTTCCATTCGAAAAGTCACATTTAGAATTAGGTTTTTTCAAATATATTTTTTTCATCTTTCATCAAAGCAATTTCAAATTCCTTTTCACACAAAAATAAATTTCAGATATCTTTCATGCACTTACAGTTAGATTTTTCAAATATCTTTTAGTATGTTTCATTAAAGCAACTTCAAATTCCTTTTTTTGCAAAAAACAAATTTCAGATCCCTTTCTTGTTATTAGATTAGGCCTTCCCTTTTATTTTACTAATCCCTTAGGTAAATTGCAAATTTCAAATCCCTTTCTTGTTATTATATTAGGCCTTCCCTTTTATTTTACAAATCCCCGGGTAAATTGTAAATTTTAGATTCCTTTCTTGTTATTAGATTAGGATTTCCCCTTTTCTTTTACAAATCCCCCGGGTAAATTGTAAATTTTAGATTCCTTTCTTGTTATTAGATTAGGATTTCTCCTTTTATTTTACAAATCCCTCAGGTAAATTACAAATTTCAGATTCCTTTATTATAATTAGAGTAGAACTTCTCATTTATTTCTAAAATATTTCGGGTAAATTGTAATTTTCAGATTCCTTTTCATATCATTAGATTAGTACTTCCCATTTATTTCACAAATCTAGTGGGTAAATTGTAATTTTTAGATTTATTTCTATATCATTGGTTTAATATTTCTAATTTTTTTTGCACATTCTCTCTCACATTTCTTTCATGCTTCAAAATTAGGATTCCACAAATCCCTATCCTCACATGCTTTTACATTGTTTTTTTGCATGCTTCATAGCATAGATACTATTTTCTTTTTCAAAAAGGTACATAGGATTAGATTTATTTCAAAACATATTTTAATCTAGATTTGCTTCCAAAAATGCATCTAGGGCTAGATTTACATTTTAAAAAGTCATCTAGTTAGCTTTCTTGCTTTTACATCATTGTTAGACAACAAAAACCCACACACTCACGTGGTACACACAAGTGCTAGGATTGGATTTAATCCCCAATATATCACTCGATACTGGTGAGGTAGGAGTTTTACCCTACACCATATCACCCCCTAGACACCTAGCAGCATCACAAGAGAAATTTCCTATATTTCATCACCAAAAAATCCCCCACTTTTGAGATTGGTCTTCCAAAATTCATCATCGAAAGGAGACTTTAGAGTGGGATAGGATTAGACACCTTCATTCACGAGGTTTACATAATTAGTGAACATGATAATTATCTTCATTGACTAAGCTTGTTCGATAATGAAGCAAAAGCTTGGCTAGGCAAGTAGAAAGTCTTATTGCAAGAGGTTATTGGAATCATTAGTGCATCTTGTGTCCCCCTATAGGCTATCATTTTATTGTACCTTCCATACATGTCACCATTCGCTAGTTATGACATTGTTCTATTTTGTGTGTCTTTGGGTGTTACAGGAGGTTCCATGTTGATGACGCTCTTGATATTTCTAGATTTATCACCCCACTACCTATGATATTTCCTAGGAAGTATATTTTTAACATCAAAACATACAAAAACACAAACATTTTCTTTTTTGCATCTTGAACTGATTCTAGTTTCATGTTATTTGCATAATCACAAACTGGTTTTTGCATATTAAATGGTTTAGCACTCTATTTGTTGGATATCTACATACTATTACTGCTTAGTCACTATCATATTCATAGTTTAAATCCAATTCACCCCCAAATTGTGAATCAGGTCTCAATTCACCCCATGATCTATGAATCCTACTTCTAGGTTCAAAAATTGGTCAGCCTTCATAGAGTTACTCAAAAATCCTTGTAGATCACACCCAAAACCTCAACTTTGAGTTAATGTACCACATCCATAACACATGATATCATGACTGTCACCAAATGCAATCAAGTGCATGAGAAATTGCGCCTTGATGAGGAGGTATTCTTTACCCCTTCCAATAACTATCCTTATTTATCTTCTTCTACAAGGGAATTCCACACACTCATAGTTGATATACCCCTATATTCACATCTACTTTCCACACATATTTCTTATTCTGATGAGATTCCCACTTTGTCTAGTGAAAATGACCCACTTCTTCCCCATATACCTTCACCCAATCTACCCTCTATATTATGCATGTTATCCATATAGCTCTAGGACATCCCACTCCTTTCTTCACCATTTATGAGGATATCCTACCTACTTCTCCTACATTCTCACACCCCTTCTTCCAAAGCCTATCTCAGTCCCTTTTTTAGAATGACTTCTCTTTGTTAAACCACACTCATCCTGAGGTTGAGTCATTCGCCCCTACCATAGGAATGATTTTAGACCCATCCTATTCTATACTAGGAAATTAGGTACCATCATTGCAAACCCTATAAAAATAACCTCCCTTGTAGCAACAACAAGAACCACCTTCGCCATTATACCAACACTCTTACCAAGAGTCACAACTGCCACTTTTCCAACCATCATTTTTCTCAACTTTTGAGGATATATCATAGCCACCTCCTCCAACACAACCAATTCAACACCAACAATAGTATCTAACTACCTACACCCAACTTGGAGTGTACACGTTCACCACTCTACATTCCCATACTCCTACCTTATAAGCTTATCCTCGCTCTTCTTCATCACTCCCACGTACATCCCATCCCCCTGGATTATATATCCTACCCAATTTTCTATTACATATTCTTCCACTTCTACCTTCAGATTACCTCCTTCTCCTCCATTTTAGATCTTGACTATAGATCCCCTTCCCACCTATAGTCCCTGACCTTAATTTTATACTCCTACACCCCTAGGTTATTCTACTCAGTTTAGTTTTCCTACCTCACATCCTTCAATATAGATGCTTATACCATCCTTTGACACCTCATCTAGTCCACATTTAGCACCATCTATCTATACACCACCATTACCATTATCTACTAAACCTACATTCTTTACTCCCCCCTACTTGGTCTTTACCCCTACAACTCAACCATTACAATAGGATCCTCTCCATCAGATACCTATACAACAACCACACACCCCTCAACTACAATATTATTATCCCCAATAGATGCTTGTTTTGCAAACTAGCATTACACCTTCTATGATACCATACATCACCGAGCAGCCACCTCCTCATGATCAGGTGCGATATATTTCTTCTCAATAATAGGAAGAACAAAAAATCTAGTATCCACCACACTCTTAGGTCCCACCCACCATAGCATCATCCTCCACACCTCTCACATCTGAACTTCAACTCTTTGAATATTATGTAAAGATGCTAAATCTTCATACCTCTAGCTATGAACCACAAAAACCTACCTATAACAAACTTTGTAATGATCTAATCCATCCCTCAGTTTTCATTCCCACTTTACCCTTATCGCTTCAATATCCTAAATTTTGATATGTACAAAGGTAAAGAGGATCCCTGAGAAGATTTTAGTAACTACCGTTCCACTTGATACTATCTTCATAATAGCAACCCTATCATGTTACGTACATTCTTTTTGGACATTTTGGGTCCCTAAGCTGAAATGTTGTCATTGATATCAATAGAGCAATAAATGTCAAAATGATCTATGAAGAGTTTTTGTGAAAACCAAGGCAAGGAAAAAAATTGTTTTATTCAAAACCATGGACAGTAGATTTGATCTAGGTTTTTCTTAAAACCCACATTGGGCTTTTGTTTCATCGAAAAATGTGCCCTGGTGATGGAGTTATTTGAGTTTTAATGTTTGGTTTAAATTTTAATTATTTAAAATTTAAATTTAAATTTAAATTTAAATTCAAATTTAAATGGAAAGTTTCCCGTCGACATCATCATGCAAATACAATTTTAATATTTCCACCAATGTCTTCAAAGTGTTATTAAACACTATATAAAGGGGTGGAAATTAAACCAAATAATCATCCTTGCTCTTTTGTGTTAATTGCCTTGGAATTCGAAAGAGCTCATACGAATTGTTGAAAAGAAAGCGTAGTGATTTGGAAATATTAAACCTGGTATGAGGTGTGGCACATTTGCGTATCAATTTTTCTAAGACTTTCGACATCACAAATATAAGGGATTAAATCCCCTTGATGGTAGCATGTGGGAAGCGCGTTTGCGCTTTGTCCTTTGTGGTAGGTAGAGGAATATTATAGGTATTTTTGGCCTTTGCTTTTCCAACGAGTGTTTTGGCTTGGTTGGAATTCTATCCGTGGCTTTTCCAATGAGTGTTTTGGCTTGGTTGGAATCTTAGCCACGGCTAAGACGCTCATGGTGTGTGGCGGACAAGGGTTTGAATCCCCTTGAGAGGTATTTACATTTTTACCTTTAATAATTTTTATTAGCCCTAAAGTTTGGAGTTATAAGGTATTTAATGGGAATTAATTTTTTTTTTTTGTAGATAAGATACTATAGCATTAATAGCGGGTTTTACAGGTTGACCCAAAACCTTTTACAAAAATCAGCCCAAGGCTGTTGATGAACATATCCTTACTAAGGATCCTATATATGTAAAATCTACATGCCACCAAAGCCATTACATCCGGTAAGGCACATAGCCTGTTATCAAAAAGAAACTTCCCATACAACATTTTGGGTATACCCCTAGAAAACACACATGCATCATAATTACAAAAAAGAAACAGACACGGATCCCTTCCTTGATACAATGGAGAAACAAAAAGCTACATAAACACATAGCAGAGTACTGAAAAAAACCCTCACAAGCTCTGTATTGACAGTTACTCTTAATAATTCTTTGGTAATTGCTTTCTTTAGTATATGACATGCCTTGGTACCACATAATATCTTGGCCAATCAGCCTTGGAGAAGTGAACCTGTTGGCTAGATTTATGGCGGTGGCTATCTGGTGGTCCACGTGGCTTTGGTTTGAAGTCTTATATTGTTGTTTCTTTCCTTCACTGTGATTATCAACCAACCTCAAATTACTAAGATGACTAGAAGTCATGTTATCTGACATGTGACTATCCCCATTAGTGTTTGTGGTATTTCCAAGTAGCATTCACGAATACTGACATCTCAAATAATTTTTATTGTGAGTCCAATTCAAAAAATAGATAGGAATACTCCTAGCCTTCGAACTTACATTGTCTTCCCTATTGGTAAATTCGATTATAATTCTTGGAATTCTTGTTTAATAATCTCCTCTACTTCACTCAAGACATTGTTTTCCCATTTGAAAAGTCTGTCACCATCGACACCCAAATTGGCCAGCTTATCAACAATTTTGTTAGCTTCTCAAAAGACATGTTGGGATTTTCTATCCTATCTTCCCTGGAAAAGGATCCTAGACTCTTCAACAATTGTTTTAATCCTCCAAGGAGGTGTTTTCCAATTATTAAGGAAATTTATAACATGCATAGAGTATCCTTCTATGATCAAATTGCCTTCTAAGTCTTGATTCATTTGAAGGCCTCTCCACATAGCTCTAGCTTCAGCTTCATTCTTTTTCCTTGTTCCCAAATATTCAAAAAATGTAATCATCATATTCCCATTATGATCTTGTACAATGCCACCAGTGCCTACTCTTCCAGGATTGTCCTTAGCTATTGCATAAAAATTAAGCTTAAACCGACCCATAGGAGGTGGATACCACTTAACATTGGCTTTAGGGTTGACTACCCTAGGTACAGACTCATCTAACAAGGTTAAGCTTAAATATTGAGCAATCGTGGTCTCCTGTAGATGAGGTTTACATCTATCAAAAGGGATAAGGTTCACATTCTCATTGGCAAAGGATAGGATCCTGGCAATGATAGTTTTATGATCATGGATAGACTCATTAAAGACTCTATGGTTTATTTATAACCACACCTACCAAAGATAGTGATTGAGATAAATTTTCCACATGTATCTAAGTATTTGGCTTGAAAATGGACAAGTCCACTGGAGGAACAAATCAAGTATGGTGGTTGGTTTAACCCATGAAATATTGCAGGCTTGAAAATGGACAAGGCCACTAGACAAACAAATCAAGTATGGTGGCCGGTTTAACCCATGAAATATTGAAGGCTTGAAAAACCCCACTTAGAATAGTCAAAGAAAAAGGACACTCAAGGAAAATGTGATAAATGGTCTCCCAATTAGCCATTCATAGATAACAATGATTAGTGATACAAATACCTTTATGCATCATATTATCAATATTTAGAATTCTTCCTTGGATAACGAACCATGAAAAGACTGCTTTTTTTGGAATTAAATTTTTTATCCAATCTAAGTCCTATTGGAGGACAAAATCCTCATCATCAAGCATAAGCTTGTAAGCTGATTTAACAGTGAACTAACCATTTTCCGTAGGAGCCCAGGTCACTTGATATTCCTGGGGTCTCATGGGGATAAGTTGTTTCCCGAGAATTTTATAAAGATAATTTGATTCTGCTTGAAATCCCTGAATTCTTATTTGTTTCCACTTCATTCTACCTCTATCCTCAACCATATAATTAGAGACTTTTCTACCAATGAGTTCTTCTATGATATCTCTGATTCGGGCTAAGTTAGGATATTGCATTAGTGGTTCATCCTTAGCCCACCTATCATTCCAGCAATTTATCCTCTCACCATTGCCTAAAACCCATCTTAAACCTTTTTTGATGATTTCCTTAAAATTAAGAATTGCTTTCCAAAAATCAGAACCTCTGATTGGAACTGAGTCACTTAGAAATTCTATATTTTGAATATCCTTTCATTTGATGATAGTTGTTCATTCATTTTCTTCACAAAAAATGAGACGCCATGTCTGCTTAGCTAGTAAAGCTAAATTTATATGAGCAATTCTCCTCAGACCTAAGCCCCCATTTTACTTGGGTCTACACACTTTAGTCCATCCTACAAGGTGTATCCTTTTTTTCTCCTCTGATCCAATCCATAAAAATTATTTTTGGAGTTTCTCAATTTTTGGAAAACCTTCATAGGGGCTTTGAAAATGAAGAGGAAATAGATTGGAATGCTCTGAAGAGATGCCTTAGTGAGGGTCATCTTTCCTGCTTGAGATAGAAGATGACCTTTCCATCCAGCAAGTTTTTTTTTAATTCTTTCAATAACCCTGTCCCACATTGACTCTATCGAAGAACCAATTAAAATAGGGAGACCAAGATACAAAGTGGGGAGATTTGCTATATCACACCCTAGAATTTTTGCAATCCTTCCTTACCTCTAAATGGGGGTGTTCAAGAAATATAACTTGATTTTACTGAAATTAACTTTCTAACCAGCAACGTCCTCATAGAGTTGTAGGATGTATTTAATTATTTTGGCCTCAACCACTGATGCCTTAGTCAATATAAGGGTATCATCAATGAATTATTGGTGAGAAACAGCCCTAGTGAGATATGTTGCCTTGATTCCTGATATTAGCCTTGAAATACAAGTATTTTTTATGGTTCTACCTAAAGCTTCTGCCACAATGATGAATAACATGGGGCTGATAGGGTCCCCCTACCAAATTACTCTATGACTTTGAAAGTAACCAACATTTGTTCCATTAACTAGAATCAAGAACCATACTTTAGAAATACATTATTTGATTAAATTAACCAATTGGCGGTAAAAACCTAACTTAAGGAGGACAACAATCAGAAAGTCCCAATTTATCCTGTCAAATGCTTTGTTCATATCAAGCTTGAGGACAAAAACATACATGCTAGTATTATGAGCAGAGTGCAGAGCTTCATGAACTGTGATAACTCCATCCAATATTGATAGAAATTCTCTGACAGTAGAAATTACATCCTCACTTACGACGTCCCAAAAATCTTGATAGAAATGAGGGGGAAAGTCGTCGGGTCCTGGGGATTTGTCTGGCTCCATACTAAACAAGGCTTCCTTAATTTCCTCATCAAAAAAGGGAGCTAGAAGCTTAAGGTTTATATCCTCATTTATTATGCTAGGAATGGATTGCAATAATATCTTTGGCCTCCTCATTGCACTGCGATTCCTGACCAAGGATAGAATTGAAATAAGTTACTGCCTCCTTTCTGATTTCTATTAAGTCTTGAGTAATAGAAGCATCTATTTTTTTTTTTAATTTATCTTGTTATTGCTTCTGTTTCTAAGCGTTGTGACGTGAAAAAACTTGGATTTTGAATATCCATATTTCAACCAAAGAGCCCTTGATTTTTGCCTCCAATAGATTTCATCACATGCCAAAATATTATGAAATTCTGCTAGTTTTGTTTGTTCCTCCTGCCTAGTAGTTTCATCAACATCACCATGTTGGATCCTCTTATCAATTATCTTCAAACTTTCAACAACCTATTTTTTATTTTCAAAGAGGTTCCCAAAGACCTCTTTGTTCCAATTTTGAAGCTTTTCCTTAACAAACTTTAATTTTCCAACAAGTTTAAAAGTTGCACTACCCTTGACAGGCTGCTGCCACCACTGACTTAAGTTATCTCTAAAACTGGAATGTTTGATCCACATAGATTGAAATCTGAAATGTTTCTTGAAGTACAGAGAGTTAGGGATCTCCAAAAAACTAGGATTATGATCAGAGGCAATTTTAGGAAGGGCTTGCAGGGTAGAATCATCGAACAAAGTTGTAGCCTCCTTTGATAGAAAAAACCTATCAAGCCTTTCTTGAATGAGATGACACCCTATCCGTTGATTTATCCAGGTATAATTTGCTCCTCTAATTTTTACATCCATCAACATGTTGGAGTTCACAAAGTCATTGAACTCATCCATGCTCCTAATAGGTGGTCCATTTCCACCCATTTTGTCTGAAGGGTAAAGAGGAGTGTTAAAATCCCTAGCCAGAATCCAAGGGACATTATGGAATATTTCACTCAGATTGCCTAAGTAATCCCATAGTAGAGATCTCCCTTGAAATGAATTCGGGTTATAAATATTTGAAAGGATCCATGACCTGTTGTTGTTTATTTCCTTAAATAAAACACTAAGAACCCTGTCATATTTTTGAATAATGGTGCCTTCTACTATCCAGGGATCCCACAAAGTCATAAGGCCTCCAGATGGTCCTCTGGCTGATTTGCAAACCATCTCCCCTTGATTCCAGATTTTTTTACTATTTTTTTTTACTGAATCTCATCCATTTTTGTTTCTTGTAACATGATAATAGTTGTATTCACTTGATTTCTTATTACACTGACTTCCCTATGTTTGGGAAGGCCATTGAGGCCTCTCATATTCCATGAGAGAAACTTCATTTAGATTGTTTGGGATTTATTCCTCTCCTCCTCCCTTGAGGGGAATTTCCTAATTTATTGTCTTCAAAACCCAGAATAACATGTTGAAACAAGGTTCTCTGTTTTCCATTGGCAATGTCATTATCAGTTTTAATTTTTTGATGCTCAAAATTTTATATTCTCCCTCTTATTTTTTCACTACCAAAATATATAGGAGACTTCATAGTGCTCCTAGTTTGTTTAGGACTAGACTAAGGGGAGGTAATTTGTTGCATAATCAGACTACCATATTCCTCAGTCTGAAGAGTTTCACATATCTCCACCCCTACATATAAATATTCTCCATTTTTCCTGTATTCCCCTGGTCTGCGAGATGGCCCCTCAATAGGATTTACTTGGCTCCTAGTGATGATGTTAGGGAGATGAGATTTTTTATCTTCCAATGCCTCAAATTTCTTCCTAAGTTCTTCAAAATTAGGGTTTGGATTTGGGATGCCCATTGAGCTTGAAGTATTGCTAGCATTGGGGTTTAAGGATCCTGACTTGGATGTGGATTCTAGAGATCGTGCATTATGGTTTGGATTTGTGATTCCCACGGGGCTTACAGTAATTTCAGCATTAGGGTTTGAGGATCCTGACTTGGATGGGAATTTGAGAGAGTCAGAAAGGTTAGCCTTAAGGTAATAGGCTTCCATGTCTTTTGATAATCCTCCTACTCCCATATTGGATAGAATTGAAAATTTATTTGAAACTAGAGGATTGGAACTTACCTGAGTATTTTGGTTACCAACAACCTATTGTTTTCCTTTGTCTTGGTGGGACCCTGCACCCTCTCTTTTCTTTTTTTGGTAGACATAGTTTGCCTGATTGAAATCACCTCTACCAGGGGAAACTCCTCAAATTTCCTCTGTCTAGCATTCCCTGCTTCTACTTTTCTCTATTCATTGCCAGGTTAGGGCACTGATTGCATAGATGTCCTTGATTTTTACATTCTACATAGAATTCCAGTCTATTCTCGTATTCTACCAGCTATTTTCTATAGTATTCTCCATACTCTAGCTCCACAAACCTTGGCAATTCATTATTCAAATTAGCATTTACGTAGATTCATGCATGAGTCATCCTTGTCCTGGCCAAGGTCGCATGGTCAATGGAGATCAGGTCCCCTATAGTTCTGGCTATGCCCTACAACCAATATTCATTGAATAACTAGGTAGGTAGACTCGGGAGATGAACCCAAATAGGGGAAATGTTAATATTTTTATTTTTAGGGTCAAAATCTTCAACCCATCATCTGAGAAAAAGGCTCCTTTTGCTTAGAAACCAAGGACCTCATGTTAAAATGCGGTTAGCATCTTCCATATTGTTAAAATGGATAATTAAGAACCCTCGAGTTAGAGCTCCCAACTCCAATATGCCTACCAGTTGCCATTTACCCATCGCCCAAGCCCTGATAGTCTCCATGTTCGGCCTACCTCCCAAAAACGTGCCTATCAGGGAGAATTATTCCATTAAAAGAAAAGGGCTCATGGAACTTGTCGAGGCTAAAATTTTATTATTTACTGGAACTAGGGGTGGAGGAGAAATAACCTCCTTTATTTTTCCTCTAAGAGTCTCAGCAAAATACAACCACTTCTTAGGCCCCGCATTGTCCTTCGTATATTTTTTTTTAGGGTCTTTCTAAGGAGGGTCTAGCCCCTGTGTGATGCCCGCCTCATTATCAATCATAGCCTGACTACCTTCCTTTGGATCCTTCATTGATCCATTCCTGAGGTTCCCACCTTCCCCTTCCATACCTGCTCTACCTCTACCACCTTGGCTGAGATTCCTGCTTAGAAAATTCAAACCCTCACTCTTGTCGCACCCGCTAAACCTCAGCTCACTCATTCCTCTTGCTGAAGGAGAACATTTCATTTTTTTATAGCATAAGCTTTATGTGACTTTTGGATATTTGTATGGGAATTAAATTTTATCATTAGGGTTGTGATTATTATTGCAAAAGCATATTTGATTTATGTTTTATTTTGATGGAAATGGAGAATTGATTTTAGGAGAAATAAGGAGTTGTTAAAGTGATATTGAGAGATTTATTGTGGGTTATTTTTAATAAGGGTTTTTATTAAAATAGACTTTGGTGGATGTGTTTATGAAGTTGAAGTGAAAAGTGTGTAAATTAAGTTATGCTCTTATTGTGATTATTTAAAAGACCACTAACCCTTATTAATATTGAAAAGGAAAATTGTGATTAAGTGTGGCATATTTTATGGATAACTTATTGGCATCAAAAAAGTATGGACACATTCTCCTATTGATTGTTTGTGGTGGTTGATTTTTGAAATATCATTGGAGTGAAAATGATTAATTGAAGTTTACTTTGTGAAGATGGTTGGTTGAATGCTTCAAGGTTTTGTGATTTGTGAGTTGTATTTAAACCTTATTTCATTAGCATTGTTGTTGAAGCCCGTTGATGATGAAATGAACTTGAACATGATCTAGAAAATAACATGAGTATCATTGTTATGTGAGACTTGAGATAAAGCATTGTTAGAAACATTTTTGAGTTGGTTAATACATGCTTGAACTAGGGTTTGTGAGAAAGGGTTGTTCTTTGATGTGATTGGTTGAGTTGAGTTGGTTTAGCCTAGTCAAGTGGATGTGTGAAATGGTTGTTCAAGTTACATAAAATAAACTATTATATATTCTAATTTGAGTTGATATTGATATTGAAGAATGTTAGTCTCACAATGACATTGAGAGGGGGGGTGAATCAGTGTAGCTCTTTAAAACTTAAATCTTAAACTCTTAAAGCTGAAACAATGAGAACTTAAAACCAAATAAAGCAAATATAACAAGAGAGCATCACACAACACAAGATGTACCGAGGTTCACCGATTTGGCTACTCCTAAAAAATTAACTGTTTAGACTCCCATCCAAATATAGCCTTTACAAAGCAACAACTTTACAATCAATTTACTAGCACCCACTAGAAGGAGCACCAACCCCTAATTTATCTGGACCAATATAAAGGAGAACCAACCCCTTATTTATCTGCACCAATAGAAAGGACCACCAACCCTTGATTTATCTACACCAACAGATAGGAGCACCAACTAGCACCAACTAGAATGAGCACCAACCCCTGATGCCAAGCACCAACTTGGACTTCAATTCTAAAACTAGAAGATTGACATATAAATGCCTTCACTTTTACAAGACCCTAACTGGTCTATTGCTTACTCAACATCGTCCACAATTCACACAACACATACCCTTCTCGCTCACCTATCGTGCACCTCTCGCTTGCCTCTTGTGCTCCTCTTGCGCACTTCACCGAATAAAATCCCTGATTAAATTCTCCAAGAAACACTCCTTTTTTAATCATACTTTCTCTTTGTAACTCCAGTTGTAACTCCTTTTGTATATTTTGAGAAGGCATTTCATCAAACACATCACATGCAAATAATTGACACCATGTTCTCTTACCATGACTTTTCATTTTCTTGATCATGACTGTTCATTTTCTCCTTGCATGACTGTTCATTTTCTCCTTGCATGACTGTTCATTTTCTCTTTGCATGATTGTTCATTTTCTCTTTGCATGACTGTTCATTTTCTTTTCCCTTGTGCATGCATTTGTTTTCTCCTTCGATGACTGTTCATCTTCTTCTTCATGACTATTCATTTTCTTTTCCATGACTGTTCGTTTCTATTTTAAGGCTTTTCTTGAGTCGCGAAAATGTGACATGTCACGATATCGTGACACTTTTGTTACTCTGCCTGCCTGCACTTTTTGAGTCACAAAAATACGACATGTCACGATATCGTGACACTTTTGTTTCTCTACTTGCCTGCCCTTTTTGAGTCATGAAAATGTGACATGTCACTCTATCACGACACTTTTTATTTCTCTAACATCCTGCCCTTGTTGAGTCGCAAAAATGCGACATGTCGCAATATCGTGACACTTTTTCTTTCTCTGCCTGCCTGCACTTTTTGAATCGCGAAAATGTGACATGTCATGATATCGCGACACTTTTGCTTCTCTACCTTATTGCCCTTTTCGAGTCACAAAAATGTGACATGTCGCAATATCACAACACTTTTGCTTCTTGCTCTTTCTCTTCGCTTTGGACCGTGAAAATGCTACATGTCACAATATCATGACACTTTTTATTTCTTGCTCTTTCTCTTTTCTTTGGATCGCAAAAATGCAACATGTCATGATATCGTGACACTTTTTCCTCCTTGCATTTTCTCTTTGCTTTGGACCGCGAAAATGCAACATGACGCGATATCGCAACAGTTTTTCCTCCTTGCTTTTTTGCTTCTCTTTTTGTCACGAAAATGCAACATGTCACGATATCACGACACTTTTTATCCTTGAATTTTCTCTTCTCTTTTGGCCGTAAAAATACAACATGTTGCGATATCGCGACACTTTTTCTCCTTGCATTTTCTCTTCTATTTTGGCCACGAAAATACATGTCATGATATCACGACACTTTTTCTCCTTGCATTTTATCTTCTCTTTTGGCCGCAAAAATGCAACATGTCACGATATCACGACACTTTTTTCTTCTTTGCTTTTTCGCTTCTCTTTTATCTTTAGCATATGGGCCACTTCGGTCTTCTTGGAAAACCTGTAACAACTTCACCCAAACATCAAAAACATCCTCATAAGCATTTAACTGCACTGTACATACTCTGAACTCCTGTCCACTGCATCAATCGATCTATCTGACTGTGTTGACAACAATGACAATATTGTCGTTGCACCTTGCTCAAAAAAGAATAGGACATATTGAGTCTCTAACAATTCTCTTTATGCTTCTATTGAGTTGAGATTAGGATTTGAGTATAGAACATATAGAGTCTCTAACAATTATTTTTATGCTTCTTTGAGATTGATTTGAGTTGAGATTGAGATTTAAGAATAGGACATATTGAGTCTCTAACAATTCTCTTTATGCTTCTATTAAGTTGAGATCAGGATTTGAGTATAGAACATATAGAGTCTCTAATAATTCTCTTTATGCTTCTATGATATTGAATTGAGATATTGATTGTACTTTAAGTATATAATATATTGAGTCTCTAAAAATTCTCTTTATGATTCTATGAGATTGAACAAGTTCTGTGTGAGTTTGTTAAGTAGATTTGAGATAAGTCTTTGAGAAGGCTTACGGACTGTTTTGAGTTAAGATTTTGTTAAAGCCTACTAAACATATTTGAGCAAGTCCAAGAGAGGACTTATTGAGAAGATTTGAGAAAGTCCAAGAGAGGACTTATTGAGAAGATTTGAGCAACTCCAAGAGAGGACTTATTGAGCATATATGAGCAAGTCCAGGAGAGGACTTATTGAGTATATTTGAAAAATTCCTAGAGAGGATTTATTGAGCAGATTTAGATAGGTTTTGTGTGAACCTATTGAGCAAATTTAGATAGGTTTTTGGGTGAACCTGTTGAGAATATTTGAGTAGGTTATGAGTGAACTTATTGATCAAAATTGTACTAGACCGAATGTATTATGTTTAGTGCAATAGATTAAGCAGAACTATGCTAGACTCTCTAAACTATACTTGGTACAATATTGAGACAGAGATTTGGAGGTGACAGAGTATATAGGACAAACTCTCAGTGGATAGAGATCCAGAAGCCAAGACAATTGAATATAGATCTGAGTGGAAAGTCTTCAAGTGAAGTGAGATCAACCAATCAGTGCAGCATAAAGACAATATCTTCTAGAAGATCACTAGCTAGAGCAGAAGGGGAAAGAGTTCTTCTATGGAAGATATCCATGAACTTGAGATTAGGGGATCAACATATCCTTTGGACCGAGGTCCATAAACATTTGGGAAGTATTCCCAAGAGATCATTTAAGAAATATTTAGAAGAAATATTTTCTATGTGGAGGTATCCCACATTGGATGAACCACGTTAAATTTGTGCCTCTATTATGTGTGGTGTTTTGTGCATTGATTTGATTACTGCTATCTATACACTGCATAATATTGATTTGAGAAGAAAAGTAAAAAGTGGTCTTATATTGTTCACCCCTCTTTTAGTATAAGCTTGTGTTCTTAAATTGGTATCAGAGTGGGTTTCCTTAATAAGAGTTCTATAGGTGGAAGGAAAAGCAGTCTAAGAACATAATAGATCAAAAGGATAAAAAGAATGAGGCCTTCAATAATATAGTACCAGTATTTGATGGAAGTGACTTCTTATATTGGTGTGTGCTAATGATATTTCACCTGGTGGCACTTAGCAATGAAGTTTGGGATGCAATGGAATTTGGGTATAATTCAAAAAATAATCCTCCTACATATAAGGAAGGTAGGTTTCTCATGTATGCAAATTTAATAGCTATGAATGCAATTATAATAGGATTACATAGATCCGAATCTATGAAGGTGATGGAATGTAAAAAAACAAAATATATGTGGGAACTCTTGCAAACCATATATGAAGGAGATAAAAGTATCAGGAAAGCAAATATCATAAATCTCAAAGGAGAATTTTAAAATCTAAGAATGAGGGATGATGAAAGTATTTGTGACTATCTCGACAAGGTTGATGAACTTATACATGAGATCAAAGGTCTTGGAATGAAGGTTGATGAATCTTATGCTTGCAACAAGATCTTGATGACTCTTCCAAAAATGTATAGTGAAAAAGTTTCTGCCATAGAAACATCAATTGATAGTGATAATCTAACAAGAAATGCTTTGCTTGTTATGCTTACAACTTTTGAGATAAGAAGAAAAGATCCTATTCCTCCAAAAGAAGTTGCATTCAAAGTGGACAATAAGAAAAAGGGTAAGAAGACAAAATCAAGTAATGAATCTTTTAGTGATGAAGAAGCTAACCATGGTAGAAGATATAAAGGGTTCAAAATACCAATAGATATGATATCTGTTAAATGCTTTAATTGCGGCAATTTTGGACATTTTGCAACATAATGCAAAGAGCCAAATATCAACAATGATGAATAAAAATAGGATCACAGGTACATGGAATCTGAAAATTATAGGTACCAAAATAAAAACAGGGATGGACAAAACAAACAAGGGAAGAAATTTTTCCAAAGGCAAAAGAGAAGCTACTATGTAGATAATCCAAGTAAGTACCAAATTGATAGTGATGCTAGATTTTTATACAATGATAGAGATGAAGTCTTGTTCATGGTTAAGGAAAAAGGTCAAGTTAAGAAAAATACTCTAGTTATTCTCAAGTGTTTTAGATGTGGTAAATTTGGACACCTTGAAAATGATTGCACAAGATATGGTTATAGTTTTAGTTATGATGATTTTGAAGATGCACTTGATAGATCAAATGATAATATTCTAATGGCTTTAGAAGATAAAGAATTGAGTGATCCTATAGAAAGCAAGTCAAAAGAAAGAAATGATATGGACAAGGGCAAAAAAATAGAGGACTACTCAACATAGAATGGTTATGATCTCAAAGGTGAACTTATCTATGCTCTTGACACTGTGAAGAAGGTAAGAAAGCAACACTCTAAGTTTAAAATTTAGTTTCAAGAATGTGATGAAGAAATATTATTGCTCATAGAGGACTTAGAGAAGTCAAAGGCCAAGGCAAGTAAGTTTAGAGAAAAGTTAGAAGAAAAAACCTTGGAATGTAAGAATTTAGCACAAGAAGTGGCTACTCTAAAGAAATATTTATAGGACTCCAATATCAAGATGAAGAGTTTCACAAATAGATCTAAGAACTTGGATAAGTTCATTCGTGGACAAAAAATAACATCATGTTCAATAGGTCTATGTTTTGGAAAGAAATAAGAAAATACAAAGTCTACTTCAAGTCTTGAAGAAGAAGAAACAACATCAGAAGAAGATACTTCAAAAGAGGGATTATCATATGTAAGTGAAAGTGAAACTTCTAAGGATGAGTCAGATTGCAGTGATTCCAACAAGGACAATGCGAAAAGAAGGTACAAATGGAACAACAATCATAATAGGAGACCAATGAGGTCTAGGCAAGGAAGATTCAATGGGAGATGCTTCTCATGTCACAGTTTTTGGCACATGGCTTCACAGTGCAGGACACATGAAAGACAAGTATATGGAAGAGAACAACTTTTCCAAGGATATTGTTATTCATGTAATGAGTTTAGTCATAAGGCAATAAATTATAGGATTCATGATAGAATAGGATATGGCTTCACCAGGAAAAATCCTAAGACTATTGAACATTAAAGGAATATTAACATTAGGTGTTATAAGTGCAATAATGATGGTCACATAGCAATATGGTGTAGAGAAAATATTCTAGAAATAGGGATGAACAAGAATATGAACATGAACAGGAACAAGAATATGGACAGGAACATGAATAGGAACATGAATAGAAACAAGAATATGAACATGAACAAAGACTCATAAAATAAAAGAGACTCAAAAAATATTGAGAACAAGAATAGGTATAAGAACATGGACATGGATAAGAACAAGAACAAGAACAAGAATGATGAATTTCAAAGAAACAATGATAGAATTCAACAAAAATGAGGAAAAGACAAAGGTAGAGAATAATTATTTCATGGAGTAGAAATACTCCCACCCCAGAATTAACCACCTCATGTGGAGGTGGGGGAGGGGCTAATCTAAGAGGCTTTATTCTTATCCCCAAGCCCCAAAGGTGACCCTTTGCCATTGATGTCAAAGGGGAGATATTTGTGTATTATGGGGACAATTTTTGGATATGATGAGAGCTTTGCTATCTGATAGACCATTGAGTCAAGGGAAGCAAATCCCCAAGGGGAGTAGAAAAGAAGGTCAGAATTCAATAAAAATATTTGGGTTGCCATCAATGACAAAGGGAGATATTGCTGGACATTTTGAGTCCCTAAGCTAAAATGTTGTCATTGATGTCAATAGAGTAATAAATGTCAAAAGGATCTATGAAGGGTTTTTGTGAAAACCAAGGCAAAGAAAATAAAATGTTTTATTTAAAACCATGGACAAAATATTTGATCTAGGTTTTTCTTAAAACCCACATTGGGATTTCGTTTCGTCGAAAAAGGTGCCCCGGTGATGGAGTTATTTGAGTTTTAATGTTTGGTTTAAATTTTAATTATTTAAAATTTAAATTCAAATTTAAATGGAAATTTTCCCACCGACATCATCATGCAAATAAAATTTTAATATTTCTGTTAACATCTTCAAAGTGTTATTAAACACTATATAAAGGGGTGGCAATTAAAACCAAATAATAATACTTGCTCTCGTGTGTTAATTACCTTGGAATTCGAAAGAGCTCATGTGAATTGTTGAAAAGGAAGTAGAGAAGAAAGTGGATCGATTTGGAAATCTCAAATGTGGTATGAGGTATGGCACATTGGCATATCAATTTTGCTAAGACTATGGGTAGCACACATATTAGGGATCAAATCCCCTTGACAACAGCATGTGGGAAGCGCTTTGGTGCTTTGTCCTTTGCGATAGGTAGAGGAAGATTAAATGCCTTTTTGGCCTTTGCTTTTCCAATGAGTGCTTTGGATCGGTTGGAATATTAGCCACATCTAAGATGCTCACAGTGTGTGGTAGATGGGGGTTCGAATCCCCTTGAGAGGTATTTACATTTTTACCTTTAATAATTTTTATTAGCCCTAAAGTTTGGAGTTATAAGGTATTTAATGGGAATTAAATTTTATCATTAGGGTTGTGATTATTATTGCAAAAACATATTTGATTTATGTTTTATTTTGATGGAAATGGAGAATTGATTTTAGGAGAAATAAGGAGTTGTTAAAGTGATATTGAGAGATTTATTGTGGGTTATTTTTAATAAGGGTTTTTTTTAAATAGACTTTGGTGGATGTGTTTATGAATTTGGAGTGAAAAGGGTGTAAATTAAGTTATGCTTTTATTGTGATTATTTAAAATACCACTAACCCTTATTAATATTGAAAAGGAAAGTTGTAATCAAGTGTGGTAGATTTTGTGGACAACTTATTGGCATCAAAAATATATGGGCACGTTCTCCTATTGATTGTTTGTGGTGGTTGATTTCTGAAATATCATTGGAGTGAAAAGGATTAATTGAAGTTTTCTTTGTGAAGATCGTTGGTTGAATGCTTCAAGGTTTTGTGATTTGTGAGTTGTATTTAAACCTTGTTTCATTAGCATTGTTATTGAAGCCCATTTATGATGAAATGAATTTGAACATGATCTATAAAATAACATGAGTATCATTGTTATGTGAGATTTGAGATAAAGCATTGTTGGAAACATTTTGAGTTGGTTGATACATGCTTGAACGAGGGTTTGTGAGAAAGGGTTGTTCCTTTATGTGATTGGTTGAGTTGATTTGGTTTAGCATATTCAAGTGGATGTGTGAAATGGTTTTTCAAGTTCCATAAAACAAACTATTATATATTCTAATTTGAGTTGAGATTGAGATTGAAGAATAAGACATATTGAGTCTCTAACAATTCTCTTTATGCTTCTATTGAGTTGAGATTGGGATTTGAGTATAGAACATATAGAGAATCTAAAAATTCTCTTTATGCTTCCATGAGATTGATTTGAGTTGATATTAATATTTAAGAATAGGACATATTGAGTCTCTAACAATTCTCTTTATGCTTCTATTAAGTTGAGATTGAGATTTGACTATAGAACATATAGAGTCTCTAATAATTCTCTTTATGCTTCTATGATATTGAATTGAGATATTGATTGTACTTTGAGTATAGAACATATTGAGTCTCTAAAAATTCTCTTTATGATTCTATGAGATTGAAAAATTTCTATGTGAGCTTGTTAAGTAGATTTGAGACAAGTCTTTGAGAAGGCTTGTGGACTGTTTTGAGTTAAGATTTTGTGAAAGCTTGCTAAATAGATTTGAGCAAGTCCAAGAGAGGACTTATTGAGAAGATTTGAGCAAGTCCAAGAGAGGACTTATTGAGCATATTTGAGCAAGTCCAAGAGAGGATTTATTGAGCAGATTTGAGCAATTCCTAGAGAGGATTTGTTATTTAGATAGGTTTTGTGTGAACCTATTGAGCAGATTTAGACACGTTTTTGGGTGAACCTATTGAGCAGATTTGAGTAGGTTCTAAGTGAACCTATTGAGTAGAATTGTACTAGACCAATGATACTATGTTTAGTGCAAGAGATTGAGCAGAACTATGCTAGACCAACTGAACTATGTTTGGTACAGTATTAAGACAAAGTTTTGGAGGTGACAGAGTATAGAGGACAGAGTCTTAGTGGATAGATATCCAGCACCTAGGACAATTGAAGATAAATATGAGTGAGAAGTCTTCAAGTGGAGAGAGATCCACCAGTTAGTGCAACATAGAGACATATTCTTCTAGAATATCACTATACAGAGTAGAAGGGGAAAGAGTTCTCCTGTGGAAGAGATCCACGAACTTGAGATTAGGGTATCGGCATCTCCTTTGGATCGAGGTCCATAAACATTGTAATTTGGGAAGGATTCCCAAGATATCATTTGATAAATATTTAGAAGAAGTATTTTTTTTGTGGAGGTAGCCCACATTGGGTGAACCACATTAAATTTATGTCTCTATTGTGTGTGGTGTTTTGTGCATTGCTTTGATTACTGTTATTGATAATGCTATCTATACACTACATAATATTGATTTGAGAAGAAAAGTAAAAATTTGTCTTATATTGTTCACCCCTCCTCTCAGTATAAGCTTATGTTCTTCACTTATCCCTATTGCTTTGGGGATAATCCCTTGATTGTTACAACATGCTTCCATGCCATAGTTTGTACACCTTTGAACAGCTGGCCAATTCCTTCCTAGAAAATTTCTACATCAACATAAAAAATAAAACAAACTTCTTAGATGTCTATGCCCTATGATAGGCTGATGACAAGTCCATAATTGAGTTTATTTCTAAATTTATATCATTCATACACGACTTAGCTCATAGTCTCAAACTATTGAACTTATTACACTTTTTTCTAAAACCTATCATAAGCATATCTCCACTACCCTTAAGGTTCATCAAAGCTACAACTTTGAAGAAGCAATCATCCAAGCTAAAGTCATTGAGGACGTTAAAGTCCAATTAGGAAAAATCAAGTTGAAATAAAAACACTCATTCAACTCAAATTTTTACTTCAATATAAATACACCTAATCAGCCTTTCTCTAGGCCACCACAAACCAATCGTGTGGTAACAGCTACATTATCTCCATCACCCATACCATGACCTCTTTCTTCTCAGGAGCAACCATTCCAAAATAGTGAACCTCTTCTTCCTCAACCACAACAGCCTCATGGTATTTGTCCATAGTATCCACAATGTAATATTACCCCTCTCTGAGCCCTTTCTAGCCCTTTTCTAGATATTGTATGTGTGAACACTAAAATCATGTAAATAATATAAGATTGCTATGCACCACTCTTATCGACATCATATGGCCCCATTGGGTAACCCTCAGGAGTTTATTAGGGCTCCCAACCACTTTTGTGAGGTTTACATCATTTTTAGATGTTTCGGGCCATGTATCCATGGTCATACTACCCTAGGATGACCATAGTTCATGGCCATCCCACCCAAGGACGACCACATGTAGCCATTCCTGGGTGGGATGACCATGAACCAAACCCCCCAAAAGTCAAAGGGTGGGAAAAATGGCAATAAATTCCTACCATTTATCCCTCTCAATCATCAAAAATTTATTGTGAGGCTATCATAAACATCAATGCCTACAAATTGGAGATCCCAAATGGGTAAGCTTTCCCACCCTGTGCATGGTAAGGGCATTGAAAAGTGGTAAAAATTTCCTTGCATGCTAGCACTTGCCCCTTTGCACATTTTCCCTATTTTGGCTATAAATTAAGGTAATCATACCCAATTTCAAAAAGGGACAATAACAAGCATTGCTCACAAAGTGCTACTGACATTTATCCTCAACTTTTGCCCAAGTGTTTTCCTTGAAAACCTCTTCATTCAAATGCACTTTCAAATGCATACTAAAATACACTAATAAATTCCAAAACCTATCAAATCTAAGATTTATTTGACCAAATATAATTACAACACATTTAGGAGATTTCTAAACTAGATCCCCTTGGAATTGGTGGTAAAAACCACCTAGTTTTGTGATCGTCCCTACCAAGGACGGATAACAGTCCTAGTTGCACTTCCCAGGGATGGCCACCAAATGGCTAACAATTTTGATGCAATTTCACCATAGATCAATCATAAAGCATTATATTAGCCTTATATTAAATTTTGGTTAAGTTTTGAGTAGATTTGATGGGTCAATTTATGTTTTTATGATTGTAGTCTTAGTTGTACCTACTAGGTATGGCCACAAGTTTTGATTAGAATTGCACTTTAATTTATTCTCATATCCTTCCAAAATTATCTTAATAACATCATATTATATTTTCAAGTCATTTGGAGTTTTTTTTTTATTTATGAAAAATAAGTTTTACTTTCTCTATTACATACTTTTCAAGGTTTTTAGTATAAAACTCATATGTTATTAACAATTTTCAATCTCTTGTGTGTAGGTGCAGATATTCTAGGCATGAGGGTGCAGCTAAGAGGAATATTAAAATAATTCTAATATTATATCTCAATTATGGGTTGCAAGAACATTGAAACATGCCATAAAGCTCATGGAGGGATTCATTCCCTTGTAATTTGTAATCTAAAATGTATCAAAGTGACAATCCCACAAGGGGGATGTATTGTAACCTTTTGGAATTTATGAATTTATAAATACAAGGAGAAATTCCCCTACCCATTTTTACTACAAATTATTCATCATTTTAATAGTTTACATACTTTGCATATTTCCTTTACAGGCTTGCTTAGAAACAATAGATATCATTTTAGTTTCAATCATCTAGGCATGTCATTTTTCATGCTTATTTAGTGGTGATCATGGTGGGACTCTTATCCCTTGTTCCCTTTTATTTTTGTTTTTTTTTTACATCCTTTTTTTTGTTTTGTGTGTTGTAGGTTTTGGTCATTCTGAGCAGGAATAACTACATAATTCCTAGTTGGAACTACCAGAGATGACCACTATAAACATCCCTATTGGGTATTACACATTCCTTACTAATGAATTTGATATCCAACATGTTGTTTCTAGACTCGTTAGATTACAAGTTCCCTTGGAACCTTATAGAGTTGGTTTTTACATGTGTGGAGTGCACTAAGGAGGAGCCTATGGTGATGGCTTTGGGTCCTACATTATTCACACACCTATTTGATGAGTTATATGAGATAAGCTCTCGTGGATAGAAGGGCCTAGGGTACAACTTCCTACTACAAGTTTGGGGATGGTAGCACATTACCATGGATCAACTACGGGTACTTCCTTGGATGACCCGAGCACAACTTATTAATAGGGATATAGGCTACGGGATACTATGACAATGGGCCCAGGAGATAGGTCAAAGCCAACATTTTATAGGTGAGGTTGACCACTATGTAGAGTCCTTTGCATGACTTAGGGAAAAGGAGATTACCTGGAGATCATATAAATATTATCTAGTATGGGTTGAGGCTGAGACACAGTTACGTCGGGTGAGGTGAGGTAGATGGTTAGTTGTATGACACAAGACTAAGCGAGATTACTTACCTTATGATTGAGTCCTATGATAGTTTTGGCTATTCCATGGTTTTCCTAGTGAGCTGATGATCTACCAACATTGCTGAGATGAGAGGACTCTTAACTAACCTATTGTCAAGGCATTGGGAGAGGAGTTAGATCCTATGGTATACATCTAAGAGTTGGATGATTTCAGGATGACATAGGAGTATGACTCTTAGTGGGTGACATGGCAGTGGTAAGGAGAGGGGCCACTATGAGGTAATGCAACTGAGGTGGTAGAGGAGGAACCCAAGGATGCTCCAAATGAGGAGGGCCAATATGGTCCTATAGATGATGAGGAGGTAGACACAAGTGAGCAACATGTGCAGTTGTACCACTTAAGGATGACCACTAAACCAGGGGGTTTCTACAAACATTTCCAAAAACAAGTTTTAGAATAGAAAACGTAATCTTCCAAGCCTTCAATTTGCATCTAGGTTGTTTCAAAAAGCTTAAATTTTAGTTTTTCTTATCTTTTGTGTGCAATTTAAACTTATATTTCATATTTCCAAATTTTGCATTAACAAAATCAAAGAAAAATAGGGAAAAGAACAACCTTTCAAAATACATTTGTTTGGTTTACCTGTGTATGACCTACTTAAGGGTTAAATTTTCATATAGTTTACAAATTTTATAGTTTCCTTTCATATATATGCTTATTTTGAAATTAAAATGCAATTTCATGCATTTAGTGAACAATCTTTGAATGATATCTTGTTTTATTTCAATCATTTTAAAAGGAATTACACACACCACATTTTTTTAACGTTAGTGATTTGGAATACATCCCCAACACAACTAATATAGTTTAATTACAGTGGGTTTCATCTTCATCCATTGGTTCAAATCCCACGTACCCTATTCTTTGGTCAAAGTCATCTCCAAGATCCGACGTAGCTTGGAAAATTTACATGTACTCCTATTTAGAGGGTATAACGCTGACCGAGTATTGGATGAGGATTGGTAGGACCTATGCTCCCTGATCGGGTATAGATTTTATCTCCATACTTTGGTTGGTTCATGTGACCAAAATTTCATTGCCAGTTTTCGAGTTGTAAGTATATAGGTGAAAAATTTTAAACAATTGAGAATTACATCAATGTTAAAAACACATGAAAGAGATCCTTTACAAAAGCAAAAAATTTGAAACACATCAAAAAATTTAGGAACACTTAATTTTTAGAAGAGATAATCATTTGTATTCTTTTGTGTTTCTATTGATTGTGTATTTGAATTCATAAAAACTTGTAAAGGAGATAATAACATAGAGGATTAGAGTAAGTAGCTATGGTATATACCTGTAGCCAATCCCACTTAAGTGTGGAAATTATGGGGAGTAGGAAAGAGGACATAGAACATCTTCATTTTGACCCCAAGGATATGTTTATACCTCCTTGGTAGTCACCTACTCTTCCAAATAATTGAGTGGCAGATTAATGGATGGTTAGTCCTAGCGTGTCAAAAATGGGACCTATCCTACAAGGGAATCCTACACAAGGTACCCCCATAGATCACAATCCTAATATAGAAAATCATTCCCCAAGTATAGATAATTTCAATACCTTATTTCAAGAAAGGCAATCATGCAATGAGGCACCTACACATAGAGGAATACCATGCATTCACATTCCTGCTCATTCTACTCCACATACTGGTGTGTGGGAGCAAGACCATACACCTAGGGCAGGGTTGAATGATCATCTTATGCTTTCAAATAACCCTTCCCCAAGGTACCAAAACCTAGATGAGTATGATACTTTTAGTAGTGGGTAGGCTAATTCCACCCTACCATTCCTCATTTATGAGGGAAGACCTAAGGAATATCCTAATTATCCTTGATCACATTATTCCATGCAAGCACGATGTGCCTCTGCATAGACATATTATCAATAACATATGTTTAGGGATGATCCTCAAGTTAATGTGACTTATCTCAATTAAGGGAAGCTTGTAGTGGATCTCACAGACCCTCTTGAACAAGATAGGTATCTGGATAATAATGCTAAGGCACATAGACCCAATACATCTGATTAAATTAATTAACTAGTCAAAAAGTATGTTGATCATCAAGCTAAGTTTAATCAACTTTGGTCTGATAAACAATGCTTGGATATCCTAAAGCATAAAAAAAAATTAGAAATACAAAGACTTGAATAGCAGATTCAAGAAAAAATATGTAATTGATTTCCTACTCCAAGCACACATAGATAGGAGGCAACCTACTTTCCATCAGAATAGGTCTCCTAGACCTAATTAATTTTGTTTTCCTAGAACTCCTAGGACTGATTAGAACTTACCTGCTGGGCCTAATATAGATAGTCTACAACATGATTTTTTTCCTCCTTGTAGTCCCATTCTTGGAACACCTTATGGGGATTATGATGATTTGGAATAAAATGAGGATTACTTAGAAGCACATTTTGGAAATATGGTTGATGACAATCAACCACCTCAATCTATACTTAATATTCTAACGAGGCCAAAAATTGCCTCATTCATGGACTATTTTGGATATTTCATAAACTACTTTATAAACCTTATGCTATGTTTTTATGCTAATTTTGATGATTGAATGCATTATATATTAATATTTACATGCTTAAATGTTTAGGAGCATAATACTCTATTTTGACCATTTTTTGCATTTATTTGCACTATTTCAGTTGATTTACTTAGTAAAATGCAAGTGTATTTGAAATATATAGTAATGTGTGCTGATGTGTATCCTATTCTAGTGGCATTTCAATTACTTTCCTTGCTTCCTAACCGGTTTAAATTGCAAAAAGGTGCCAAACTATTGTGACTATGCAGAAAATCTGAAACACAAAATTTTGACCATACAAATTCCAGCCAGCTGTCCATAAATAGCATGGCTTGGAATTTGTCAACTACAACATGTAAAACCTATTGAATTTGTCTTCTAAGGACTTAGGGAGACTTCCTAGCTGGTCAAACCCACTTTCCTGAGCATCTGGTGTATGGATAAGTGTCAAGTTATTGCACTATCAGATATTCTGGAGCAGCTCCAGAATGAGCAGAGAAGGACCAATTCTGGTCAAAAAGGTAAACAAAATGCCCAAAAAGGTGGGAAATGGAAATTTGGGAGTGGATACAGATGTATGAGATGTTTTCTCATCTCTTCCACTCATTTCCACCAATGGAGGATGCACAACAAGGGATAATGAAGATGTTGCAACATAACAATTTCCTGAATTTGAGGAAGACAACTTCAGAATAGTTGTTGAATCACTAAAAAATAGCAACAGAATAGATTGTAAGCATAGCACATGTAATAGATTATTATAAATAATAGGCTCCCATGTTGGTTGAGCATATAGATATAGAAGGTAGAATAGACCTAGAGCAGATAGTTGTTAAGTTGTAGCAGAACAACAATTTAGCAGGATTTTCCTGCAATGTTGTAATGTTGTGTGACAGTCAATAAAGTGCAGTCTTTCCATCCATTTTTTGTTTTGAGTGAATATGTGAGCATTGAGTAGTTAGTAGTATTCTTTCACCTTCTTCTGGATCAGGGAGCAAGGGCCACTTCTAGGTTTTTTTTGTGAACTTTTTTTACAGTAGATTAGCAAAAAACTTGAAAGTTTCCATTTCTTGTTTACTAACTGTGTTTATTGTAGATGTATGTAATATTTGTAGTTTGTATTAGATGTTTGTGTGTGTGTCAGCTGACTAAATAGCATAAATTTGGAATTTATAACATTTATGGTTTTCCCCTATTTTTTAGCAATTGTTCCTAGCTTCTTAGCATTTCCATTTTGTTGATTGATTATCAGCTTGTGTATTTCAATTCTATAATATTTTCATTTCTATCATTTCAATTCTGCAAATGTAATTAGGTTTCATTTTTTACAATATTTTCATTCCTATCATTTCAATTCTGCAAGAGTAATTAGGTTTCATTTTCTGCAAACTTAATTAGGATTCAATTTCATTTTAAGTGATTAGTAAATTAGTTTCATAGGATTAGAAGTGACACCAAAAACCCCCAAGCTAACTTGTCCCACCAATAAAGCCTATTTCTTGAATGAGCTGATTTTTAGCTGCCTATTTCTGCTATCGTATATAGCCTTGGACACCACCCTGGATTGACAAAACTTAAAGATTAAATGATGTGATTTATGACACTCATCATTTTTGGTACCATTTTCGAGGAACCTAGGTGTTGTTAGGAGAAGTAAAACAACCCAAGAATTGTTATCTTGGTACAAGTAATAGTTCTTGAAAATTGAACTTCAGTTCATTTAGCAAATGAGCATGAATGCATAGGCCAAGAGATGAAAGAGGAAGGTTTATCAGAACTGGATCTTTCCCAGAAAGGTGTTCTTCATGATCAGGAGAAGACTTGCCTATGTATGAAATCCCTGAAAGACTTAAATGAGAATCATCTTCTTCATCAACTAAAATTTTGGGACCTCTAGAATAGGAACTCTTAGAAGCACTTACTTCTAGACATACCCCTGAGTCTGGTCCATCCGAACAGGTTGCAAAAGTCAAAAGTGAGGAAGAAACTATGGCAGAAGTAGAAGAACATGATAGGGATGTTATGGTCCACCAAGCTGAAAACCCTACTAGGACTTTTGAATACCCTATTCGGCTGAATCCTACTCAGAATGCTCCTATGAAAATAATTTCACCTTCAGTATTGCCAACCTTTAGGGGAATTGTCTCTGAGGATCCTGACCAATTCTTGTTTGAATTTAAGGTTCTGTGTCAGACTTATGATTATGTAAATGACAACCAAAAACTGAAATTGTTTCCCTCTACACTCAAATATGCAGCTTTACGCTGGTTTATGAGTCTTGAACCTGATTCAATCCACACTTGGGATCAAATGGAAACTGCATTCTTGGATAAGTATCAGGAGTATTGTAGAGTGCGAAATAGAAAGGATGAATTATTTCAGATTAAACAAGAAGAGGATGAGAATTTGGAGGACTATCTTGATAGGTTTACCTTTATTCAAAAGAGATGTGGTCTTGTAGAACCAGACTTGTTAAAAACCATATTTTTGAGAGGTTTACAGGATGACTCCAGGGAAGTATTAGACTTAATGGGAAAAGGAGATGTGAACACCCTTGAGATTGATGAAATCGTAGGATTATGCAAAAATTATTCTCGCACTAGGCAAAGAAGAAAGAAGCGGAATTCTAATAACAATGATATAAAAGAATTGATGGAAGAAATGGCTAACATGAAAACTGATATTCTTGTCCAATTAAATTCCGCATTAGGGGAGAGAAATGCAAAATCCAACTCTACACCACCCTTGGCTATCTATTGCCCAAGATGTAGAAACAAGCATGCTTTACAAGATTATCCCTTAAATAGAACTTCTATCTCAACTATTTGTGGCATTTTTTCAAAGGAGCATATGACTGATAAATGCCATCTACTGCCTCAACTCAAAAATATTTTGGAAACCTAGATTGAAGAACTTAATGTTATTGGGCAAAGGCAAGGAGGCAACTTTTCACAATATCAAAATGCTCCTCATTTTCCCATGGGTTGGGGATAAAATCCTTGGAATATGCCATGGGGATATGTAGAACCACCCTCACAACCTTGGAATCAATCCTCTTGGATAGCTCCTCAAGATTGGTCACACTCTGGTTGGATTAATCCACCTTGGACACATAATCAACAACATGGGCAAATATGGGGGCAATAATACCCATCATATCAAGGGCAACAAAGGTATCAAGGACAAACTCAAAACTTGTTGCCTGCTCCTAATCAAAACTTTCAAGGAAGAATGCAACCACAACAAGCACAACCGGTAAAACAACCTCCACTTCCAACTCAACCTGTGGCTAACCCAAATAATACAAGATAGGCAACCCCTGTCTATGGAGTTGAATCTGAAGAAACTGCTATAGTTCATGTACTTGACTGTAGTAATATCCAATTACATTCAAGAAAGGTCTTACCTGACCCTGTTCCACCCACCATTGAAGAAATTGATGGAAAACAAGAATCTCCAAATCTAGAACAATTGCAAACAACTTTGGAAAAGGAAAAAGAAAAACCAAAAAATGTGCAGGTGAAAAATGTACCTCCTTCAGGAGTGGTACCATATCCTAAAAGATTTGATAATACTGTAACTATCCCTAAATCAGAATTAGTCATAGAGCTTAAGAAAATGACTATATCCCTTCCTTTGTTGCAAGCAATAAAGGATGTGCCATTAATCAATAAAATAGTTCAGGAGTTATGTATCAAAAGACCTGGCAGAAAGAAGAAGTCCTTTCCTAAAACTGTGCAAGTAGAAGGGAAGTTAGCTGACCTACTATCTGGAAAACTTGTTCCTCCAAAGTATAGTGATCCAGGAAGTCCAGTTGTCACAATCACTATTGGGCTAGTGCAAATTCCAAATGTGTTGATTGATCTTGGAGCTGCAATTAATGTAATGACTAAAGACACAATGCAAAAATTACAGCTCAATAATCTCAATCCTACAACTACAATTTTAGAAATGGTTGATAGGTCAGTTGCAAAACTAGAAGGGATACTGGAAGATATTTCCATAGAAGTCTCTTCTTGGGAATATCCTATAGATTTCTTGGTATTGCAGCCTAGAAATTCAGCCAATGGCTATCCCATCATTCTAGGATGACCTTGGCTTGCCACTACAACTGCTTTTATAGACTGCAGATCTAGGGAAATGACTATTTCAAATGGCATTGATCTTAAAAATATTTCCCTTTATCCTCCTGCCCAACCTTCAACAAAATTTTTTGGACAGATATGGTTTCCTGAATCTGATGAAGAACAGGAAGAAACTGTTTCCACCCTGGCTACAATAATAGTGAAGGAACACATTGAGGAAATAAATTCACAAGAAAGAGAAATTTTTGAGGATGAAACTGTCCTAGTAGAGACATTACAAGAACAAGGGCTTAAATATGATCAAATCATTGTTCATCACTTGCTATGGAAAGATGAAGAACAAACCTCAGAACACCTTTCATCCATTCCAATACAAGAAAGTTCTTTCACACTACCACATGGATGGCATCATCATCTTCTTACCTCTTTCACATGTCCTATGCAAGAATTGATTCCATCTAGAATTACTTTTGAAATAGAATCAAGAGTATTTCATACTCTTCAACCACACCACTGTCCATTAAATTCTTTAATCAACAAGTATGGAGTAGTCAATTCTGTTCATCCAGGGATAAAACAAATTGAAGTACAACCAGGTAAAGTTTTGAATATTAATAGTTGGTTGACTAATGAACAAGAAGCAAAATTATTTGTTGTCCTACAAAAACATGTTCAGGCCTTTGCTTGGAGTTATAAGGATATGTCAGGAATTCACCCTGATGTGTGTACACATAGGATATATACTGAAGATGTTAAACCTGTGAGACAACCTCAAAGACGTTTGAATCCTGCTCTAAAAGATATTGTCAAGGAAGAAATTGAAAAACTTTTAGATGTAGGGTTCATTTATCCAATTTTAGATAGTCGATGGGTTTCCCCATTGGTTATTGTTCCAAAGAAAAATGGGAAAATGAGAGTGTGTGTAGATTACAGAGAGTTAAACAAGGTCACACATAAGGACCATTTTCCATTACCATTCATAGACCAAGTGTTAGACACCCTTGCTGGCAAGAAATTCTTCTATTTTCTTGATGGTTTTAGTGGATATAATCAGATACAGGTTGCACCAGAAGACCAGGAGAAAACTACTTTCACATGCCCTTGGGGAACATTTGCTTATAGGGTTTTACCTTTTGGTTTATGTAATGCTCCAACAACTTTTCAACGAGCTGTTTTGGCAATATTCTCTGATTTAACAAATGAAAGTGTGGAAATCTACATGGATGATTTCACAATATGTGGAGACACTTTTGATTATACCTTGGAACATCTTGAAAAAGTTTTAACACGTTGTGAAACATACCATTTGTCTTTAAACCTTAAAAAATGCTTTCTGATGATGGAGGAAGGGATTGTTCTTGGTCATCACATTTCCTCTCATGGGATCAAGGTTGACCCCAAGAAGGTGGAAGTCATCAAAAACCTTCCTCCTCCAAAAACTCAAACTGATGTTAGGAGTTTCTTGGGACATATTGGTTTCTACCATAGATTTATTGCAAATTTTAGCACCATAGCTAATCCAATGTTTGCATTATTGACTAAGGATTCTGAATTTACCTGGTCTAAAAAATGTCAAAAGTCTTTTGAAGCATTGAAAGAGAAGTTAACAACTCCCCTGGTGTTGAGAGGTCCTAATTGGGAACTGCCATTCCATATTCATATTGATGCTTCCAATACTGCAATTGGAGCCGCATTAGGTCAGATTGAAAATGGAGAACATTATGCCATTTATTACATTAGTAAAAACTTGATAGGAGCAGAAAAGAACTACACCACTACTAAGAAGGAATTCTTAGTTGTGGTATATGCTATCAATAAATTCTGACACTATATCATAGGGTATCAAGTGTTCATCCATACAGATCATGTTGCTATTAAGTACTTGATGAATAAACCTATGGTTAGTGCAAGAATTATTCGTTGGTTAATATTATTGCAGGAATTTGATATCACCATAGTTAATAAACTAGGGAAAGCCAATGTAGTAGTAGATTTTCTATCAAGATTGCCAAACATAGACACAGGGGAATTGGTTGAAGATGCTTTTCCTGATGAAAAACTATTTGCTATTTCTGTGCAATCTCCATGGTTTGCAGATATAGCTAATTACTTGGCTACAGGGAAAGTTCCTCCTCACTTCACTTCTAAACAAAAGAAATAGTTAATCAAGCAAAGCTCTTCTTTCAAATGGATAGGGGGTCTACTTTTTAAATGCAGTCCTGACCATGTCTTACGTAGGTGCATCCGCAAGGATGAAGTATATGACATTCTTCATGCATGCCATGATGAACCATCAGGAGGACATTACTCAGTAAAGAGTACAATTCAAAAAATCTTAGGTACTGGTTATTATTGGCCATCTCTGCATAAGGATGTAAAAAAATATGTCAGACATTGTGATGCATGCCAAAGAATGGGAAAACCTACCTATACCAATGAAATGCCATTACAACCTCAAGTAGATATAGAACCATTTGAGAGGTGGGGGCTAGATTTTGTAGGACCTATTGACCCACCTTCTCAAGGAAAGGTGCATATTTTGGTATGTACTGATTATGTGACTAAATGGGTAGAAGCACGTGCTTTTAAGCATGCTCATGAAGAAAAAGTTGTTGATTTCCTATATTCACAAATTTTTCTACGTTTTGGAGCCCCACATTCTATCACTACAGATCAGGGACCTCAATTTACATCAAAGGTTATTGAAGCCTTTACTAAACTATATGAAATCAAGCACAAAAAATCTTCACCTTATCACCCTCAAGCAAATGGTCAAGTTGAAGTAACAAATCAAGAATTAGAAAGAATCTTAACCAAAATAGTAGCTTCCCATAGGAGGAATTGGATGGATAAACTACCTGAAGCAGTTTGGGCTTATAACACTACATGGAAATCCACCACAGGATTTACACCTTATGAATTGGTTTATGGTAAAAAGCCTCTTTTGCCTATTGAATTTGAATTACTAACACTTTGAACTACTTTGGAAGTTGGTATTGACTTGTCACAGGCACAAACATATAGGATTTTGCAGCTCAATGCATTGGATGAACTACGAATGGAGGCATTGCATCAAACTGAGATGATTCAAGCACAATGAAAGTTGTGGCATGACAATCACATTCAACAATGAGAATTTTAGCAAGGTGATTGGGCTTTGTTGTTTGATTCTCGCTATGAATATTTTCCTAGGAAGTTACAAACTAGGTGGCTTGGACCTTATCTGATTGAAGAAGTATTTGGAAATGGAGTTGTTCATCTTTCACCCATTGATGATTCATGAAGGAAGTTAGTGGTTAATGGACATCGTCTCTAGATATACCATGCACCACTGACTAAGGATGAATTTCTGAAGCAAGTGGAGCAATTGGATGTATACATGATGGAAGGAACTACCTCTTCCACAACAGATTCAGAAAAATGATAAAAAATATATTAAAAAAATAAATAATTCAGAAAGTGAAAACCTCCTAGGAGGCACTTCTGAATTGGCTTGCATGAAAACTGGATTTTCCAGCATGTTTGCCTTGTTGGTCCCACAAATCATTATTCCATCCTTTCTCAAGACTGCACCTATCTTATTTCGTAGAAGAGCTAAGCTGGTAGTCAGCAGGAATAGACATCTGTACAAATGTAGATAAGTGGTTAAATCAGGTATGTGCCCTTTGCATTTTAATCATTGTAGATATTTAGTATGTAGTGTATAAAAATCACTAGTTAGTATAAAACATTCATAAGGTTTGAAAAAAATCCAAAAGTAATCCATCTGGTCAAAGGAAGGCAGAGAAATAATTCCATGTTGTTTTAAGGGGATGAAAGAAACAGAAGAATTGAAAAAATTGCAGTTAGTAAAGCTTATTCTGAGGGAAGGTGTGCAGAGCTTCGGAATGATATTAAGCTCTAGAATAAGAATGTTGCTTAAGACAACTTCAAAATGATATTCAGCTCTAGAATAAGAATGTTGTTAAAGAAAATAACTTTGAAATGAGAAAAGGTTTGAAATTTAAAATGAGAAAGGGTTTGAGCTTCAGAATGGGAAAGTGTTTGTACTTCAATAAAGAATAACTTCAGACTAAAAATGGCAATGTCACGTGGTCTAAGTTTATTTTTAAAATTTCATTGTTCGAAGTTGGAAAACAAAGTCAAGGCACGGGATTCAAGGAGAATCACAAGTTGCGATGGAAAAATTTATTTGGAACCACCACATGCTTTGGTTTCCTGCATAATCTTTGGCTCATGCGACAAGGCACCTCGACAAATGCAACTCAGTAATTAATGATATTAACCCTACAAATTATGCATGTTTTGACCAATGACCAAGTGCCAGCTCAATGAAGTCATAATTAATTAATGGAAGATCACCAGATAAGATAATTTGATTGTCATCATGGGGAATTATCATCTGCCACGTGCCTATCAAAATTAATTTGTTTTTTCGTAATCCTTGACACGTTTCGAAGATGGTTCCTATGCTCAAACAATTAATTACCATATCTTAGAAATCATTGCAAATTATCGTAGCACTCCTCAAACAAAAATTATCGATTCCAAGCCGGAGAATGAACTATTGCAGGAAAATTCATAGAGTAGTAAGGAAGTAGAACATAGGGAAATCTGAATATGGGGAAAAAGAATAAAATTGAGCCAAAAAATGCTAGTTATCTGCAGAGGGATCCTGAGTCATTACAAATTTTTAAAGGAGGGTTGATGCCATTTCTGAACAAGTTTGATGGGTATTTCGAAGGATTGGCGGTAGAGTTTGTGCAAACTTTCAGGAACAACCAGGCTAACATCAGTGGCATGGCAATCCAGGTAACACCTAAAATATTAAGCCAAATCACTGAATTACCTTTGCAAGGGTTACAAATTTCAAAAACTGGTAAAAATGCCCTAACAAAAATAGTTAATCACTTTAGAGAGGAGGGAGATAAACCAATTGAATTTCAAATGAATAATAATATTTGCAAAGGGGTAAAATGAACCAGTTTACAACACCCTTGGAAGGAAGTAGTTGTATGGGTAATCAGATTTTTCACTTGTGAAGGGCAATTTGTTGTGTTGTCTGGCCACCATATTAAAATTCTGAATCATTTAAGGCATGGTGGCCAGAAACCTGAATTTAGGGTAAATTTTCCTCTATATCTACACCAGGAATTACAGAGTATGGCTAAATGCTACCAAGAAGGGAAAGGAACCCCTAAACATCATGGGCTAATTAAACTTATCTATAAACACCATTTTAGGGGAAACCCTAGGAGTTTTGATAGGTTTTTCTCCTCTTGGAATGAACTAGTTGATAAAGAAAATGAAGAGGAAATAGGGGATGAAAGCCCTAAAAATAATGAAGAAGAAAAACCTAATAATGAAGAAGAGGCAAGGGATGAAGCTTCTGAAGATGAAATTCCCTCTTCACCACAAGGACCTCCATCTGCTAGGACTAGGAAACAAAGGGAAAGAAAATCTAAAACTAGTCCTATAGAAAAGAGGAGGAAAGTAACATTCTCTGAAGATGTGACTATCTTTCTAGTATAGACCACTGAACAACTAGGGAGTTCAAGTAGGGAAACATAGACTGAGAGGGAGACATCTCCATCCAGAGTAGAATCTGCTCCAGAATTGTCAGAATCCATCAAAAAACACAAAAGGAAGTAGTCTACCCTTGGGTTGCGAAGGTCCTCTAGACTTCACAAGGATGAAATAATTGAGGAGGTAGTGGATGTGGAAGCATTATCACCATGATGAAAAATCCCTAGAAAACTACATCAGCAAATGGTTGAAGATCAAAGGGAACACCTTGATACATCTGTTGAAGACACATAGTAGGAGGAAATGTTTGTAGAAGTGATTGTAGATGTAGGTATAGAGGATACATGTATAGATATAGAAATACCTACAATGGATAACCCACCTACTTATTCTTCTGATTCTAAAGTAGAGTCCATAGCAGAGGAAGAGGAGGATATACAATAATAGTTACGTGTTGCTAGAAGTGTCATTAAGACACATATGGGATGGATTGAACAAAATGAGGCCTCTATAAAAGAAAAAGATAAACAAATTGCTGATTTGTAGTAGGAGGTGGATGAGCTAAAGGCTAGGTTATCAAATCTTGAGCCACAACCTACAGAATCTGATTCTGAAGATGAATTGGTAAGAATTTTGTTGGAGTTAGCAGAACAGAATAGAGAAGCTACCATACAAAATGATGGGCAACAATTCCCTTCCCAAATTATACATGAGCAGCAACCTGAGGAAGTGTCACCCATCATAAGGGTTGAAATAGATGTGGTAGAAACACAGATCTACCAACAGGATGTAATTATATTGGAACATGAAGTTTTAGGATCTTCTATAGGATATTTTGAAGTTACACCACATGAAGTAGTAGATGTCAGTGATAAAAGGGAAGTGAAGGATCAGGTAAGCATGCATTCCCATCAATTTTTTGTTGAAATGATTCCATCTGATTCACCTCAAGTTGAAATAATAGAAATTGGGGTGCAAGTAGATTTACTTCCAAAAGTGCAGTAGATAATCAGACCTCCATAGATAGTTACACTAACAAAGTATAATGAAGATATAGCACATTGGATGTTGAAGTGTCAAAGTATGGAAGCACATATTTCATATTTGAAACCTTTGGAATAGAAGCTTGATGCCCAAAGTGCAGAAGTAAATAAGTTGTAGGGACAGGTACAATATCTTTGCCAGGCTATAGAATACCTAGTCCAGTTTAGAAGACCAACTAGATTTTATAGCTTGATCTTGAAAGAGAAGTACCTCCACTGGCAAGTGATGAGGATTTGTTCCAATATCCCTTATAAAATGGACACTGCTGAGGAGTTTTTGGAAGCCTATTTGCACAACCCAGAAGAACAAAAAAATTTGATGTGTGAATTATTCCTGCACCAATTTCTCATGCCAAAAAATGTGACATTTCTGCCACACATTTTTATAGGGGATATTCAGTTGAGAGCTTTTATGTCCACATTACAAAATCAATTATATTGGGATCAGGAGAAAAGGGCAAGTAAAGAAATTGAATTAAAAGTTGAGTTGTTGCTAAGACCAGTCCATCCCAATCACAGGACTTCCACCAATCAACATTTTACCATGATGAGAGAACAAAATATCAGGTTGGTTTATCTAAACAATCTTAATGATTGTATGTCCAGTTTTCAAACCTTTTGTGCCAAAAATTTTGCAAATGCTTTATCATCTTGCTAGGTTAGATGGGGAGAATTACCAATATCACTATAGAAAAGAGAACCCATCTCACCCAACAATCTATTATGGTCTAGAAGAAGAGTAGAAGGTATAATACAGACCATCCTAGAAGTGAAATATCATTGGATAGGTCTGAGGTACATACTGCCTACTGTTATAACCCTTGTTCCTTATTTCTTTGATAATGATCCTCAACCAGATGAGCAGTTTCAAGATTGGCTCAAGCAACTATAGGAAACTAGAGGATACTATAAAGGGAAATTATGGAGTTATCAAGAAAGAAATTTGAACATAGATCTATGTGCTTCTGTGGCCTTGCAAAATGCATGAGGACATGCATTAGAATAGGTTGGGGGGAAATGATGAGGCCAAAAATTACCTCATTCATGGACTATTTTGGATATTTCATAAACTCCTTTATAAACCTTATGCTATGTTTTTATGCTAATTTTGATGATTGAATGCATTATATATTAATATTTACATGTTTAAATGTTTAGGAGCATAATACTCTATTTTGACCATTTTTTGCATTTATTTGCATTGTTTCAGTTGATTTACTTAGTAAAATGCAAGTGTATTTGAAATATATAGTAATGTGTGCTGATGTGTATCCTATTCTAGTGGCATTTCAATTACTTTCCTTGCTTCCTAACTGGTTTAAATTGCAAAAATGTGCCAAACTATTGTGACTATGCAGAAAATCTGAAATACAAAATTTTGACCATACAAATTCCAGCCAGTTGTCCATAAATAGCATGGCTTGGAATTTGTCAACTACAACATGTAAAACTTGTTGAATTTATCTTCTAAGGACTTAGGAAGACTACCTAACTGGTCAAACCTACTTTCTTGAGCATCTGGTGTATGGATAAGTGTCAAAGTTATTGCACTACCAGATATTCTAGAGCAGCTCCGAAATGAGCGAAGAAGGACCAGTTCTGGTCAAAAAGGTAAACAGAACGCCCAAAAAGGTGGGAAATGGAAATTTGGGAGTGGATACAGATGTATGAGATGTTTTCTCATCTCTTCCACTCATTTCCACCAATGGAGGATGCACAACAAGGGATAATGAAGATGTTGCAACATAACAATTTCCTGAATTTGAGGAAGACAACTTCAGAACAGTTGTTGAATCACTAAAAAATAGCAATAGAATGGATTGTAAGCATAGCACATGTAATAGATTATTATAAATAATAGGCTCCCTTGTTGGTTGAGCATATAGAGATATAAGGTAGAATAGACCTAGAGCAGATAGTTGTTAAGCTATAGTAGAACAACAATTTAGCAGGATTTTCCTGCAATGTTGTAATGTTGTGTAACATTCAATAAAAGTGTAGTCTTTCCATCCATTTTTTGTTCTGAGTGAATATGTGAGCATTGAGTAGTTAGTAGTATTCTTTCACCTTCTTCTGGATCAGGGAGCAAGGGCCACTTCCAGGCCTAGAAGAAGGACTAATTGTTGACAGGTTTTTCTATGAACTTTTGCTGTAGTAGATTAGCAGAAAACTTGGCAGTTTCTATTTCTTGTTTACTAACTATGTTTATTGTAGATGTATGTGATATTTGTAGTTTGTATTTTCATAATATATGTGTGTATGTCATCTGACTCAATAGCATAAATTTGGAATTTATAGCATTTATGGTTTTCCCCTATTTTTTTCAGTAGTTGTTCCTAGCTTCTTAGCATTTCCATTTTGTTGATTGATTATTAGCTTGTATGTTTCAATTCTGCAATATTTTCATTCCTGTCATTCCAATTCTGCAAATGTAATTAGGTTTCATTTTTTGCAATCTTTTCATTTCTGTCATTTCAATTCTACAAGTGTAATTAGGTTTCATTTTTCGCAAAAGTAATTAGGATTCAATTTTAGTTCATGCTAGTAAATTAGTTTCATAGGATTAGAAGTGACACCAAAAACCCCCAAGCTAACTTGTCCCACCAATAAAGCCTATTTCTTGAATGAGCTGATTTTCAAGCTGCCTATTTCTGCTATCGTATATAGCCTTGGACACCACCCTGGATTGACAAAACTTAAAGATTAAATGATGTGATTTACGACACTCATCATATTCCATCATCCCCCTCCGTGGGTCAAAAATAAATAAGAGGATATTAAATCCTCTAATGCATATCAAGCATTGCTTGAATGCTTAGAAATTATAGAGGGTAAGATAGCTAGGAATGGGATTCAAAAACCCACCTTGCACCAACTGCTCCATCAACCACTGCATCCATACATACCTTTCCCAATATATACTCAACATTTTAAAATGCCCAAGTTGAACAATTTTAAAAGGGAAGAAGATGCTTAAGAGCACGTTACAAAATTCATGAATCAATTCTTTCAAGATACATGAGAATGGTGAATTACTCCTAAGAACATTTATAATTACCCTCTCTAGCCCTACTATTGAGTTTTTTAACCAACTTCCAAGGCATAGTGTCTATATATTTGAACAATTTGTAGACACATTTTTGGAAAGTTTCACTTTCAATACCAAGAGGAAGGTGACCTTAACTGACCTTACAAGGTTAAAACAATATGAAAATGAGTCTATCACTGAATATAGAAACATGTGGTAAACACTTCTAGCTAAGCTACCCTATCTATTGCTAGTGTTCGTTTTGACTCAGATTTTTTCAAAGAGTTGCTTGAAACCAATATCTTTATTGTTGCAACTCTAGTAATATCTAACTCTTGAGGATGCTCTAGGGTAATATAGAACCATAGAAGAGATCAAAATCCAAGAGGGAGAGATAGCTAAACCTCGCAAGTAGTGGACAAAGAATCCAAAGAGAAATTTGGGCCCATCAAAGCAAGAAATGATCAATCAAGTGGCCAGTAATGTCTCTGGCCCTGTGCAAATGATACCTCCTCAAAAGGTAAATTATCAGGCCCAACATCCTCCTTTTGAATTATCATAATAATACTCAACTGAATCAGGGTCAAAATCTATAACGTCACCCTAGGAAATAATGTACACCCTTTTTTGAGTAAATGGAATCCCTATTCGATCGTTTGTGGGCTATCAAACTAGTTAATTTACCAAAAATCAAGCCTATAAACCCAAATACAGGAAAACCAAATCCTATGGGATGTTGAGAGACCAATTTTATCAATATCATCGATAGAATAGCCATGACTTACCTACATGCCATGGTTTCAAAAACATAGTGCAAGACATGATAGAGAGGAACAAGTTCCAAGTTGATAATCCTCTTACCCCAAATAATCAATAGATGGGGGTTTTGAAATATCCCTTACCTACTCATGAGGTGTAGGCAAATCTTGCTAAACAAATGAATAAGGTCAATATGGCACCTCCTTTGCAAGGGTACATTGGGATGATAAGTATTGTGACTAGAAATAGATGCTACCCAAGTCAAGTTGCACCACCTCTAGCTTCAAGCGATGTTCCATCAATGTTGCAACAACCTACACCTCCCGTACATAACCTTCCACCTAGACAAGGAGTAATGATAAAAATTAAGATTGCACAAATATTAAGAACAACATCAGATAGATTATCCATATACGAGCTAATTTAGTAATATCCATCTCACATAGAAGCTCTAAAGGATATTCTTAAGTCGATAGAGTTGCAACCCCAGGAGTCTTACTCGATCAATTTTGTGGGGCATGTGCAACAATGTAAGGAACTAGTCATCATGTTCCATGAGCATGAACTCAAACCCATAGCAAGTGATGTGGTTGAACATCCTTTGCACATCATTGCATGTGTGAATGACATACCGTACAAAAGAGTTTTAATAGACACTGATTCATCAAGAAATATAATAACAACTAGTGCTCTTAAATACATAAGAATTATAGAATATCATGTTGTAGTGTCCACTTATACCCTACAAGAATTTAATGATATAATATGCTCCATAGTAGATACTATAGTCCTACCCATTCGGGTGGGACGCAAAACTATATCGACATTGTATCATATTTTGGAGGGTACGATGGCCTATAACATATTGCTAGGTAGACCTTGGATCTGGGACATGAAGTGTGTCCCATACATTACTCATCAATGTCTCAAATATACTTATGAAGGATAGGTACATGTAGTCTCTATAGACCTTGAGCCCTTTAAGTATTGTAACATGGTGCAACAAATCCCTGAGTCAATGTTATCGTCGATTCATGTGGACTTCTAATTGAATAAATTTATTCAAGGTCCACTCCCATATCCATTACCTTCCATTACTTCATTACCATATTCATCCATACCGTCTTCATCATTGGCAATTTTAGAAGAGCCTTCGTCATCATTAGATCCTCTGCAGAGGAACATGTCAAAGAGGCCAATCGATGAAATTCCCTCAATCATTTCCACCATCTCTACAAAAGAGATTTCTAGTCTCATAGATGAGGAACCATATCGGGAGGTACACATTGAGTCATCTCAAGCCTCACTTTCGTATCCTTCACATTCATCATCCCAGGTTGCAATCCAAATATCTAGTACAAAGATAGGAGAGTACATAGTCAAAAATATCACAACAGTTCCATAAATTGAGACAGTGCAAGATATGGAAAGACCTCATCTCCCCATAGGTAGCATTGTACCTCTTGGTATACCATCCAATCAAATGAACATTATATATATGGGTATCGAGTATGTAATATTGCTAGTTCCTCAGCAAGAAGATGATGATGAGCCCTTCTTTGAGGATATAAACTACATGTCAAATCTTGACTATGCCATGCGATATCTACATCATTGCAATTGGTATGGTTTTGGTCTAGGGTTGTATGAGCAAGGTACTCATGTTCCATGTCAACCACAATATTATTTACCATATGATAAATCTGGTTTAGGACACAATAAGCTAGTACTTTTAGATGTACTCATAGAGGGTTTGGAGTGCCAAGTTTTGAACTACAGGGATGAGCTAACATGCGATCCCTATGCCAATACACATCATGTCCACTCATTGGAAGATTAATTTTACATAAATATGGTAGATCAAGGGTTATCTAGTGATGTCGCTCAACCTCACAAAGTGGGAGAGAGTTTGCACACACTTCAATCTGACAGTGAGGAAGAGGATCAAGGTCCTCCTCACAAACGGACCATAGATGATGAGTTATATTATGGTATAGTTCCCATAAACTATCCAATATTAGATGAGGAACACGAGTAGGTCATCCCATTGGATGATGAAGAAGAATTCTATCTTTGTATGTTCCCATTGCAACATCCTTTTTGGTGATAGCTTTTGCCACTTGAAGAGCAAGCTCATAATATGCCACAACCACCCTAGCGATTCTAGCGATAACCTACAATAAGGGGGTCTATAGATAGGGGGTCCATACCTTAAAATTCTCCTAGGTGGTCTACGACCATCTAGGTCAACCTAAAACATCCCTAGGTGGTCTATGACCATCTAGATCAACCTAAAATTCCCCTAGGCAGTCTACAACCATCTATTTCAACCTAAAATATCCCTAGGTGGTCTATGACCATCTAGGTCAACCTAAAACACCTCTAGATGGTCTACGATCATGTATGTCAACCTAAAATATCCCTAGGTAATCTAAGACCATCTAGGTCAAGCTAAAATTCCTCTAGGTAGTTGAAGACCATCTAGGTAAATCTAAAACACTCCTAGATGGTCTATGATAATCTAGGTCACCCTAAAACACCCCTAGGTTGTCTACGACCATATAGGTCAACCTAAAATACCCCAAAGGTTTCTATAAGCCATTTTGTCACACTAAAACACTCCTATATGGTCTAAGACTATCTAGGTCACCCCAAAATGTCCCAAAGGCATATATAAGCCCTTTGGTCACCCTAAAATACCCCTAGGTGGTCTACGACCATCTAGGTCATCCCAAAATTCCCCAAAGGCATGTATAATCCCTTTGGTCATCCAAAAAGCCCCACCAGAATTCATTAAGCCCATTGGTAAATCTGCATATACATATATATATATCTATCAAAAACACAAAAAATCATTAAAATCTCAAACACAAAAATATTGCTTCATTGCACTTCACATCATTTGCATTACAACATCAATTGCATTAGGCATACACCATTGCATTATGCATTGTTATAATTTGATCATACATGTCTAGCACTAGGTCTGTATACTAGGCATATTTCAAATTCAATGTTATCATAAGTCAATGTTATCACCTATTTATATTACACTTATCATTTACATCTATACTCCATATTGTGTGTTTGTTTCTCGTCACTTAGCCATTGTTCATAAGACATAGTTAGGTTTTTTGGTCACTCAACCATATCTAGTTTTATTTTCAGATTTTGTAGAAAGATATCATGATTTTTAGAAGGTATAATCCTTATTAGATTATACCTTGTATATGTCAAAATCCCAACACATTTTTAAATTAATAAATCCAAGTTTAGTACAAGGAAATATGAAAACCACGAAGTGGTCTAGGTTACCTTAAGCGAAAAGTTTATCTCACTCATACCCTTGTGTGAATGGTTCAAATATACCAAGAATTAACAAAAGGATAAGTTCCTCCTACCTCAAATCAAAATTCCTTGCTTCACATGAAATTGGAGTAAGTATCCAAAAGAGAAAAATAAATAGTGATTGTTATCACTTAGCAATATTCAAAAGAAACAGTGGTTTTTACCATTAGAAAAAAGCAAAATAAATAGTGGTTCTCACCACTACAAAAATCCATTGCTCACCATAAAAAAAAATGAGAAACTCCCTTCAAAAATCTAAATTTAAAATAAAATAAGGGAGTATTGAACTTTAGTCCCTGGAATTCTCACCATTAGAGAACCGTAAGGTGATCCTCATTATAGGTTGGGTGGCATCAAGCTTGCTTGGCAATGGTGGTATCATTATGCATGATGATATGTCTGTCACATAGGCAACTTGCTTTTGTATAGACTAATGTTTGCATGTGGATGAGAGAGTTTTTAGTATCCTATATTGCCTATTGGTATAATCCAACAATGTACAAAACTTAGAATAATGAGACTTGCAAGGTGATATCTAGTACAAATGAGCTGAATCAATCTTGTTTGGTACTAGGGTAACTTTATGTGTTATCATAACAATTAAATCACATGCACACACAGGGATATTGCATATCTTGGTTATCTAGCAGATTTATACGTTGTTAAAAAAATCTTGCATGGTTACTATACAACTTTTTACTAGGTAACTAGAGTGTTTGAGTCTCCTAAAAATTCTAAACACATCATATAACTTATATTAGTCATTTCATTTCATATCATGCCATCACATGTTTGTTAGTTTACATTTACATAAGCCATTACATAGTGTCATGATAACATTAAAATAATGAATAGATGAATTGTGTATAGTCTATGGTGCTAGCATCTAGTGTGTCAATTAGTATTCACCATCCATCATATACATTAATAAATCATCCATTCCATTACATTATGCATACACACATGTACATATCATCAAATCACATCATAATACAATTCATGCATACATGGTAGGCATCCATTAATCCATCACTAAAGAAAATATAAGCACTGCATACATCTCATTAAAGTAGTATGCAAACACATCATGACAACCAAAAATATAATATATATATGTATCGGGAAAAAAGTTACATCGTAATTCAAAAGCTACCCGTAGGCTGCAATAAACTAGGTCCTCATACCTCACGCTACCAAAAATCATAAAATCAACAAAAAAAATTAGATAAAGCAAAATCTCAAGTGTGCCTTGTACCTAGTTATTTATCCTATACACTTGGTGGTTGTAGCAACTTGCGCTCCATGCAATCCGACAAGATGAGTAAATTACCATAAGGCTACTTGAACCAAATTATTCATAGTCGAACTGAAACATCTTCAATTAAATATCCAAGAAGGCCATTGCATCCAGAATGCTCCATGGGAATGAGGTATTCATTTTCTTTATTCTATGAAATCTCATCAAAAATAAAAAATTCAAAAATAGCTAAAAAAGTTCACAAAAGGGCCAAAAACCTACCAAAAATAAGTAAAAATGGTTAATATTAACATGGGATAAATAATGAACTAAAATTATTTATGGATTCTCTAAAAATTCTCTATTTTACTCTCTAATAAGGCCATTATGGCTGGACCACTCCACAGGAATGAAATACTTAGTCTTTCGCCTCCATAAAACACCTTCAAAATAATTAAAATCCTAGCGTAATTGATAGGATTTGCAATGGGAAAAATTTATGGTTATCCTAATTAAGTCATAAGTGTCAAGTGACTCATCATTTTAATAATTATTCATGCCCTCATCGAATCATCGCTTGAGGGTGTATTCATAACAATGATTTCATAATCAAATCAACACTTAAAACACTCAAAATTTTAATTTTTATACATTCAAAAGAATCATTGCCAAAGACAAATTTGCAAGTCCATGCTAGGGAAAAAAAGCAGCAAATGCAAAAAAATAAATGTTTGGCCTCCTTGAAGCCTCAAGTATTCATCCTTGGAAAGGGTTATAAGGACACAAGGAACCAATACCAAGTATACCCTAAGCCCACACAATTATCACTATAGTGTGGTTCAAAGGTATACCACAATAAATCATTCAGCTATGTCAAAAGCAAGTATTTTAAGAATGTATGCTCTTTCCACAATGGAGACATATAAATTTGGTTAGATTAATTAATAACCTCAATAATTTAATGAATTAGTCATCTATTTTTTCTCAGTTCTCTATTGCACATAACGCATCTCAAAAAGGGGCATCTGTAGATACTGAAATTGTGTAAATAAGATAAGATTGCTATATCGACATCATATGGAACCATTGGGTAACCCTCAAGGGTTAATTAGGGTTCCCAACAACTTTTGGGAGGTTTTGGGCCATGTATCCATGGCTGTCCCACCCTGGGACAACCACAGTTCATGGTCATACCACCTAGGGACGACCACATGCAACCATCCCTGGGTGGGACGACCATGAACCATACCCCCAAAAATTCAAAGGGTGGGACAAATGGCAATAAATTCTTGTCATTTATCTCACCTAATCACCAAAAATTGATTGGTAGGCTATCATAAACATCAAGGCCTACAAATTGGAAGCCCCAAATGGGCAATCTTTTCCACCCTATGCATGACAAGGGCATTGACAAGGGGCAAAACTTGCTCTACATGCCATAACTTGCCCCTTTGTACATTTACCCTATTTTGGCTATAACTTGAGGTACTCATACCCAATTTAAAAAAGGGACAATAACAAGCATTGCTCACAAAGTGCTACTCACATTTATCCTCAACATTTGCCCAAGTATTTTCCTTGAAAATCTCTTCATTCAAAAGCGCTTTATGGGTCATCCCAAAATATGCTAATCGATTACAAAACCTATAAAATCTAAGATTTATTTTACCAAATTTTATGACAACACATTTAGGAGAGTTCTAAACTAGATCCTCATGGATTTTAAGGAAAAATCCACCTAGTTGTGTGATTGTCCCTACGAGGGATGAATAACAGTCCCAATTACACTTTCCAGGGATGACCACCAAATGGCTAACAATTTTGATGCAATTTCACCATAGATCAATCATAAATCATTAGATTAGCCTTCTCTTCAATTTTGGTTAAGTTTTGAGTAGATTTGATTGGTCAATTTATGTTTTTATGATTTTAGGATTAGTTGTCCCTAATAGGGATGACCATAGGTTCTAATCACAATTGCACTTTAATTTATGCCTAGATCATTCCAAAATCATATTAATAACATCATATTATATTTACAAGTCATTTGAAGCTATTTTGATTTGTCGCAAATAAGTTTTACTTTCTCTACTACATACTTTTCAAGGTTTTCAATATAAAATGCATATGTTATTAATAGTTTTCAATCTCTTGTGTGTAGGTGTAAGTATTCTAGGCATGAGGGAGGATATAAGAGGAAGACTAAAAGAAGCCCAATATTAGCTATTAATTGTGGGTTGTGAGAAGAACATTGAAACACACCATTAAGCTCATGGAGGGATTCATTCCGTTGTAATTTGTAATCTAAAATGTATCAAAATGATAAGCCCTCAAAGGGGATGTATTGTAACCTTTTGGAATTGATGAATTTATAAATACAAGGAGAAATCCTACCATTTTTACTGCAAATTATTCATCATTTCAATAGTTTACATCTTTTGCATATTTCCTTTGCATGCTTGCTTAGAAACAATAGATATCATTTTGGTTTCAATCATCTAGGCATGTTATTTTTCCAACTTATTTAGTATGATGTAGTTCACATCAACCTACCCAAAATATGATCGCTCAACTCAAATCAAACCAAGCCTCGAGGATACATCGAGCAAGCATTTTGTGCCTACCACCAACAACCTAGCCATGATATTGAATCCTATCACTCTTTCCATGGCCTTGTCCAAGATATCATTGATAGGGACACGATTCAGGTCTCCAACCCACTCACCCCATAAAATTAAAACTTGGGGATTCACCAAAACCCCCTACCCGAGCATAGGGGGAAAAGTCCTCAACAAAATAAATCTAATCCTCCATGGCCACCTAGATAGGTTAATAATGTTTAACGCAATCTTCCATCATGTAGCATGGTTGGCATGATTAACCTCACTACTCATAATCAAAGGTATCCTTCATGCCAAAATACACCAGTAATCTCACTGCGTATAACATTTACTTCTCCCCAGTCTCTCGTGATTTCTACTATTACACCTCTTCCATCGCAAAATATCATTACCATTCATGGAAGCCTTACCCACCTGTTGCATAATGATCCTACCAGTTATCCATATTTGATCTTTTACAATAATTTCAACCCCATAATGAGGCATTAAATGACATCCTTAGATCTATCAATATTAAAACCCATGACAAAAATGCATTTGTGAACTTCATGGGAAACATTTTTTACTGCCTTCAACCTTCGATTAGTTTTCATGATCATGATATTACTGAATTCATAGGTGAAGGAGTGAATCCTCCTATTCACATCCAATCAACCATCAATGATATCACCTACAAGCATGTTCTCATTGATACTGGTTCCTCTATTAGCATCATTTCCACTGCAGCCTTACACCACTTACACATACCACCAACTCATTTTGCCACCCCATCGCTTCATATTCAAGAATTTTATGGTTCCATGTGATCCATAGTAGACTTTATTGTTCTACCTATTTGAGTTGGTATCCACACTATTTCTATCCTATTCCACATCATTCAGTGCAAGATGTAGTACAACATATTTCTCGAGCATCCATGGATTAAGGATATGTAGTGTGTCCCTTCTACAGTACACCATTACCTCAAATATATCCATGAAGGACCTGTTCATTGTGTTTCTACTGATAGGGACCCATTTAAATTCTACAACAGCACAAACTTTCCACCAGGACCTTCATCATCTTCTACACAACTCTTTCATGTTTCTTTTCATCAATCTATTGGAGCATCAACATCTCCATCCACATCAACCTCATTATCGTAAACTCCATCAAGGATACATACCTCATTGTCTGCACCATTTTCACCAACCACCATAGAACCTAATCCTCCTACCCTTCCTTTTTTACCACCTTATCTTTGGCCACATACACCTTCTCAACCATACTCTTCCATAAATCGATCCCCAATATCGATGCCCTCTTTGTCACCCTCATCATGGCCTACAACCACATCTCACTCATATTCCTCTATATAACCTCCAATACTCCCTATGACTAAACACCTACACTTCAATTCCATCCATGACCTAGGTCATTCACATCTCCTCATAGTCCAGCATCAACACCTACTCATCCATCCCCACAATTCCCATATGTAGACCATATTATCCCATCCATGGTAGCTAAATGACATGATTATAAATAATAAGACTCTCACCTTGATAATCAACTATTTCTCTCATATGCTATCACCATACAAGATTATTAGCTCTCATCCTACTCTTCCAATTTGAATTCACCACCTCGTCCGTCACCTTGCATCTCTATATTCATAATGAAATTTGGCCTAGGAGACAATAGTGTTCATGATTCTTGTGTATGAACCTCTACAATCCAATACATGTGTGACTATAGCTACCCTTTTGCTTTAGTATTGACCATTGGTACTATTGTAAAATTAGGTCCTCCCAAAAACTAAATGAACTTTGTTTATGTAGGACTATATTCCTCACTCCCATCCGCAATACCTCCATGGTCACAATCCATATTTTATTGTACACTAGATCACATTTCTAATTCCTATTTTTCTTTGCACTATCTTCAACGTTTACATTAGTGTGGATTTGTATTAGGACGTTATGAACAAGGGTTACACACACCCATCAATCCCCACATACAGTTACCTATAGATAAATCTATATTAGGATATCACCCTACTATTGTTCACACACTTGAGGATGAGCTACAAGATCTCTCCTTGCATCCTTCCCCTATTCCAACATATACTTTGGAGGAATATATCGACATGGATATTTTGGAGGAGATATCATCCCCTTATTCGACCATTACTATTCCATTTGATTTATTTTAGGAAACTCCCTTATCCAACACTACATCATCATGTTGTGTTGATGAATTAACTAACCAATTTTCTGCATTATCTGTAAATGCTCACTACCCAGAACATGACATGGTATCATCCCCACCATCACCACCACATTTGGCTATATTTTTGCCTATGCATCGATAGCTCCATTGCTCCATTACTTGATCAAACTCTCCACCTGTCATCTTACACCTTTTGCTAAGCTTACTTGGATGTTTGCATGTTCTTGAGTCTTCATTATCAGACTCTTCATATCCTACATCCTCTACAACTTCGGTTAACATGGTTGATGTAGACCTCTTTGCCCCACTTTAATATACACACCAGTAGATTTGTGATGACACACCCAACCTAGATATTCTTGACTTCACACACATTTCACCTACACCTTCATTACATGATTTTTTGCTTTCATCTCATATCTTGTGTACTGCAAACGCTCCTTTGCCTTTCACCCCACCCTACATTCCATGGGTTCATCATACAAGAATCTACCTAGATGATGAATTTGAAATACCAGAGGCTATTGATGATCTCCACATTATCCCAATCTCCAAACAACTTTGGTATGGTTCACATGCTTGTGAAAGACACTATTGAGGTGGAAATTGGTGATAATCCTAAAAATCCACACATAGTCAAAATTATTGCTAGCCTCTCACCAGCAGAGCACATCACATTCACTAATTTTCTTAAGGAATATATTAGAGTCTTTGTCTGGTCCTACAAGGAAATGCTTGGCCTTGATCCTTCCCTAGTAGTTCATAATTTCACCTTAGACAAATATGCCAAACCCATCAGACAAAAGTTGCGATGTATGCATCTTATCGTTGCTCTCCTCATAAAATTAGAGCTCCAAAATCTCCTCGATGTAGGTTTTATCATTCTCATAGATTATCTTGAGTGGTTTTCAAATATGGTATAGTCCCAAAACCCTCCAACTAGGTTTATGTCTACATCGATTTTTGTCACTTAAACAAAGCTTATTCCAAAGACAAGTTTCTTTTACCAAACATCAACTCTCTTGTCGATTCCATCATAGGCCACGAAATGATATATCTTATGGATGGATTTTTTAGATATAATCAAATCAAAATCAATCCTACCGACTAGCATAAAACTTCCTTTAAAACTCCCTAGGGGACCTTCTGCTACAAGGTCATGACTTTCAGCCTCAATAATACTGGTTCAACCTATCAACACATGATGACTTACATTTTCCATGATTACATCCATAAAATCATAGAATATTATGTTGATGATCTTATCATGAAATCAAAAGAGCATTCACAACACCTCACTAACTTATGCCAAATATTTCATCACCTTTTAGAGCACAATATTTGCCTAAACCCAAATAAATGCATATTTGGTGTCACTTTAGGCAAGATCTTAGGGTTCATCATCTCTCAGCAAGGCATTGAAGTTGACCCTAAATAATTCAAAGCCATTCTTGAGATGCCTTTGCCCATAAACCTCAAACAATTATGCATCTTGTAAGGTAAAATATAATCGATACATCGCTTTATTGTCAAACTCTTATAAAAATGGAAGCCATTTAATCATCTCTTACAAAATGGGGTCATCTTCAAATGGGATGAGAACTACCAAAAAGAATTGGTTTCAATCAAATCCTACCTTACCTCTTCACCGGTTTTATCTCCCCTAGAACCATAATTATCATTCACTCTATATATTCCTACTATGGACTTCACACTTGGTGCACTCCTCACCTAGAAGAATGAACTCAATCATGAGCGAGCCATATACTACATCAGTTGTACATTGGTTAGTTATAAAACTTGCTATGCATATATGGAAAAGTTGTGCTTGGTTGTAGTTTTTTCCTCCCAAAAACTATGCCATTACATGCTCAATCACACCTTCATCATTGCCTGCGATAACCCACTCTACTACATGATGAACAAGAGTTATCATAACTCTCATACTTCTAAATGGATTATGCTCCTTACTAAATTCGACCTAGAATTCATTTCGTAAAAATCCATTAAGGGGAAGGTCATCACAGACCAGCTCGTGAAAGCCCCATTACTAGATACTTGCCCTCTTATCATTGAAATACCTAATGATTCCATATTTAATGTCACAGAAACCAAAGAATATGTTGAATATGATATAACAGTTGACTTAACATTATTATTTGATGGTTCCTATAACACACATGTTGGGGGTGCAAGCATAGTATTTTTTACCCCAAATGGAGAACCCATTTTGTTCTCATTCAAAGTAGGGTTTCCTTGCACAAACAACAACACATAATATGAAGCCCTATTATTGATCTAAAGCAGGCACATACCATGCACATTCGATGCCTTCACATCATTGGATGCTCTCTCCTTATTGTAAATCAAGTCCAGGAGATATGGTAATGTTGTTAGCCCATTCTCGAACAATAGAAGCAAATTACCTAGTAACTCCTTGCCCAATTTGAGTGGTATGCTATCGAAGCCATCCCAAATTCCTCCAATAATTTTTCTAACACAATGGCCTCCTTAGATCATTGATGCTACAAAATCCCCTCTCCAACACAACGCATGTGTCTGTTCATACACTTACCAAATAAGCTATCTCACCTTTACCTCATATAGATGATAATGGCATTCACATTGTCCAAACCGAACCACATGATCCTTGGTTTTCATAAATTAAGGATTAAATAAAATTAGGCCTCCTACCTTGCAAGCTACAACATGCTCAATGTTGAGCATTCAAACAATGCGCCATTCATTATACACTATTGAGGGACATCTTGTACCGCCATAGTTATGATGGTATTCTCATGTGTTACCTCAAACCACATGAATCTCAACAAGTAGTACTAGAAACCAATGATGGTACTTATGGTGGCCACTTTAGTGGCATGGCTATCACCAAGCGTATCTTACATATGGGCTATTATAGGCCTAAAATAGAGCATGATTGTTGTGAGTATGTCAAGTGCTGCATCAAATACCAAAAACATACCAACCTCACACATATTCCTTCAAAAGCTCTCCAACTAATTCAATATATGTGGCCTTTTGTAATAACAAAAATTTACCCATCATAAAACCAACCATTTTTTTGATTTAATTGAGAGAATCATGCTAGAAAATACTATAGTTGAGTAACCATCGAGTATTTTAGGAAAGCACCACACTAGAATCGACTTGATCAAAGTCTATCCTAGTGTATGGGAGTGGCCAAATCCCCCATAATGATCATGGGATTTTACTAGTCTATTTCAACTGAAACACTTTTTTTCCAACAAGTTCAACCCATATTAAACTCTTTGTTATAGATTTAGGTATTACACAAACTAATCAGTGAGCGTGTGCCTTGTTAACTATACTGCACATTGGACAATGTAATTAAATTTAAGGTGCAATGCTTAATATCTCTAACCATATCAACAATGGTTTTTTAAAGGAATCAACAACGAATTCACATAAATGTACTAGCACCTACCATTTTAACTCAAGGTTTACTTCATGTTGCTAGATTCACTTATCCATGTTTATTTCATTATTAGTTTCCATATTTACTTGTCATTAACTTGCACATTCATCATTTCAAAGTCATAAACATAACATTTCAAATACAACATAGAGAATGAATTGTAGCATTACATTTCAATTTAACTCTATTATACACATCAATAATTGGCACATTGTAGAATAAAAATACTTTCAATATCTACAAAGCCACAATGAACTCATTACAACATTTTCTCAGCACCTATTAGCTAAACAAAAGATTCTACTCATAATAAATCCTTGTTGTTACAAAGTAATTACAATATACTTGAGGTAAAATTATAGCAACAACAACACTTCAACTCACTTTTAGGTTCAACAGGAGCATCTGGTTCATTTGTCTCAAGTTTCCAGTACTAGAATATTGGCTACTCAGGATCATGACAATCCACCACATGATATATGCCTAATTATCATAATGCACTTGCACTATTGGATCAAAGATATGTAGGAAAAAAATGTAGATAACAATATCATTTCAAAAAACAATAATTTATTTCATCCAAGAGTAGGGAAACCCTATAAATTTCCCTAAGAATGAATATTTCCTATTCCATTAATTCCATGTTCTTTATCCATAAAGCAACATGCCCTTGTCTATGAAAAATGTAAACATCAACTTGGCTACGAGGAACCTCCATAAGTTCCAAAGAAATTGTAACCTTGTTACCAATTTTACCCATATGAAAATCATTACAACACAACCATATTGCCAAAATAAATCAAGCAAGATTATTTCATAGTACCTAATAATCCACAAGAAACATATCCTCAGGTAATTAAACATAATATGATGTTTTACCAAAGTCACAATGTAGTAGATAAATCCTTTTTAGAAGAATTGTCTATATGCATCCATATTTAATCTCTAATTTTTTTCAGGATCCTTTCTAAGCTTGATAATCAATTTACAACTAGCAACTATTTAAGTCTCAAGATCCCCATTATCCTAGCCCTTTTACAAATTTAAACCCCATTTTTTACTTCACTTAGTCATAACAAGTTTGGTAAACTTGGGTCCATCAATGGGCCATAATAATATTTCCTTCCTAATACATTTTAAATTCATATTACTATATCTTTACCATAGTTCTTTAGGTAACTATCGTCATATTTTTCTTTTAGAGACTTTTATTTTAAACACACACAAGTATTGTTTTTATCTCTTATTACTATTTAATAAAATTTAGTTGAGTTCCTAAATACCTAGGGTAATGTATAATTTAACATTTACCCTAACACTTTTCCAACCCATAGTTTAGTATCAAGAATCAACAATACTTAAATACATAAACTTGTTCCCAAAATACATAGTATTTCAAAAACCTTATTATAAAAATTAAACCACATAGTCCACTATTATTATTATTTTTCTTTAACTATAATCTCCAACATAATAACAAGACATGACACAAGGTTTCAATGAAGGGCATCGTTCGAACATAAAATGATGATCTATTGTTTATATATGGGTACAGACCCACCATGAGAGAAAGAGCTTCTACGTAGTCACAGTGAGTAATGGAGGTAACAAAACCTATGACAACCATTTCTCTAAGGAGTATACATTATTTTATTTAACCAATAAACCCAAGTGGAAATCAAAGATAATACATCTCATAGATACTCATAATGAAACCTAGCTTGCGCTATCTCCTAAGTTCTTGAAGATGTCTACTAATAAATACAGGGCATAGTTTGACATTTTAACAACCGGTTTAAAAAAACCCTAAAGGCAGCTCCATTAATTCTCTAGCATGCTATCTATGTTGCCATTATTCGTGTTGATCGTGTGCATTATCGTGGCTTTAGGGGCACGGCCATGAAGACCCTATGCAGATCAAGCAAAGACAACCTCTTCTATGGTAAAATTGTAATAAGGTTTCACAAGGAAATTTAATCATTTTTTTAAAACAATCAAACACAACTCTTCTACTTTACCCACACCCTACAACCACCATTACTTTAGCATTTACATAAGTATTAATTCATTAGAGACTCACAAAGTTATTATAACCAGACATGAACAACATACGTTTTTTTCTCAAAGAAAGAAATCATTTATACTCAAACAACATGCATAAAAAATAACCTTGTATTTGCCATTTTCATTTCCTTTAGTACATACTATGACAACATCTCACAAATCAATAATTTTCAAATTCAGAATAAACCTTTAAACATCATAATTTCAAAAATATTTTTCAACCCTTGATTCATTTAACTCAACACAACAATAGATCATCAACCAGAAATGCTCTAACCTAACTTACTGCAAGAAAATATTATAAATCTAAGCCTTAGTTAAAAAATTCAAGATTGTTTCCATGAGATTCCCTTGTTTCAGACCACAAGATAAACGAGAGGAGGATTAAGCGAGAGATTCAAAACTCTGTGTAGTTTCTATTTCTACATAGTCGAAGAGCATACTCCCTAGTGAGTTATCAAATTATTAGTGTTGAATCAACAAAAAATGTAAGTGTTTGGTTTCTGATCCAAATTTCTCATAGAACATATTCCCTAACTTTATTATGTTGATTTCGTTATCCCTCTGAATACCCCAGAGAGCTCTAATTATAACCTTTCTGACCCCTACCCCATGAGATTTTTTTTATTATATAATTGGGTGGGATAAACCTCTCATTAATGTTTTCCTTGAACTCGGTGCTACTTTGACCATTCCACCCAAGATGGTCCAATCAAAACTTCACACCTATCCTTTCTAGAAACTAACCTCAATACTTTGGTTTAAACCCAACTAAAACATGTTTTTCATTAATACAAAACTTGGGATAAATTACCATCTAATGAAATATTCATTATATACAGTCCACCCACCATGTTGGACTCACTTAAATCCAACGTTTAACTTGCTAATCCAAAGTTAATAAAATAAATTAACCACTAATTAAAACAACAAAACATCTTATCTTTAAATTGTCCATTTGCTACATTTAATTATTCTTAAAATCATTAACTAACTCCTAGCTAAATATTTTAGTTCATCACTATATTTAGCAAACAATAATAAAATAGGGGGTCAAATTGGGATGTTACATAATCCCCCCAAAGACTAAACACAGTCCTCTATGTTTCATTATGGATTTAGTATAAAAAAAACTTAAAATTCATACAAAGAGCAATCAAACAAGTCAAACATTTCTATATGCAACCTATATGATGAAAACTACTCATGAAATGCTTCATATCTACACTATTGTTTTTCCCAAGGCTGGCATTTTTAAGAAATTCAACTATCACCAATATTCTAGGAGACTAGTCTAGGACATCATAGTCCAATACTGTAGCGATGAAAGGTGAGGGTAAATTTTTTCTTGCTAACCACTTTCTTTTTACCCTCTGGATTGTCTTTGTCATCCTTTCCCTTTTGCCAATTCTCGTTCCTAATAGTTGAGCAACTGATTCTTCCAAATGAGAAGAACAACCTCTTCCACCTGTCAAGAATATTATAGTCCTAAAATGTAGCAAAATTTTTTTAGTAGTATCATATTCTAAGAAATAAAGTATCTATACTGCAACTGAATATAAAGTGCCATTTATAGTTTGATAAATTCAATATTCCAAATATCATAAAAAATAAACATCACCAATCCATAACATACTAACATCCATCACTGTACTATATGTAAGTACCAATCCTTTCATAAAAATATATTATTTCATGCATCTAATCATCAGTGAGTGTCATTAAACAAATATGGAAAATGTGTCTTCATATATTCTACCTTTTCCCAAGTGGTATTTTTCTCTGAATATAGATCCCATTGGACCTTGCACTACTCCAGGTTCTGCTTCTACATCGACATAGTGTGAAAGTCTAGGATCTTCTTAGGCTTGACCTTGAGGTATGTTGGGTCCGCCATCTGCAACTTAGAAACATCCAACACATGAGATGAATCATGTAAATACTTCCTAAGAAAATACACGTGAAAAGAATTATGAATCTTTGCTAGGTTAGGTGGCAAGTCGAGATGGTATGCAACAAGACTAATCTTTGGCATTATGGTGAAGGTTCCCACATATATAGGATCCAATTTGGTGGATTTTATTGTGCTATTCATAGGTTTGAACCTTAAGAACACCTTGTCTCCTATTGAAAACTCTAGAGGTGTCCTCCTCAAGTGTTTGTATTTCTTCTAGCAATCTGAAGCTTCTTTACGCCTTTGCTAAATTAATTTCAATTGTTCTTCAATATATTTCAAAGTTTTAGTTCCAAGAGTGACCCGATCTTTAGGATTATCCCAAGACAATGGGGTTCTACACCTTCGGCCATACAATACCTCAAAATGATCCATTTTTAGAGAGGCATGGTACCCACTATTATATGTAAATTCAACTAGATGCAAGAAATGTTCCCAAAAATATTTCTTGTCCATGTAGTACATGTGAAACATGTCCTCTAATACCTGGTTAGCCCTTTCAGTCTGACCATCTGTATCAGGATGATATGCTGAATTAATATTCAAGGAAGTCCCAATTTCTCGATGGAGAGCCTATGAAAAATATGATGTGAACTTTGAATCCCTATCAGAAATAATCATTTCAAGAAACCCGTGTAACCTGAATATTTCCTTAGCAAACTTATTAGCCATAGTAAAGGCATCATCCGTAGTACTAATAGGAATGAAATGAGAAACTTTAGTTAGTTTATCCACTACCACCAATATGGAATTATGTTGATACAGAGTTTTAGGTAACCCTACAATAAAATCCATTGATATTACTTGGCACTTTATTGTTGGCACATCATGAGGGTATAACAGACCTGCTGGGTGCTTGTGTTCTACTTTCACCTTTTGACATTCAAGAATTTTTGCCACAAAGTTAGTAATATCACCTTTCATCCCTAGCCAGTAGAATGTCTTCTTCATTTTTTCCCTCATCTTAGATCCTCCTGTATGAGTAGAATAGGGAGATATGTGAGCTTCTCTCATAATGAGTCTATGTAGGTTACCTGCTTCTGGAACCACAAACAGCTCCTTAAAACACAAAAACCCATATATGAACCGAAAGTTTTGAGCCACTTTTGGATCCCTGATTAATTTCTCTTTCACTTTCAAGCAATATGGGTCATGTGATTGAGCTTTCCTAACTTAATCCATAAGGTCAACATGAATTCTAGTCAAGGCGGTAATATTTCTTCTTCTACTCAGTGCATCGACTACCTTGTTTTCTTTGCCCTTGATGTACTCTATCCCAAAGTCATACTCCACTAAGAATTCAATTAATCTTCTTTATCAAGAATTAAGTAGCAGTTGATTGAAAATGTATTTTAGACTTTGATGATTAGTTCTATGTTCAAAAGGTCTTCCTATTAGGTAGTGACACTAAATTTTCAATGCATGCACAACTACCGCCAATTCTAAGTCATGGGTGGCATAGTTACCTTCATGTTTATTCAACTTCCTAGATTCATAAGCTACCATAGACTTATCTTGTGATAAAACACCACCCAAACCCTCCAAATATAATTCTATACAGACAAATAAGTCACCTAAAGGATCTAGAATTTTTAAGATAGGAGCGATGGTCAGTACCTTCTTTAGTTCTTGGAAAGCTGACTCACACTTATCTGTCCATTCAAATGTCTTTCCTTTCCTTTGAAGGTTGGTAATAGGGCAAGCAATTTTAGCATAGTATTTCACAAAATTTCGGTAATATCTAGACCGTCCCATAAAATTTGGACTTCTATCACATTGGTAGGATGTGGTCAATCCATTATTACCTCAATTTTCTTAGGATTGATCATAATATCATCTGCTAGGATAACATGCCCCAAATAGTGTACTTGAGAAACATAGAATTCACATTTGGATAAATTTCCATATAGCTAGTTTTCTCTTAATATTCTTAGTACAATACTTAAGTGCTTTTCATGTTCTTATTTATTATGAGAATAAACTAGTATATCATCTAAAAAATACTAGAACAAACTTATCCAATTATCTTTTGAATACACTGTTCAATAAGTTCATAAAGGCAGTAGGTGCATTTGTCAAACCAAATGGTAAAACCATAAACTCATAGTGACCATAGTGAGTCTTTAAGGTTGTATTATGTGTATCTTCTTCTTTACTCATTAGTTGATGATAGCCAGATTTCAATTCTATGTTAGAGAAGATAATCACACCCTTAAGTTGATAAAACAAATCCTCTATATGTGGTAAGGGATATATATTTTTCACTCTTGCTTTATTTATAATTATGTAATAAATGAATAACCTTAAATATCCATCCTTCTTATCAACAAATAAAACCGGTGCACCCCAAGGCGACACACTAGGTTTGATTAATCCCTTATCCGACAATTCCTACAATTGCACCTTTAATTCTTGCATCTCAATTGGATTCATTATGTATGGTGCCCTATGTATCAGTTCTATTCCTAGAAATAAGTCAATTGTGAAGTCAAATTATCTCTTTCATGGTAATCCTAGCAGATCATATGTAAAAACATCCTCAATTTCCTTTAGAATAGGATTTTTTTCCAACATTTCCACTTTTTTTTCCTTTGTTTTCTCCTTAATTTTGATTATGTACATCATTCTGCCTTTCCTAATCACTTTATTAAGTTGCATAGTAGAGATTAACAAAGGTCTAAACTCTTTTTGTTCATTGTGAAACTTAGTTCTTTGTCCATTAGTGTCAGTAAACTTGACCCATCTTTCAGAGAAATTGATCATGGCTTTGCGATCCTTCAACCAATCAATGCCTAAAACTATATCGAAGGCATGTAGCAAAGCAACATAGAATTACCAAGTGATAGATTTTATGGGTAGAGATATTTATATCATGGGGTAGTACTGGTTTACTGAGTAGGTATGTCTAGAACCGTACTCGAATTTCCACCCATCTGTCAAATATTTAGGATTCTCTGGCATATCTTTGACTAAGATACTAGAAATAAAACTATCTATAGCACCACTATCTATCAAAAATCTACCACTTTTTCCAAATATTTTACCCTATAAGAGCATAGGGGTTTCCTGACCATCAAGGTTCTGGTTTCCTGTAGCCGCATAGATTTTGTGTCCTTTACCTATACTTCTTGGGTTAGTTCTAGTTCGACGAGGACAATTCCTAGCATAATGAGGGCCTCCACATTCATAACATCCAGTCTTGGAACTTTGAGTTGAGCCTTGTACTGACTTATCTTTATTCTCTATAGGAGTAGGTTCTACCTGGTTTACGGGTTTAACTTTCTTAGCATTGGTAGATTTTTGATCCTTTGGTTGGAATTTCTTTTTTAACCTTTTTGTTGTACCAACATTGAATTTACCAGTTTTATACCCTTACTATTCTTAGAAGCTGGCTTATTGCTCCATTTTATTTTATGTGGATTGGGTTGACTCTTCTTAGGTCCTAGAGTGGGATTTCTACCTTTTCCATGATTATATTCTACTTGATAGGACATATCATATGCTACTTCTAGATTAGTAGGTTTAAACATGTTAACCAAAATCCTGAGTTGGTGGTCTAATCCAACTAAGAACTGATGCACCTTTATCTTATCATCCTTATCATAAGTTGGAATGTACTTAAGGAGTCTAGTGAAATGTCTATAATAGGCATCCACTGACTGTTCCCTTTGTTTGAGTTGAGTGAATTCATATAACTTCTTGGCATAATATTGTTTTGTGAGGTATCTTTTCCTAAAATATTTCTCAAAATTTTCCCACTCATAGTGTATGATGTTAATTTGTTTGTCTTTACAATAGGTTTCCCACCATTCTAGTCTAGCTTCAGCCAACATCCCAATAACAAAGACTATTTTTTTAGTGGATGAGTAATTTCTCATGGAGAAATAAATAGCCAAATAGTTCAACCATGACTCAGATGACTCTCCACTTTCTTTTCCTAAGAACTTTCTTACCCTGACATGTTTAAAATATTTTTCCAACTCAACATTAATTCAGATCTTAGCTTCCTGGTCGGTATCAACTGGTTCTTCCATAGCTACCTCAATTGGAGCTTTAGGGGCTCTATTGTTTCTCCTAATTTCATTCCTAATGGCTTCCAATAGGTTGTTTTTGTGGTTCATCTGCTCACGGTAGTTGGTCATTTCACCTTGCATATCTTGCACCATGTTGCCAAGGTTCTCAATTCCATCAGGGTTCCTAGAGATTTTACCAATATGCCCTTCTATAATATTGTCCATATGGTTTAGTCAAGGTCTTCAAGGAGGCATCTTCGATCCACTCCCAAGATTAGTTAGCATATTTTCTGGTATTTTAAGGAATGTGTTAGTTCACAGCCTTATACCGGAATTATTTTAATATGCACTTTCATATACCTAGCTATGAAACCTTTGTTATTCTCTAGGATTTTAACTATGTTTTGTTAATAGTTCTACGCACCATATATTTATTGTTTGAACATAACTCGAGTTGGATATGCACAGAAACATAATAAGGTGGAGTTTTTGCTTGGAGTATCAATTTAGAAGTACGATACCCAAAAGAGCATCAAGTACACCATTTAAAACCCAAATTAATGGAGAGTTCATCTAGCTCTTCCAATATAATTCACCAAGGATTCACATGGGGGGCAAGACTTGTACAATTTTACACATTCGTACCTCTATTCACACCTTACTTGTTGTGCTTGTTTTAGAATTATCTAGTTCAAAATTTTATGTTTATATCAACCTGGGATTTGATACCAAATGTATTAACCAAAATTTAACCCTTAAAAAACCAACCATTTTTTTATTTCATTGAGAGAATCATGCTAGTAACTACTATATTTGAGTAACCATTAAGTGTTTCAGGAAAGCACCACACCAGAATCGACTTGATCAGAGTCTATCCTAGTGTATGGGAGTGGCCAAATTCCCCAAAATGACCATGGGAGTTTACCAGTCTATTTCAACCGAAATGCTCTTTTTCCAACAAGTTCAACCCATGTTAAACTCTTTGTTATAGCTTTAGGTATTACACAACCTAATTAGTGAGCGTGCGCCTTGTTAACTACACTACACATTGGAAAATGTAATTAACTTTAAGGTATAATTCTTAATATATTTAACCATATCAACAATGGTTTATTAAGGGAATCAATGACGAATTCACATTGGTGTGCTTAGTGCTAGCACCTACCATTTTAACTCAAGGTTTACTTCATGTTTCTAGATTCATTTATCCATGTTTATTTCATTAGTAGTTTCCATATTTCCTTGTCATTAACTTGCACATTCATCCTTTCAAAGTCATTAATGTAACATTTTAAATACAACATAGAGAATGAATTTTAGCATTAAATTTCAATTTAACTCTGTTATACACATCAACAATTGACACATTGTATAATAAAAATTATTTTAGTATTTACAAAGCCAAAATGAACTCATTACAATATTTTCTCAAAACCTATTAGCTATCAGGGTAAGCAATATATTATTCATCTCATTAAAGGATTAAATATATAATACTATGCCTATATTAGCTCGAAGGTTATGAAGCTAACAAGGCACTAATTAGATAGTATTTGTAACAATGTTAATATTGTTACAATAATACCGATGCTAAAATAAATAATGTAATAAAACCTATACGCTAACATCCCCCCTCATTACATTATTTGGGTAATAATATAACTACTAGCTATGCTAAAATAACCCCATACAAAAATATTTGGGTAAAGTATATAACTTCCCCAATATAGTGAAGAAGAAGAAGAAAAATGAAAGAATGGTGGCTTGTGCTTTGTCTTCGGCTCTGGATCTGGCTCATGGCTCTGGATATGGCTCTAATCATACCTTTAGATCTATATCTCTAGGTCTATCTTTGGATCTGTCGATGAATCTACCTCTAGAACTTTATCTATGAGTCTGTCTTTAGGTCTGTCTCTGGGTCATTATCTCTAGGACTGCCACTCAGTCTGTCATTGGATTTACCTTGGGTTCTATCATAGGTTTTACCTTTTTGGTAGAAGCCATACAACATCTCTTTCATAATGGTCCATTGTGTGAGAGATGTTGGCTATTTGAATTTTGTACCAAAATCTTGAAAAAGAGTGATTCGTACATCCAAAAAATTATAAGGATGTAATTTCCAACATCTAGCTGCAACATTTCTTGTCTTTCCACAATTACTGCAGCAATTCTTTTTAGGAAATATAGGATATTCAGGTTTTACAAACATGGAATTATTGGTACTTGCATGTCCAGAATAGCCAAGGCATTCATTCTTTGCCATGATATTTAGCATTATTGGAGTTTTAATGCCTTGTTCATGTTTACCTAATCTCTCACCATTGAATCCCATTTTATTCATTAGTTTGGATCCATATCCTTTGGTGTGTTTTTCAAAACACCCAATTTCATCATCTTCATCAATGTTTTTAACAATATGGCATTTTTCACTATTGATGAGATTATGGAGTTCATTTTTAGGAGGTTCAATTTTTAAGTCACTAGTGTTACAAGTAAAATCTGCTACTGTGATAAGATCACCTATGCTACAACTGATATTTGCCATTATAGACATGAGGTCACTTGTATCACAAGTATTATCCATCATGGGCTCAAGGTCACATGTGTCACAACAAGCATTTGCCACCATGGGTTGAAGGTCACTTTTGTCACTACAAGCATCGACCATTAGGGGTTTGATCTCTATTTCCTCACTAATTTCCCTTTTCACTTTACTTTGAGCAATTTCAAGAGCAAAAAATGACATGTATATGCCCATTATAGTGCCAATAGGGATTAGAACACCATTTTTATGCATGTCTTCACAATACGCAAAATCATTGATTATGGCATCTACACCATTTTGTAGTGTGAGAAATGTGCCATCTTCATGATAATCTATCCCATCCATGAATGGGGAAAATTATGGGCCTTTAACTGATTTAGCAACATCAGTTGATTTTGGGAGAGTTTTCTTCTTTGATCTGCCCATTCTTAAGGTGTCGATCTCTGCCAAAAATGCACCTTTCATAGTAAAATTTTACAAAATAATTTGACTAAGGTGTCGGTCACTACCGAAAATGCACCCTTATAAGTCTTCCCCCTTGCTTTTGCAAAATTATATCTCCCCTGTTAGTAATATAGGATAGAAATTTTTTTATCCCCCTCTTTAGTGCAAAAAAAAATGCAACTATGAAGCCTCAAAAGGCTCTTACAAAGCTTGCCTCATAGGCATATTAGCACAATGTGTCACCAAAAAAATCCCCCCTGTGTGAAGTACTTCAAACAAAATATGTTTGCTATTTATGAAGCCTAAAAAATAGGTTTGAGGTTTGATGATTTTATGCCTTGTTTGATAGCTTTTGAAGAATTGCTCAATGAGGAAAAAAAAAATCCCCCTTCACTTATGCAGCAAAAAAAATGCCCCCCTTTTTAAGTTTGAAAAAAAATTCCTTCCAATGTTTTAAAAAAAATATAAAGTTGAATTAAATTAATATTTCTAAAAAAAATGAATATTTCATATAGGTTTTTTTTTAAGAAAATAAAAAAAAAATTAATTAAACAAAAAAATATTTTAAAAGAAACATTAGAAAAAAAATCAAACTTAAATAAAAGTTACCTTTGGTGGGGCAGGGTCAATGGGGTTTGATCCCCCGGCCTCCGACTGCTAGGGCTGGACCAAAAACTAGTCGAGCAGCTATCTCGGCTAGATTATAAGTTGAATATACCTTTACTTATAGAATCTCGGTGCTACGAGGGTGGATGCAGGTGGCTCCTCCTCAGGGGTGGTGCCCTCCAACTTGACAATGATGGTGACTTTCAATAGGTTGGTTCTCTGTCAGTAGTTCGGTGCTTCCATCACCAATTAGTGGTGGGTTGTATTAACACAAATTTTAGGCTTTGTGCACTTGACACAAATGCGTAGTATCTTATTTCTACATAATCTCACTGAGTGAACGATCTCACATCTATTTTAGAAACTTTATCTCACCTCTAGAATGTGCTACAACAAAATTCAACCTCTCCTTGGTGGAACACAATACCAAAACGAGCAGTGTAACCTTCACTAAGCGATGGCTTACTTCCTTGTTCAACGTGCTGCTTTAACCCCTTTAAAACAAAATTATTAATATTTCATTTCTTGGATGGAAGTATTTTGGCCAGAATCGATGTGATTCTCCAAATGAATTAGGTGATCCTTCTGCACCTTTGTTATGTTGTTCTGGTGGTAATCATGTTGCTGCAATGTTCAAGTGGTGGTCTACATTGACCACCAACTACAATAGGTCAATTTTTTTACTCGCATGAAGATAGATCAACCGATCTGTGCTTACCACCAATCTGCTTGCCTCACAGGCACGATGGCCTGGCGATGGCTCCTACGATGGATATGAAAAGACAACTTTCCATGATAGGTATTCTTGTCACACTCTTGTGGTAATAAATGAATATCCTTGGCAAGGATTTTGATCCTCCGGTGAGACCTTCCTGCTTGGAAATCAATAGGTCACAAAAATTGTAGATGACACCATTGTACGAAGATTAATCCGATTCTACTTAATTGCTAACATACTACCACGTAACCATGTCGAAGTAGTCAATGATAATGCCTACGTCTGTGATGAGCTACATGAATGATAAATTTACTCTAGAGAAAACAATTTCCTCCATTCTTTTGTGGCAAAGTCTGTCAATGCGGTTGGCTTCCTATTATTTATAATACCAGCAAATGACTATGCCTGAATATTGGAATTGTAAATACAGGTATTCCTACTCTGATGTCCTCCTACGCACCTGCAATGGTGGTTTCATTTATTTTCAAGTTGTGCTCTACATTGACAACGAAACAATCTATAACAAACTAATTAAACAGAGCCACCATGTGATCAATGGGTTGTGCGCCTTCATTAATGCAATTACATATCTACACCAGTCTACGCTCTTACGTCTGCACCTCATCGCAAAAAAATCAAACTCAGATATGTGACTGCTAACATGACTATGGGGTCGTATTGACAAGCATAGGATACATTTGCATCTTTTGGGGACAATAGTCCCACATTTTTAATGTTGTGGAATTAATGCAATTTAAAAAGAAAATCACTCACTATTGTCAATGTCCACCACACGGTGGACAAGGTATTTCATTCATCATTTTTCCCCCTTCTATCAATGGAACCCATCTAGGTAAGATGTGATTAGACTAAAATAGAGATCCACATGTGTTACACTTAGGTATATCCATACTCATAGGTCCATTATACCATGTTGGCATACCTGTGTCATGTCCACATGTGTTACACTTAGGTATATCCATCCTCATAGGTCCATTCTACCATGTTGGCATACCTGTGTCATGTCATAGGTCCATTTTGCCATTTTGGCATACCTACATCACGTCCAGGTGTCGTTACATGTAGCTAGTTAGTCCACCACTAGGTGGTTGGATGAGTCAACTCCTTGTCATAGTTCGAGTATCACATCTAGGTCATAGGTCAATATTCAGCTCCTCCTAGCAAGTTCGATCCTCTCAGGTAGAGGCACTATCACAGGTAGATCTGACCATTATTCTAAGCCCTCCAAAATCATATCTCATCATCTAATCTAATCTATAGACAGAGTCTCCAAATTTGAGATCCGTGCCTCCAAGACAAGTCATAGGTTGGTCCACATCTGGCCAGATCCAACTCTTCTAGGAAAACATACCCAAATCTTAGGCTACAAAAAAGCTAAGATAAATGTTGATACCATATCGAGTAAGCAATGTATTATTCAACTCATCAAAGGATTAAATACATAATACTATGCCCAGATTAGCCCGGAGGTTACAAAGCTAACAAGGCACTAATTAGATAGTAGTTGTAACAATGTTAATATTGTTACAACAATACTAATGCTAAACTAAATAATGTAATAAAGCCTATACGCTAACATTAGCTAAACAAAATATTCTACTCATAATCAATCCTTGTTGTTACAAAGTAATTACAATATACTTGAGGTAAAATTACAATAATAAAAACACTTCAACTCACTTTCAGGTTCAACAGATGCATCTGCTTAGTTTGTCTCACATTGCTAGTACTAGAATATTGGCTACTTAGAATCAAGACAATCCACCACATGATATATGCCTAATTATCATAATGCACTTGCACTATTGTATCAAAGATATGCAAACAAATTATGCAGATAACAATATCATTTAAGAAAATAATCATTCATTTCATCCAAGAGTATGGAAACCCCATAAATTTCCCTAAGAATGAATATTTCCTATTCCATTCATTCCATGTTCTTTATCCACAAAGAAAAATGCCCTTGTCTATGCAAAATATAAACATCAACTTGGCTACAAGGAACCTCCATAAGTTCCTAAGAAATTGTAACCCTGTTACCAATTTCCCCCATCCAAAAATCATTACAACACAACCATATTGCCAAAATAAATCAAGCAATATTATTTCATAGTACCTAATAATCCACAAGAAACATATTATCAGGTAATTAAACATAATATGATGTTTTACCAAAGTCACAATGTAGTATACAATGCCTTTTTAGAAGCATTATCTATATACATATATATTTAATCTCTAATTTTTTTCAAGATCATTTTTAAGCTTGATAATCAATTTACAACTACCAACTATTTAAGTCTCAAGATCCCCATTATCCTAGCCCTTCTTACAAATTTAAACCCCCATTGTTTAATTCAATTACTCATAACAAGTTTGGTAAACTTGGGGCCATCAACGGGCCATAATAATATTTCCTTCCTAATACCTTTTAAATTCATACTATTATATCTTTACCATAGTTCTTTAGGTAACTATTGTCATATTTTGCTTTTAGAGACTTTTATTTTAAACACACACACAAGTATTATTTTTATCTCTTCTTACTATTTTCTAAACTTTAGCTAAGTTCCTAAAGACCTAGGGTAATGTATAATTTAAAATTTCCCCTAACACTTTTCCAACCCATAGTTTAGTCTCAAAAATCAACAATACTTAAATACATAAACTTATTCCCAAAATACATAATATTTTAAAACCCTCATTATAACTATTAAACCACATAGTCCATGATTATTATTATTTTTCTTTAACTATAACATCCAACATAATAACAAGATATGACACAAGGTTTCAACGAAGGGCATCGTTTGAACATAAAGCCACGATCTATTATTTATAGATGGGTCTAGGCCCACCATGAGAGAAAAATATTCTACGTAGTCACAGTGAGTAATGGAGGTAACATAACCTATGACAACCATTTCTCTAAGGAGTATACATTATTTTATTTAACCAAAAAACTTGAGTGTAAACTAAATACAATACATCTCATAGAGACTCATAATGAAACCTAGCTTGCACTGTCTCCTAAGTTCTTGAAGACGTCTACTAACAAATAGATGGTAGATTTTGACATTTTAACGACCAGTTTACACAACCCTAAAGGTAGCTCAATGAATTCTCAAGTGGACCATCTACATTGCCATTATTTGCACTGATCATGTGCATTATCGTGGTTTCAGGGGGACGGCCGTGGAGACTATGCAGATCAAGAAAATACAACCTCTTTTATGGAAAAATTGTAAGAGGGTTTCACAAGGAATTTTAAACATTTTTTTTAAAACAATCAAACACAACTCTTCTGCTTTACCCAAACCCTACAACCACCATTACTTTAGTATTTACATAATTATTAATTCATTAGAGACTCACAAAACTATTATAACTAGACATGAACAACATACGTTTTTTTCTCAAGGAAGGAAATCGTTTATACTCAAACAACACGCATAAAAAAATAACCTTGCCTTTGCCATTTTAATTTCCTTTAGTACATACTATGACAACATCTCACAAATCAATCATTTTCAAATTCAACATAAACCTTTAAACATCATAATTTCATAAACATTTTTTTACCCTTGACTCATTTAACTCAACACAACAATAGATCAACTAGAAAGGCTCTAACCTAACTCGCTGCAATAAAACATTCTAAATCTAAGCCTTAGTTGAAAACTTTGAGCTTGTTTCCATGAGATTCCCTTGTTTTAGACCACAAGATAAACAAGAGGAGGATTAAGCAAGAGATTCAAAACTCTATCTAGTTTATGTTCCGATAGAGTCGGAGAGCATACTCCCTAGGAGATATCAAATTCTCAGTGTCGAATCAATAGAAAATGCAAGTTTTTGGTTTTTGATCCAAATTTATTGAAGAGAATATTCCATAACTTGATTTCTTTGATTTCATTATCCCTCTGAATACCTCGGAGAGCTCTATTTATAACCTTTCTGACCCCTATCCCATGATATATTTTTTTATTATAAAATTGGGTGGGATAAACCTCTTGTTAATGTTCTATTTGAAATCGGTGCTACTTTGACCATTGCACCCAAGGCGGTCCAATTGAAACTTCACACCTATCATTTCTAGAAACTAACCTCAATACTTTGGTTTAAACCCAACTAAAACATGTTTTTCATTAACACAAAACTTGGGATAAATTACCGTCTAATTAAATATTCATTAAATACAGTCCACCCACCACTTTGGACTCACTTAAATCTCAGGTTTAACTTGCTAATACAAATTTAATAAGACAAATTAACCACTAATTAAAACAACAAAATATCTTATCTTTAAATTGCCCATTTGCTACATTTAATTATTCTTAAAATTATTAATTAACTCCTAGCTAAATATTTTAGTTCATCACTATATTTAGCAAACAATCATAAAATAAGGGGTCAAATTGGGATTTTACACCTTTATCACAATGGGACATCAATATCATTGGGAATATCACACATGCCTCATCCAACAACCATAAATTCATTATCACCACCATGAAGTACTTCACAAAGTGGGTCGACGCTATCCCACTTGTCCAAACCACAAGAGCCAAGATTACAGTATTTATCACATACCACATCATATTTCGCTTTGGAATCCCTTATAAAATCATATATGATAATGATAAATCCTTAAAAAACAAAATTTCTCACACCCTCTGTACCAAATTTAATATCCACCATAGCTTCTTGACCTTGTACTACCCACAGGGTAACGACCAGGCTAAAGCTACAAATAAAACCATTTTTTCCATCCTTTAAAAAATGGTTGTTGAATCCTATCATGATTGGCATAATCATATGTATCTTGCCTTGTGGTCTTACCATACGAGCATCCGTGCACCCACTGGGGAAATCCCCTTCTCCTTGATTTTTGGCACCAAAGCCATTATACCCTTGAGATTGAAATACCTTACCTGCGAGTCTCCATGAAAGACTTCATCGATGAGAACAATGATTGTTAAACCTACCTTGATAAATTAATGCTCTTGGATGAGTGTTGTATTCATGCCTTCAAGAACACATGTGTCTATCAAGATCACCTTTTTCGTGCTTACAATAGTAAGGTACATCAATGCAAATTATAAATTGGTGACCTGGTTCTTAAGGAAAACCAATAAATCACAAACCAACCCCATTAGCATTAAGACAAGTTCACTACTAACTATTTAGGCCCATACATCATTTCTCAAAAAATTGGTACTGATACCTACTAATTGGAAAACCTCGAAGTCTTCGCTGAACCTGAGCCTATCAACATCATTCATCTTTGCACATTCAATGCCTAACCTATCTAGGTCAACAACCACATGGATTATATATAGGATCATCACAGCACAGTCCTGATTTGCATCACACATACACTACACCGCATTACACACATGATATTTCACTTTTTGTTACACAATAGAACCAATTTTACTTTTTATTTTATTTATATGTTGTGGGTATTTTAGTTTTTATAGGTCTTTCACCATCAGTGGTGACATCTTCAATGACAGGACCTAATTTTGAATACACACATCTAACATACATTCACCTCCACCGTGCAAGATCCCTAAATGTTATATTCCATACCAGTTACCCCAACTGATCTAGCTCAACCACTCGATGTGGTTCATGTAAGCCAACACTCCACCTGATCACATTATGATTACTGTAGCTCACATCATCGTAGCTCACCCTATCGTAGCTCACCCTATCGTAGGTATGCTTCTTATTTCCTTCACTTAGGAGATAGTCAGGTCTATTTATATTCCTTTGAGGATAATGAAGAGTGATATCACTCATCAGCTTCATGCACATGGGAGTCATCCCCACCTCACTTGGTCGACCCTAGGAATCCAGATCTAGCACCTTTCTTAGTTTTTTGACTTATACCACGCTACTACCCCCCTAATAGGGGAACTACATCCATTAATGCATATTATATAGGAATACCTCCACCCCTACCAACTGGGATGTCACCATACAACTTATCCCTTTGCTACCACACCACCCAAGCCACATCCAGTCACATTCCCCTATCATGTTAACATCACTTTCTATAATCATCCCCTACACCACATATCCTTCAGACACCACCATAACCACTCCATGGCCTCCCACTCCATCTTGTCATACCATCATTCTAACAATTCCATTCTCCTACCTCTTCATCTCGTTCATCCCATACACTCATACCTCCATTCCATATACCCACCCAAATCTTGGTCCCCACCTTCTTTGATTTCATAACCTCCCCCATTTACATTCAACATATCCTCTCCTACATCAAAAATATTGAGTTATACTTGAGACATTGTTGCTACTAGTCCTCTTTGCATTGTTCTACCATGGCTTGATCGATATCATCATCATCTAGGCTTAACCTTGATTCTTGGACCTGATATATGTCTAATTTTTGCATCTTGACTTGACCACCCATTCCCACCCCACCTCCTCCATGTTCATCACTACTTGACCCATATATCTATCCTAGGTCAGTCCTATTAGCATCTTTACCTCAAACATTCCACTAGCCATTTCACTAGGGCATCCTTGCTTTACCTAAAATCCACCCTCTTGATCCTTCATACCCCAAGCTGCATGATTACAATAAAAACTATTTTTTTATCTACCATCATCATCCAGGGTACAACAACATGCATGTTGTATATTTAAATATATTTTTTAGGATATGCTCTCTGATGATGCTCACTCACATCCTAAATAATATCTCTCACCTACTCACCTCCAAAGCCCTCTATGCCAGCTAGTACATCACTCCACCCCATCATGAGAGTCATTCACTCCTACACATTGCTACTTCCAACAACCATCCAACTATAACAACTACTAAAATCCAAGTCGCCTTATCACTTCATCAAGTCACTCACGACCCAATCCTTATCATTTTGCATAGATTTTGTTTTATTCTATGTTGTTTAATTTATTCCATCCCATATCCTCATCTCCTTCCTTATTATAATTTTTTAATGGTCATGATTCAAGTGGCTACATTTCTACATTTATTATTCCTTCATCTATTCTCTTTTCCTTTCCTTTTCTCTATGTTTTGGTTTCCTCCCATAATATTTATTGCTCTTCATCACTTTCATGTTATTCTACATATTTCATCAGGATTATTTATCCACACCCATCAGTCCCACATGTACTTTCTCACTTATTTGCTTTTCTCCTGGTTGTTGCATACCCTCACACACTAGGGCAACCATACCCTACACTACTATGCATGCCATCATCACCCTACTAGAATTTATCTCTGCCCTGGATGTATGAATCACCAAAGGAGCCACACTCCCTCCCGATAATACCACTGGCACCTTTGTACCCACTCCCCTCTATGAAATCAAGGTTGTACTATGATGACTCTACTGCAAATGTATATGTGCTCATGATCATAATCTTGATAGTAATCATGACCTACCATAATCCAATAGTGGAACCCCATGCATCATTAGGAGGACCTCATAATTTGATCACATAACCATCTCCTCCCTCATATGATTCCCCACCTCTTTGATACCCCTCAAAAACTACTCTATCTATGCTCTCAATGTAATCACATTTGTAGGAACCTACTACACTACTCTTACCCACTCCAAATCCTCTCATGCCTACCACTGTCATTCAAATTTGGTGCACAACTTAGCAATCTCTTTCAAGTGAGCCTCTCATTCAACATCCTTCATCTCTATCACATACATCATATTATGTATCTCAGCCTTCAACCTTTCTCTACATGTCATAGTCTCTCTAGTTAGATGCTCCAAATTTTCTACTGTATTTGTATGCCTCACCTCCATTGCATCAAACCACCCTCATTGCTTAGTAATCTAAATATCCAACTCCTTATCCCTAATGACACCTGCCACCTCCATAGCCACCTCCATATATGTTGATCTACCACCAAAACCTCATCACTGGTATGAAGCTACCCCTCTAACTATCGCACTCTCTCATGCAACATCAACAACTACTTATCAACCTCCAACCTCTCCTACTCCTCAATGGGCATCTCTTTCATACCTCCAATGTTACCAAAATATATCACATCAATTGTGTCATTGATACCCATATCAACCCCAACATCATTCCTTATATCCTCCATCATCATAGGCTCCTTTGTAAGCTCCACCCTATCACCTGTCGGTGCCTCCACTAATATCTATAACCACACTAGATGTTCTACCCAGCCATCACCTCAATTGAAGGAGAGGTACCTCGGCCTCATCTCTCACCTCCCCTTGTGGCCTAGATCAGGTACCTATCACTATTCACCTAACTACCCCACTATTTTGTTGTACCCACTGATCAATCACTCCCTTGTCTGCCTGCTAACTTTGAGTCACCTACTAGGCATTGTACTTTGGTGTTGTACCTACATTATCCACATATAAAATGATCATCAGTGGATCCCTCTCACCATTATAAGGTTACTATAGGGTGACTACCTCTATCACCTCGCAACCTATAAATCATGATAGGTACCTCTAGAACATCCTCCATAAACTAAACTATCGCATCACCTTACTAAACTAGAAGAACTTAGCCTACCATGTATACCGACCCATCACCCATCGTCCTTGGTGAATCACTCCTAGCTACTCCTCATCCTTTTTCCATAATACTATACCTCTCTAGGGCCTCCAAAAAATATCCCTAGCTTCCAACTCCCTGAACTTCACTCTCCAAAATAATGAATTGCCCTCACGTGGCCTCTTCATCCCCTTCTACTCATATGTCATCCATATTAGTGCATATGGCAAGTGAGTCTTCCCCTCCACATGAGCATTACAGGGAAATAATGATGATCACTCTATCACTATATGCTCCCATGCCCACACTTGCAGCAAAGGAGTCCAACTCAATCCCTTATACCCTGCACACACTACATCATGCAACTCCTTGTAAACTTGGACATATAGTGCAGGTGCCCACACAAACACAACCCTACGCTCCACCATGTCACATACCACATCTAGCATATTCTAGGTAAAAAACACCCTAGAAGTATTTGATAACATAAGACGATATCATCATCATCGTTGCATACTTACGGTCAAAAAACATGTTCTTATGCTAAAGGTACTCATAATACATATTCTTGATATCTAACTCCCTCCATTGTGCACCAAATACATGTTGCATCATAGCCTCTTGACTATCATATGCAGCTGCCCTCACTAGAACATCATCAATGGGTAACTTATAGATATTATACACCTCTTCCAAGGTGATCATCATATCACCCATTAGAAAGTGGAAAGTATTCCTATCAAGATCCCACCTTTCACATAAGGCTAATATGTAAGCTAGATTAGCATGAGTTCTTACACATTCCCAAATGCCCTTCAGCCACACTATCTCCAACCACATCGAATCCTCATCGTTCTTCATAATATCATCCAATTCACTTGTTTCAATCACAATAAAATTCACATTAGTTTCACACACACAACAAAAATACCACTCACTCTAGTCAATTCAATTTCAAACAATTCACTAGGACACATTTCACAACAACAAAATCATTCATTTACTTTCTCACGCATATCAAGATGTAAAATCATGTAAAATGCACAAAACATGGTAAAATAAAAATACAATCATATATTTGGATACTCATTTTGCCATTTCATGGTAAAAGTCCAAACAATTTGATAAACAGTGCATATATGGCTCCCAATAGCAAATTCCATGTTTACTCAAATACACCTCATGGAATGAAATTCAAAAACACAACAAATACCACACACAAAAATAAAATACATTTTTGAATACACATTTGCCATTTTTATAGACAAAATGCAATCACATATAAAAAATAGTACACCATTTGCTCCCAATAGTAAACCCCATTCACTCAACTACACTACCTGCAAGTTGGTCCAACCAATGCAAAAACCGATCAAAATAAAAATCTGATTATGCATCTAGATATCCATTTGGCTTGTTTAACACTTTGTGTTTCAATTTTCATAAAACGTTGCGTAAATTTTAAAAAATGATGCAAAAACCTCCTCCCCTCATTTCAATTTTTTTTGAAAATAACAGAATAGAACAAAAGCAAGCTGCGACCACTTACCGATGAGTCCCTACATTGGGTTCTAGTACCAGTCTATCCCCTCACCATCGTTGAATCTGAATCCTCAAACTACAAGTGCTTCACATCACCAAGCATTGCTCGCTCCTTGCTCTCCAACTCACATGTTGCAAATGACCCCTCACATGAATCCAAAAGGTATAAAAACACCTAAAATCCCTAATTCACCCCACCCTACGATTTAGGTCCAATTCGCCCCCCAACCCATGAATCTAGGTTTAATTCACCCCCTACCATGCGAATTGAAGCTCATGACTCAAAAATCATCAAATTTTCACTCTAACATTTAGATTACCTTTCTCTCTTCCTTTCCATTTAATTTTTTATCCCTGTTATCATTCATTTTATTCTATCAATCACCTCATCATCACTTCATCACATTCATTCACCTCATTTTTTATTCCTCGTTTGAGGGGGTATTCATATCCAAAATCCACTTTGCATTCAACCAAACAATCAAACTTCAAAATCACAAATATCGCATTTGTCTACAAATTTCTTTATTGAATATTATCTCAAGAAAAAATCCATCCCAAATCAAATGTTTGTTAAATCATGAGAGCCACGTGCAATATTGGAGATGTCACTATATCATTCATTTAGCCCTAACCAAATAGTAAATGGTATGTTTGAATAACTCAATAACGGAGATGTCACTCTAGCATTCATGTATGTCGACGACGATCACATTGTGAATCCTATATTTGAATAATCCATGCAATTCATCTCAAATGGTTTAACAAGTGTCACCAAGCACTCATCAATCAATTAGAAGCAAAAATTTAAATAGACATGTATTCTATTCGTATTTGGACCATATTACAATGGTCACAAGCAAAGAAGTCATAATTTTCCTTCACAAGCAACTAGTATGACATTGCAAAATATTATACAAAATCAACAAAACATCATGTTGCATCCACAGTAATCCACATGCATTTATTCACCTCCATCTCATCATTTGCATTCACACATTCTTCTCTTCTTTTTATTTTCCCTTCTTATTTCCCCTTCTCCTTTTGGCTATTGATCAATGTTGTATGATCACACATCGAGTGGCTACATACATTTGATTAGATCCCATTCTATTCCTTTATTTTATTTGCTATCAATCAATGTTGTATGGTCATGCTTCGAGTGGCCACATACCTTTGATTACATCCTATTATTTTCCCTTCTTCTCCTTCTTCTCATTTCTTCTCTTCTCCTCATGGATATCAATAAATGTAGTATGATCACACTTTGAGTGGCTATATACCTTTGATTAGATACCATTCTTTTCCCTTCTCTTTGTTTCTTTCCCTCCAATTCAAAATATCTCATCACCTTCTCATATCATATTTTTGCACTAAACTGTGTTCCACACAACATAGTACAAAAGGGGTAAATGTAGACACCTAAAATTCATACATGGTAACTTCTAGGCACTTGCACATCTACATACTCACTTGTAGATTGGCATAGGTTATCATAGGCTATTGTAGATCTTTGTGGTCATTCGTAGGCTATCTTAGTCATCCGTAGGCTCCTAAAACCTACAAAACTAAGTAAAATGCCTCCAAAATACCTCCTACCCACTAGGGAACCACCTATTATCCCCCTAAGGCAACTTAAGCCATACCCCACACCTAATTAGTCTTTATGGGAAGTTATCCCTATTCAAAAGCCTAATTAGGTTGATTACTGATCTAATTCATCATTATATTTTAATTAAATGTACTTTTTCACTTAAGTGAGTTTAATTAGGTTCCTAAGTCAAATTATCCCTAAACACACTTCCACACATGTGTGCACATGAGATTAGTTAGGATATTTCCAAATACCCTAACTAAACCCTAACCTAAACTAGGATCTAACTAGCCTTAGTTAATCCTAACTCTTCCTCACACATGTGTGAGGAGGAGATATTTCTCTAAGGCATGAGGGTTTGACACCTATTCAAAACCTAACCTAACTCTAGCATGGATTAAACCTAAGGGTTGTTATATCTAACCCCTTCTCATAACCTCATATTTTTATATAAATAGAGGGCTCCCCCTCCTATTCTATATCTCTCTTCATTTTTGATACCATATAGAAACTCTACCAAATTAGTCTAGAATTGCATCTGAGAATTCTATGTTGTACAAAAAACAAAGGACAACTTCAAACAACCATCCGAATAGAAAGTTTAATCCAACAGTTCATAGAAGTCCAATTCACTCCCTGAACTACGAATCCAAACTCCAATTCATCCCCTACCATGTGAATTGGTCATGCAACACATATACCTCAATAAATTTAGTAGGTAAGCTTTATTTCATGTTTTTATAGTGTTTTATGCAATTTTATCATGCTTCAATATAGTTTTCCTTCACGTATTTTTTTCTTTTATCAATAAGGGACTTGACTAAGGTAGGTCCCAAAACCCTCTAACCATATTTTGCAAGTCTTCAAAAATAGTGTAGAAGATCACAAATAACAACACAATTAGTAAACTAGTTGTGGTTTGCAATCCCACCTTCACTGAGGAGTCTCGAAATAAATCATGTGAGTGTTTGATATTCATGAAGAAATATTGAGAAAAACACCTTTGTAACCCATGAAATTTTGAATGAATAAAAGTAACATTCTAGACATTACATTTATTTTATGTATTATGTTTGATCAAATGGCATCTTTCGTCCACTTCAGTATCCATCACCAATGAATGGTGAGGCACACAAAAATACACTATCCACTAAGCTATGCTATTTGACCATAATCCATGGATCTCTTCACTTTCTATCTAAGATGTCATCCTTATATAGGAAAAATAGGATACTTGGCCAACACTCTATCTAGTTGTAAAAGGGATAACTTGCACATGTACAACTTGCACATTGACACTTGTGCAATTATTACATTCCATGAAGTAACTAGATAACTTGCACAAAAAGTAATCTAGATATGTATCTTGGAGGATACATTTACATAACCCAAATAATGGAATAGACTTTATTTCCAATAATTTATTCAAATTATTCTACTCTTATTATTATCTTGAACTAATTATATTGTGGAAATATTATATTTAATCTTGCGTTACATATCCTATGATATTTGTGGTAGTATTAAGGCTTAAAAAACCATCAATTATATCAGAGATACCACCAAAATTTATTTAGATTGATGGAATTTATTTTAGCCATTATTGTAAGTTGATTTATCTAGTTTGATAAAGTTGATTTGGGATCTATCCACTTTGAAAGTAGTGAGACTCAAACTCTATTTTAAGGTCATATTCAGTAGAAGTGGCTAGGGTCATTCCAATAGGTTTAAGGAAAACTAGTGAAGAATAGAGGCTCAACTATATTAAATAATCAAGAGAACCAACTCAAAAGAATATTGGTGATTCAGAAAAGATTTCCTAACATTAATATTTATTTACAAACAAATAATTTAGAGGTGAATCAACTCTAAGATAGTTGATCATTTAGGGACATAGCCAACCCTAAACATTGAATATTAGGGGATATTCAAAGTCACCTTGTCATTCTATAGTAAGGAAGAGAATAATATTAGTTTCTTATGTGAAATATAAAATATTATTGATTTCATAAAACAAGAATCATATCGAGTTCTTAGGTTTGATCTAAGACATTATTGATTTTAGAAAAAAATTTGCAATAGAGATTAAGAAATAGAAGTTTGAGAAGCTTCCTACAAAGGATAAAGAAGAGTTTCAACTTCTAAGTGTAGAGATAAAACAAGAAAAAAATAAATAAAGCAAATACTTCAAGAGAAAATATAACAATATATTGAGAATCATTCAAAGCTTCATAATAGAAAATAAAGAAAGCATAACAAAACATAAAGAAGATTTATCTTAAACAAAGATAAAGAAGCATCTAGCTTACTTTATATTTCTTCAAGCATTGGATTAGTATCTACATTGATAATATCTACAAGGTATTGAGAATATTTAGTCCCAAGAGGTCAATATTGAAGAAAAGAAAGGAGGCCCTTATAGAGAAAATAAAAGAGGCCCTTATTGAGAAAAAAGAAAAACCCTTCATAGATTAGAAAATAGGCTTGTATATAGAAGAAATAGAGTTCCTTTAAGAATAATAAAAGAGGTCAATATAAAGGATAAAAGAAAGGTCCTAAAAGAGACCAATAGATAATAAGAGACCAAATTCAAGTTGTCAACTTACAGGAGGTAGACAAACCATCTATTTCCTATAAGAGGCCAATGCAATCAGAGTTCAAAGGCAAAGCAATAAGCTAGTAATAAGAAATATATTTTAGTAGAAGAAGAACTTTTAGAAAAAAAAAACATCAAGGTATAGTATAGTATAAAATTATCATTGAATGCTATAAAGGAGCAAGAAGTGAGAGCTAGAGAAGAGTGTGACCAGAGCACTAGAATTGAGAGCTAGCAAAAATTGCTAGTAGAAAACTAGAATCAAGCGTAAGAGTGGAGTGTTACTAGAGCACCAAAGAATTAAATGCCAATATAATAGTACATCCAATGAATTCGAAAATCATAGCTAAGAGCTAAGGAGGTTAGACAAGGAAGTACTAGAACAACAAGCTACCAGTCATCATAGAGTACAGTCTAGCATCACTAGAGAAGAAAATCATATCTACAACTAGAACAAAAATGAAAACAAGTTATAATTTAGCATTCAAGAGTAATAATACAACTAGGCATCATTCAAAATTCTTTCCTCATAGTCAAGTAATGTTTGAGCTATAAGAGGAATTGAAATGTTTCCCAAATAGAATAGAAGAAATATGAATGGTACAATTCAAGTGAATGTAGAATTTCTAAGGAAACTAATGCAAGCCTAATATGCTTGAGAAGTAATCCAAGAGATAAGTAGTTTGTGGATCAAGCATAAATTAGATATTCTAAAATTTGAGGGGTAGTCTAAGCACTAAGCATAAAAAAAATAGTCTAATGTCTAAGGAGTAGTCTAAGTATAAATGAATAAATTCTAACATCCAAGAAGTAATCATAATATCTAAAGGAGCATCCTGAGTGGCTAAGGAAGAAGCCTAAACATGAAGGATGTAACCTGAGCACAAATGGGTAAGATTTGAGCAAAGTGGAAAGGTTGAAACACCTACATGAGGTGAAATATCTTCATGCAATGTTACATGTGAAGAAACATTTCCAATCATCTTCAATTTAAATAAAGCACATTATAGTAGTTAGAACAACAACAAGCAAACATGTGTGCAAACAAAGTATTATTTTGAAAGGTTGGTGAAATGAGGGTTATTTGAGTTTCACGTATTTTCCAAATATTATCCTAGGAGGAATATGGTTCATCTTGGAGTGAAAAGTTTATTAAAATTTTCTAAGTTATAAAATTTTTTAAAGTTTTTTATTGGATGGAGTAATAAGGTATTTAAGTATAATACATTTTTATAAGATTAGGATTCATATGGAATTTAGTTGCTTTTGAATGTTTTAAATAGTATTTATTTATTAAGTTTGGATTAATAAATATTTCAACTAGATTATTTGTTTAAAAAGGTTTTTGCAAGTTTTTATAAGTTTGAATTTTTTTGAAGATATTATTTCGGGCTTTATTTATTAAAAAAAATTAAACATTTTCAAAATTAAAAAGTTTTGAGTTTTTGCAAATTTAGATATTTGGGAGATAAAAGTATTTCAACTTTATAAGATTAGGAAAAACATAAATTCACAAAAATCATTATTAGTTTCTAAAACTAGGGAAACATAAGGTTTACTACTTCAAAGGAATTAAATTAGAAAATTTGAATTATTTAAACCTAGGAGTTATAAGGTTTTCTACATCAAAATATTTTTGAATGAGTTCTATTATGTCTAACAACAAGTTTTTTCTTTTTGAGTCTCAAATTTTGAAAGGACCAAATTTTGCTTCATGGAAAAACAAAATGAAATCAATTCTAATAATAGAAAAGCTTTGGGATATAGCTAGTGGAACAAAATAAAAACTTATTGAGGATGTAAGAGAAATACAAATATTTAAAGAAGGTGATGGCAAAGCACTAACGTTGATAATATTTGGAATAATTGATGATATACAACCTTATTAATGTGGAGCAGAAACCTCTATAGAAGGATGTAATACACTTGGTAGAATAATGTAAGGGAAAAACAAAGCACTATTCTCAAACTTCAATATCAATTATATGACATAAAAGTTAATAGTAGTGAAAGTATTGAACTATTTCTTTGAAAGGTAGCAAATATAAAAGCTAATTTATTAACCTTGGTAGAAAAATTAGATGATAAATTTCTTGTTCAAGTGATAGTAAGGGTAGTTCTAGAAAGCTACAAATATTTAGTCACATATTTGCAAGTTTTAGGTAAGGAAACTAAATTTGATGAATTAGTCAATATTCTTAAAAATATGAACTAGAAAACTTATGAAATGACTAACGATACCTTAGTATCAAAATATAATACACAAGATAATCTTGCTTGAACATTAAACTAAAAATATCCAAGATACTACCAAATATGTAAGTAAAAAAGTAATAGCACAAATTTTTGTAGATATAATCAAATAAATTAGTATCAATAAAATCAGATGAATATAAATAAAAGTGGTCAAATAAAAAATCCAATACAACAAAGACAATATCAATATAATCCTTAACGACAAAAACAATTTCAGCCTCAACATTTTCAATCTATGTATCCTTCTAATTATTAATATAGTCATCAATAAGAACCACAGTTACAATATAGAGAGGGAAATTAAAAAGGACATCTAGATCAAGAAATTCATGAAATTCAAGAGTTAGAATAAACTATTGAATAAAATGAATTCAAAGCTCTCTCAACAAAATTGATAATCAATAAAGATGTATTTCTCTCAAAGAATTTTGAAGGTACTAACTTTGTAGTTGCTATAGAACATTAGGATATAGGAAAGCAACATGATAAGAAAAAGATAGAAAATAATAGAATAAAGAAACAAAACAAGAAGAACAAGAAAATTAGAAGAACACAAAAATAAAACAAACCACAAATAGGTTTCAGGATCACTTGAAGAATGAAGATAAATATGAAGACTTTGATTGAAGACTAAAGTCTTCATTAACCAAATAATGTAATATAGGGGGGTGTTGGACTATATTACATTATTTTGTACATACTAATGTAACCTCATGGTACATTTGTAAATAATAGATGAGGGTTGAATCATAGTTTAGAGTGTGAGTTATATTTCTCTTTTATGTAAGTGTGAATGTGCAAGAAATGCACAAATGTCATGTAAAATTGTAAAATGAAGGAAATGCATGTGTGTCATGTGAGTTAGTGTGCAAGTGTAAGTTGAGTCTATGTGCACAAGTGTCTTGTATGTATGAGAATAAATATGTAATATAAATATGTGCACAAGTGTCTTATATTAGAGTGTGTAAGTTATAGAAGTGTAAGAGTCATGTATAGGTTTACATACAATATAGATTAAAGTATTCATAATGTATGTAAGTGTCAAGTAGATAAGCCAAGAGTCATGATACTTGGCATATATAAAGGAATACTCAAGTATCTAAATAGTCACAGTACTATGGCTATAATATGGAGATAATACTCTATAAGCATGTATCACACTTAGTCTCGATCATTACTATCATATAATTTTGTCAAAGAAATAAGAACAACAAAGAATGCATATATTTTGAGCAATTTATATTGTAAGTTGTATCACATGCTTCGCACATGTTGTTTAAGGCTATTTACATTCATATTGATGCATACTATTGAATGTTATTATCTATATATATATATATATATATATATATATATATATATATATATATATATATATATATATATATATATATATATATATATATATATATATATATATATATTGATTAGTTGGTGGAAGGGATTTTGAAAGGGTCTCCAAACCTTTTTACATTATCAAAAATAAAAAGAGAAGTCTATACAAGACAAAACAGAACCCACCATAAGTAGGGTAAAGAGTCTTTGGGATAAACCACCAAGAAGACCCACCAAAGAGAAAAAAAAACCCCCCATATTAAGATCCCAAATACAACCCAAAATACCAAAAATCAGTAATAATTTCATAAACTACAAATTACAGAAAAAACCAAGAAACAAACCCCAAAAAGGAAGATGAGAAGACCAGATTAGGCAATATCTCTAGGGGCTATGTGATCATAATTTTTGATTTGTTTAGGATCTTCCTATCAATTTTTGAGATCATCTAGAGTGATTGAAGATTTATAAAGCAAATAAGTGATCATCTTGGTGGCTTTATACATAGTGTTGAGTAGGACTTTGAGATCTTGGAGGTGACCTTTTTTTTATGAAAATGGGAGGTCATTGTATTTGCTATTTAGAGGGCTTGGAATATTCACCATCTCCAGCTTTATATTTCTTTAGAAGACTACTAGAATCATTAGATTGGTACTGATATTGTGTTAGGGTACCTAGGAATAGATATTTGGGGATATATTATTATATTGTATAAGAATTATCATGGGCCACACATAACCCAAGATTGATTGTATTATAATATAATATTATATTAGTAGTAGGCTCCCAAAAGTAGAATAAGAAGATGGATATATATAAATAATATGGAATAGGTTTGGTGGAATAGGTAAATTTAATATTTAAAATATTAAAAAATATAAATAGATTTAAAGGCTTATAGAATGTAAATAAGTTACTAACAAAATCTAGGTGAAACTTATACTTGAGAATGTCAAGTGTACAAGTTTCTTATTCTCTAACTTTTAACTTACTACATTCAATTTTAAATTTAATTTCTAATTTATGGTCATCAAGAAGAAGAAGGAAGTTTGACTTCCTAATATTGGCAAAGATGTAGATAAGGTAAGCCCATCTGGTCTTAGTCTCCAAAACTCCTTTGATTGTTTTACTATAGAGGAAGTTGTTATCCAGCAGATAATAGAATACCCTTTAATCTTCCCTGGACCTATTTTGGAGAAGGTATATCCAAGTCCTAAATCCAGGAGCTTTCAGGAGTCTCATAGTGATTTAGTAATTAAAAAAAAAGTGGAACGATCCAGGTAGTAGGAGATCTATGCTAAAGTGGCCAATGGGTCTCGACTCGGGTTGAATATGGAAAAAGGATTGAGTATTAGGTGTAGGAGACAACTCATATTGGATTATGTTAAATCTCCCCACCTAGGGGTTGGGGAGTCAAAGATCTCGCTAAACCCTCCTAATTGTTGATGTGTTGGTTGTTCAGGGGCCTTCTTACCGCTGCTAATTAGGGGGTTTTACGTTGTTTTCATATTGTTTAAATATTTTTGAGAAATGATTTCTCTACTTTTTCTCCTCTTTCGGGTAACTCTATTTTTATGGATCGATGGGATTTGAGGTTGGTAGATGGTTTTGTGGTTGGTCTAGACCTCATTTAGATTCTTTGCAATTACTGATATGAGCTCCTCAAAATTACTTGGTAGTTCATTTTGGGCCTAACTCTCCACTTCTTGCCTCGAGTAGGAGGTTGGTGCTTCTTTGGTCGATGTGTGCATGCTCAGGTTTCAATTTTTGGATGGTACTAGAGCTGGTGTCCAGTTTTGAACCCCTTTTTTGAGTATTTTATATTGGATTTTCTAGCTTATGTGCTTCTTGTGGTCTTTGTTGTGTTTTTGTAGGTGTTTGCATTCCTATTTCCGGTTTCTAATTTTTGGTTTTGTTGGACAAGAATTGGATACTGGAGTTATTTTTTAGTTTTGAAATTCCTCCTTTTTCTCCTTAGGAGGGAAGATTCAAATTTGGTTTAAAGCAAAAATTATAATTTTCAAATTATCTCCTAACGCTCAATTTATTTTTAGGTAGGATTTTTAAAGTGGTGGTTAGTGCCACCTATGGAATTTTATTGATTTATATATTGATATCTCTACCTCTGAGAGGAGTTTTTGACCCCTCTTTTGGCTTTTGGGTCAGTGCCTCTAGTATGGAACTTGTACTTTTTGTAGGATGGTAGGGTGATTGGATCAAGTTTTTCTTTTTCTAGTCATTTTATATTGGTTGGTTGAGTAACCCCTTTGGGGTTGTTGGTTGTAAGTATTTGGTTGGAGATTTATGTTAATGTTGTGGGATCCTCTCAAAACACTCACCTTTCAATTAATCAAAAAATATGTATACAACATATAGACTAGAAATTCTAGTCTAACAAGGAGTGCAATGATAGCAATGCTTCCATGGAGTGAATAACCTCTTGAGCTAAATCTATATCATCCATTATAAATCTACCTTCCTCAAAACCACATTGTTCGAGAGAGATAATATTATGCAAAAGCATTTTGAGCCTCTCTACTATTATTTTTGTGATTATTTTGAGCAAGACATTAAATAAAGCTATTATTCTAAACATGGAAATATACTATGCATATTGTATCTTTGGGATCAATTCTATACATGATTTATTATTTTTCTTTAGCACATATTTAGCTTTACTATATTCCTCAACCACATCCAAAATGTCCTCATGTAGGATACCCCAAAATTCTTGGTATAATTCAATGGGGAATCCATCTGGTCCAACAGTTTTGCCTTTTTGAAATTTGAAAACCACCTATTGTAACTCTTTCCTAATTACTAGTGTAGTGAAAACTAAATTATTCTACTATATTATTAGTGCAAGTATCTCCTATACCACTTCTTTTTGGGCTTCCATATGCAGATGTTATGCTATGAATAACTTCCAAAATAGTTTATTGTAATAGACCTCATACCTTCCTACGTTCCCATGATTGGATAGTATCTGCTGATTTTATTCTCAAGGAGGGTATGAAGTTGTGTGATCTGTAGGATAGAATATATTTGTGGAAGAATATTGTGTTTTTATCCCCTTCTTAGAGCCATTGTATTCTATATTTTACTTCCATAATAACTCTTCCCTTTTCCCATTCCTCTAGCTGGTATGTAAGTATGATATTTGTCATACTCAAACCCTCTATGAGGCCATCCATATGGATCTTTTCATTCAAATATTTGAATTAGGCTAGCACTTCAAAAGTTTTATTTTTGACGTCTCAAATATCTTTTAAGTTCTAGGTCCTTATCTTAGATTCAATGTACTAAAATCTCCTCACAAAGTTGTACATATTGGTTCCATGTTGGGGTTTGTCTTCCTTCCACCATTGTTGTACTCTAGGCCTAAAAATGTTATCTCTAAACTACATTAGTTAGAATCTAAATGGGGAGTATATAGCCTTATATTTATATAGTTATATCATAATTTACAAATGATATAAGCCTACATTGTTCAGGATCTTCACCCTATGAATATGCCCATGAATTAAAAAGTTGTTTAATAGTAAGAATTTATCCAATATTTATAGAATGTAGGCAAATCCTTACCTCCTATTAGACTAGGTCATCAAACCATTGTTTGGCATGACATCCACAAGCTGGAGGTTTTTAATGTATTATTTCATGAGGTCTATGCTCCCCTATAAGCTACTATTTCCTCCAACTTCTCTTCCATTAATAGGATGGTATTGAAATGTTCTCCTTTCAAGGCTCATGCTTGAGGAAATTGGGTAATAATATAGTTTATGTTCTTCCACTATCTATGTTTCTCCTCCAAGATAGCAGATGCATAAACATTCATGTAGAGCATAACATGGTCTAATTTCCTACTCTAAACTACTAATTCCAGGATATCCTATCTACCCACAACTTGGTGGATAACAACCTCTTTATGTTTCTAAAGGTATACAATACCTCCCGATTCCTCTTGGAAACTAAGATATTTCGTTCTTCTAGTAGACCACACTTTCTTTATAATTGTCACTACACCAAAAAAGGTCTTTAAGGATGATTATTAAGTCATTTTCTATGAGAGCATCATTAAATATTTGAATCCTATGATGACGGTTAAATACTACCTCAAAAAAATGCCCTCTTAGGGTCTATTAGAGTGGTTAAAAACCACCACAAAAATCCCCCTTAGTTTATCACTATGAGGGTTGTTTAAAACCACCCTCTTAGGTATAGACCCTAAGAGGGTGGTTTTAAACCACCCTAATAGAACCTAAGAGAGAAGTTTTAAATCACCCTCTTATTATTACTATATATAAAACTAAGAGGGCAGTTTTAAACCACCCTCTTATTATTATTATTATTTAGATATAAAAACACATGAAAAGCTAGTTTTATTATTACATGAGAATATTAGTAGTTTATCATGAATAATTGTTTATTATTACATAAATTTTGTAGATAAATAGGTGACTAATCCAAATTTGATTTTTCTTATGACTCATGACTGTATTTTAATAAATTGGCGTTTTACAAATGCAGAGAAAAAATAAAGTGTTTTGGCTTATTAAGTGCATCCATAACTATATCCAAGAGTGATTTCTATGTTTCAGAGGTACAATATATTTGACACATTATATCAATAAAAGGAATTATTATGGATCCAGAGAAAATTGAGGCCATCCTGAATTGGACACCCTTACTAATGTGACTGAAGTGTGGAGTTTCATGGGGTTAATGGACTACTATAAATGTTACATAAAGGATTACTCCAAGATTGTTGCAATAATAACTAACCTTCAAAAGGAGGGAAAGGAATTCAAGTGGTCAAAAATGTGTGAAGCTGCATTCACTTTGTTAAAAAATAAACTCACTACCACACCAATACTAAATATTCCTGACCCTAAAGGGGACTTTTCAATATGCATGGATGCATCATTGGAAGGGTTAGGAGGAGTAATCTCTCAAGAAGAGTCAGTAGTAGCATATACATAAAGGAAGATAAAAAAGTATGAAGTTAATTATATTACCCATGATTTAGATCTATTGGCATTGGTGTATGCCCTAAAGACCTAGCACCACTACTTAGTGGGGAGGCCCTTTGAATTAAAAACTGGCCATTAAAATCTAAGGTACATATTTACCCAACCTATACTCAATGCAAGATGGGTAATATGGATCGATTTTCTCACTAAGTATAAATTTTAAATTGAGTACATAAATGGGAAAGAGAATAAGGTGGTTGATGCTTTAACTAGAAAGAAACACATAGTATCCATAAGTAGAGGTCACATGGATCTTATGGACCAAGTGAGATAGGAGCAATCTCAAGATGAGTATTTCCAGGAAATATGAGATAGGATGAATAGAGAATATGAGGGTACTAAGGAATTTGGCATGAAATATGACCTTTTGTGCTACAAATTTGGATTTACCGTACCAAAAATGGGTGATTTAAGGAGACTAATAATGTAAGAAGCCTATAGATCTCCTTATTTTGTTGATCTTGGAGGGGTAAAAATGCAGGAAAACATGAAAATAACATTTTTATTGGTAGGAATGAAGAAGGATATTACCAATTTTGTCACCTGATACCTTGAATGTCAAAACGTTAAGGAAAAATGCAAGCATCCTACAGGACAATTGTATCCACATAATGTACCTACATAGAAATGGTAGATCATATCGATGGATTTTATAGTAGGGTTACCTAAGACTAGGTATCAACAACTAGGTATCAACATGATGTAATTTTTGTAGTAGTCAAAAAATTGACTAAGAATCCATATTTTATACCAGTGAACATCAAGGATGATGCTCAGGTGGTGGCTAACAAATTTTCCAAAGAGGTATTTCAATTACTTGGATTTCATGAGGTGATCAATTTAGATAGATATTCTAGGTTTACTTTTTAATTTGGGAAATACCTACATCGTGTTGTAGGCACAAAACTAAACATGATATCAACATACCACCCTAATATAGATGGTCAAACTGAACAAGTAAACCAAGTAATAGAAGACATGCTATGCATGTACTACATCAATCCTAGGTCTCATTGGGAAGACTACATGCATCTTGTAGAGTTCATCTATAATAATGGACATCACGCCTCTCTAGGAATGTCTCCTTTCAATGCCTTGTATGGGTGAAAGTGTAGAATGCCATTATCTTGGGATAACATAGAAGATCGAGTTATGATTGGGCTAGGTATGGTTAGAGAAATGGAAGACAAGTTAAAGGTAATCAGGAAAAAAATTAAAGAAGTTATCGATAGGTAAAAAATTTATGTTGATCTAAAGAGGACTCCAAGAGAGTACTTAGTTGGGGATAATTTTTTTTTAAGTGTTAATATAATTAATTGTTCTATCAAATCTATAAAGTTGGATTCACGATTTGTGGGACTTTTTGAGATCACTGAAAATATTAGTTCGGTTGCATACTGACTTACCTTACCTCCTAACCTATCGAAGATTCATGACACCTTACACATATCCTTGTTGAGGAAATATGTTGCCGACCTTGAATATATGTGGGATTTTTCTACTTTGCAAATGGCAAATCTGGAGGTAATTGAAGTGATGCTAGTGAAGATTCTTAAAATCTGGTCTAAATATATGAGAAATCAAACTCTTGAACAATGTAAGGTCTAGTGGGACCAGTTTTCTAAAAGAAATACCACTTGGAAGAAAGTGGATGATATGCAAAAAAATTTTTCCTTCTTGTTTGAAAATATATAATGTAATAATTTTTATTTTTGTGAAAACTAGATACACCCAAGACAATGTTTAGTCCTGAGGGGTATGATGTCATGACCCTCCCTAGTGGGATTTTGACACAAATAAATAATGTATTAATCTATGATGCTTTAATACCTAATTTTGAGAAATCAAACCAACTATGCGATGCTAGTTGATTTGGGAGAACATGGTACTGCTGACGTATTGCCAAAATATGCATGATCAGGTACACTTTTAGGTGGAAGAAGTAGAATCATCCAATAGAAGTAGGGGTACTTGAGGTTGGTGAAATGATGATTAAGGCAACCCAAGGGTAACATTGATGGATACCTTCATATAAGCATGCATTTGGTTAGAGATAACCATCAAAATATAGCCACCTTGATCTTTAGTTGATATCCTAGTAGCTATCCTAAAATATCGGGCCAAGAAAGGTGACTAAGTTGATGGAAAGATTCCCTCTTTGTCTATTGCATATGCTTGATTTGTCTTTTACTTCATCACTATCTGCATCAATGGTTTGGAAAACATGCATAATTTGGTTAGTCTTGAAACTCCTTGTATGGATTGAATCCATTGGCATGATGATAGTGTTCAAAAGAACGCCTACTTATGTTTGAATTTATATGTAAATTTAAATAGATGTTTTATTTTTAAATTAATAAAAAAATATATTTGAAAATAAATGAAAGATTTATTTTTATTTGATAAAATAATTTCATTTAAAAATAAATAGATTTTTTATTTTTAATTGATAAAAGAATTTCATTTGAAAATAAATAGATGTTTTATTTTTTAATTGATAAAATAATTTCATTTGAAAATAAATAGATGTTTTATTTTTAATTGATAAAAGAGTTTCATTTGAAAATAATAGAGGTTTATTCTTTATAATTGATAAAAGAACTTATTTTAAAATTAATAAATGTTATATTTTAAATAGTGATAAAACTCCATTTAAAAACCTTTCTTTAAATGATATTTCAGTTTCATTTGAATAAATTATATGATTAAAATAAAGGAAATAATTTGTTTAAATTATATTAAGATTTATTTAAGCAATAAAAATATTTTAAAATATTGAGGTCAGAGGCTCTGCCAACCTTGAAATAATTAGGTAAAAGACTTCATTTATGATGAAGTTTAAAAGTTGCACAAGAAGTACATATTTAATAAAATATTTGCTCGGTTGATTGGGGGGATAAGGGTGAGTTGATGATGAGTAGGTAAGGTGGAAGGCAAACTAATAAAACATGAAAAAAGAGATGCACTTCTTCCTACATGAGGAATGGGAGGAGAGGTAGGACATTGTTGTTTGGTGGACGAATGCAAAAGTTGAGGAGAAGAGGATTTGAGAGCTCTTTATAACACCGAGAAGACAAATGATTTCTAGAGAACTCAGTGGGAAAAAGAAACAAGATCAACCTCTAAATTTGTAAAACCATCATGAGGAGATATTATATTTTTTTACGAATTTACCACTTCTATGTAAATCCTTATGATTAAGTATGATTTTTCATCCATAGCATTGTGTCCCTTGTTGGTTTCATTTGTTATTTGGATGTTGTATCCATAGTAAGAAATAGGAGATTGGTGATCTCCTTTACTGATTAAATATTCCCTTAAAGAAGTAGCTAAAGATATCAAGAGAAGATCTCATTCAAGAAATTATATTCTTGGAAGAAAGAAAAGGACTAGGAGAGTCCTGTCCAAGTATAGAAGTAGTAGAATCAAATATCCTAAAAGAAGATCTCATCACCAACACTTCCAAAAGTAGAAGAGTGAAGCAAAGGTCTTAGTTGGAAGACCATAGAAGATGCAATATATAAGACCTTGGAGAACTATCAATGAGAAGAAAAATAATAATGCTTGGACAACCTTGTTGCAGAGCTTGTAGAAGCATCATTAGAAGAGTTCATAAGAGAACTCATTGGAGAAATTCACTACCAAGGAAAATATTATGATAATAAAGGACTTGGGACAATTATCGCCATATGACAACATGCACAAGAGAAGAATATTTTGACAAGGAGTTCCAAATTCTAGAAGAAGAATTCAGTGAAGACCTTAATAAAATTAGAATCTTGAGAAAAAGGAGATCCTATTTGAAGTTAGAATTTGACAAGAATCTTGAAGGAATATTCAAACATAAGAAGCCTATAAAATCCTAGAGATTTGGAGATTACCTCTCATAGCAAGAAGGCACAATTTAAAGAAATAAGTTCTCTAAATCTATAGTAGAAAGTAGAAGACCACTAGAATTATTAAACCACCAAGTCCAAGGTTCAAGATAAGGTTTTTACTTTATCAAAATTGCTTTCAATAATAGGGAGTTATAAGGTATAATATAAGGTTGAAACATTAAGAACAATAAACCATATTTGAAAGCAATACTAAAATGGAAAATATCTATTAAAATAGCCTAATAGCCTAATATTTGCAATATTAAAACATAGGCAAAATAAGGATTTCTACTTGAAAATTTAGAATTTCTATTATTGTAAATAACTGTTTTCTAATATAACACATTATAGAGTTATAAGGAATACTACATCAAAGTAGGAAATTGAAAATTAGAAACAATAAATATCAAATTATTAAAGGCTATAAAAATAGGTTTATTAAGGAATATTAAGAGTTGGAAATTAATTGGTATACTTGTCTCAAAACACATAAAAGGGACAAAAGAAATCCAACTATTAAAACCTCATAAAATTAGAAAGTGCTTAAGTTCAATAGGAGTAATAAGGTGTAAAAGAAGTTGATTTTTTCTATTCACAAAACTTTACAAAATCAACTCAAAATTGAAATATTGTTCTCAAAAGCACTTTATCTACCATATAGGATTTCCAAAATCACTAGGGAGACATAAGGCATTCTACAAAACTTGATAATAATAGCATTCATCAAATATTATCAAGTAATTAATCCATATTGGAATCATAAAGACATCTACAAGATAATTCTTCAAGAATTAAATTAAACTAGGGAGATATAAGGAAGCCTACACAATCTATGCTTTATAAATGTTCTATAAAATCAAATCCTCATACTCTAAATAGGGATTCGTAAGGTAGACTACTTCAAAAAATTCAAATTAGGGTATTCAAAGGATGTCTATCAAATCCATATATACAATTCTAAGGAATATCAAGAAACACTCAAGAAGTAATATGGATGAAATAATAAAAAATACCTTTATTAATAAATAATTATTTCATGAAATGGAGTTATACTCTCAAAACTTGATAGATACCCTTGAAGGATATGAAAAACTATCAACCAGTGATAAGGAGAGATTCTCCTTATTTCTTATGGAAGCAAAATAGGGTAAATTTGAAACATTAATTTGTTATATTCATGAAAATTTCTTCAAGGCATGGTGGAATTCACAAAATATAGTTATATTTGCATCCAAGGAATGTTTGATGATTTAACTATCATTAATTGTATTTTTACTCACTCAACACATGATGAAATCTAGTAATACAAGTCAATGTCTTTGTGATTATAGACTAACTCCTCATGAAGAAGAAATTCCACAAGTATTAATGCATAATCTTAGGAGAAGGAGTAAAAAAGAAAAGGTATGCTAAAGGCATTATAAAACCCGAACTAAATAAGTATCATCAAAAGACAAAGGAATCTACAACTACAACTCTCTTTCCATCATATGAATACACTAACTACTTACTTGATTAGAGTACAATAAGCAATGAAGGAGAATACAAGCTCCAGTTTTGAAGAAGAAGTTGGTCCAGATAAAGGAAGACTCCAAAGCAAAAAAAATCAATTGATCAAATCAAAGAGCATTCAAAAGAAGAAGATCCATATTGAAGATTGAAATATTCAATACCCAAATAATTTAATATAGGAGGTGTTATATTTAGAGTATATTACATCATTTGGCTCATGTAAATGTACCACCTTAGGTACATATTTAGGATAGGATATTACTTTAGGGGGAAGTTATCTAGTTACTTCAAACAATGTAATGAATGCACAAGTGGTAATGTGCAAGGTTTCCCCTTGTACAACTAGGTAGAGTGTTGGCCAAGGAATCTATCTTCCTTTATAAAGGATCTCGTAATGGTAGACTATATATCAAGCTCATATCAAGCTCACATCAAGCTCGTATCAAGTTCATGTCAAGCTCTTGGTAGTAGTACTCCTATATGGAGTACAATGTAGCTCTTTATCTCATATTAATGGAGTGATCATTTCCTCCATATTGCATTGTATTTTTGTCATTTATATTTATAGTATATTTTAATCATATTGTTGTTTCACTTTCTTTCATATTTCTTGTATTTTATTAGGACCTGTGTTATATCTCTCCACTGCATATATTATTAAAAGCTAACATTTGGGATCAATGCTATATATGATTTATTGATTTCTTCTAGCACATATTTAGCTTTCCTAGCTTCTTCAACCACATCCAAAAGGTCCTAATGTAGGATATCCTAAAATTCTTTGTGGAATTCAATGGGGAATCCATATAGCCCAAGAGTCTTACACAGGGTTATGCATAAGAGGTTGGACTCAAAATGTACTTGTAAAAAAATGGTGAATCCTAATCAAAGTCAAGGTGAATCATAGAGAATCCTAACCGAATCAAATCGAGCATCTTCACACCAAAATTTGGGTCATTTGAAGCCCTAAAATATAATATCATATTTGGGACCACTTTTGACTTATATAATCATCTTATAACTTCATAAAAATACCACCATTAAATCTAGCTTGAAAAGAGCTTTCCAACGAGTACAAATATGCCTATGCTTGGATATATATTGTGGTGAATTGACCCTAAGAAAACATTTATCCTAAAAATTTTAGGCGAACGGGCCGACATCGAGGGTCTTGATATTTTTCAATTTTCAATTTTGGAAATCCTAATATTCGCCCAATTTTAGAATATTCGCCACTATGCATAATCCTGGTCTTACATTTTTGAATTTTTAAAACCACTTGTTGTAACTCTTTGGTAGTTACTAGTGTAGTCAAAACTAAATTATCCTCCTCTATTATTAGTGCAAGTATCTCTTATAACACTTCTTGTTGGGATTCCATATCTAGAGGTTCTACTATAAATAGATCACAAAATAGTTGATTGCAATAGACCTCATACCTTGTCATTTGTGGATAGTATCTCCTACTTTTGTTATCAAGGAGGATATGAAGTTTTGTGTTCTGTGGGCTAGAAGAGATTTGTGGAAGAATATTGTGTTTTTATCCCCCTCTTAAAGACATTGGATTCTAGATTTTAGCTTCCATTCTAGTCGGTATGTAAGTCTAATCTCTTCCATACTCAAACCCTTTATGACTCCATACATATGGATCTTTTCATTCAAATATTTGAGTTAGTCTAGCACTTCTAATGTTTTATTTTTGACATCTCCAAAATATTTCAAGTTCTAGGTACTTATTTTTTATTTGATGTAGTTTAAACTTCTCATAAAGTAGTATATCTTGATTCTATGCTATGGTTTACCTTCCTTCCACCATTGATGCACTCTAGACCTAAAAGAGTTGTCTCTAAACTACATTAGTTGGAATCTAAATAGCAAGTGTCTAGCCTTAGATTTCCATAGTTCTATCGTTATTGGCCAATGATCTAAGCCTACATTGTTATGATATTTACCCTATGAATGTGCCCATGAATTAAAAAATTGTTTAATAATAGGAATTTTTCTAATCTTTCCAGAATGTAGGCAAATCCTTACCTCCTATTAAACTAGGTCATCAAACCATTACTTGGCATGCCATGCACAATATAGAGGTTTTTTATGTATTCCTTCATGAGGTCTATGCTCCCATATAGAATACCATTTCCCCCAACTTATCTTTCGTAAATATCATGGTATTGAAATGTTACCCTATCAAAGATCATGCTTGAGAAAATTGGGTAATAATATAGTTTATGTTCTTCCACTATCTATGTTTCTCCTCTAGGATAGCAGGTGCATAAAAATTCATGTAGAGCATAACATGGTATGATTTCCTACTCTAAACTACTATTTCCCAGAGACCTCAACTACCCACCATGTATTGGATAACAACCTCTTTAGGTTTCCAAAGGCATACAATGCCTAATAATACCTCTTGGAAACTGAGGCATTCCATTATTCTAGTAGGTCACACTTTCTTTATAATTGTATCCATATCTTCCATTGACACCTTTGTCTCCTAAAGGAACACAATTTATTATCGATTTATCTATATCATTCTTCTAATTTAAATTTATTTCTAGGGATTTCCGTTGAGTCCTCTATAAGAGTAAACAATGTAGAACAAGGCACAATATTACATTAATTCAATGATGAATATTTATACAATATAATGTGAAGGGACATACCCTTACACATACCCTTACATAACCTAATGTGTTATGCTAACATTCCCCCCATAATACATTAGGTCATCAAATAACAAGAGAGGAAACTCCGAAAGTATTCAAAATTTCTATGATCCAGAGATATAGTGAAAACATCAACAACTTGCTCCGTCGTGGAAATGTACTGGAGTTTAATATTGTGCAATGAAACATGGTTACAAATGAAGTGCACTTGTATCTCAATGTTTTTGGTGTGCTCATGAAAAATATGATTGCAAACCAGTTTCAAAACCCCTTGATTGTCAAAGTGTAGAAGTGTAGGATGACTTTGTGGAATTCCAATTTTTATCAAAATGTGACGTAACCATACTACCTCATAAACAACATTGAAAACATCAAGATACTTCAACTCTATGGAAGACTTTGATGTGATACTTTATTTTTTACTACCCCAAGAAATTGGTCTAGATACAAGGAAGAACATATATCTTATCGTCTATCTCCTATCATCCAAGGATCCTCCATAATCTACATCTGTGTATCTAGTCAAGAAGAATTTATCATTCTTTTTGTACTCCAGGCCATAACTACTAGTACCACGAATGTATCTCAACACATGTTTAGCCTATGTTCAATGATATTTCTTAGGTTAATGCATAAACCTTGATAGATAACTAACAATATAGCAAATATATGGTCTTGTATATGTTAGGTAAATTAACCCTCTAATAAACTAATGATATAGAGTTGTATTTACTTGTGGAGAGCTACCCAGGTGAGATAGATGTAGGCTAGGTTCAATTGGCATGGGAATGGGTTGGCACTCCATCATTTTGAATCTCTCAAACAAGGTCTTTATGTACTTCATTTGAGAAACAAATTTTTAATTCTACATCTACCAGACTTACAATCCAAGTCAATAGTGAAGTAAACCAACATCAATCATATCGAATGATTTTTTGAGATCATCCTTGCAAGATAAAATTAAATCCTAAACACTCCCTATGATGACCAAATCATCAATATAAACTACAATAATGGATGTTTCTCCCATGTTGTCGAAGGTAGATATTAGGATCATATGGACTCCTAACAAAACAATGTTGTAAGATATGTTCATAAATTTTGATGTACCAGGCTTGTGGAGCCTGTTTCAAACCATATAGAGATGTGATCAATCTACATACTTTTCCTTTACCTGTATCAATGATAAATCCCTTAGGTTACTTTATGTAGACCTCTTCTACTAAGTATCCATTTAAGAATGCACTCTTGACATCCATTTAATGTACCTTCCAACCAAAAATGTGTTGCCATTGCAAAAATAATACAAATGGTCTTGATCTTGCCTAAAGATGCAAATGTCTCTTCATAGTCGATGCCTTCCTCCTATGCATACCATTTTGCAACTAAACGAGCCTTGTACTTATTGAGTGTTTCGTCAAATTTATTATTTGTTTTAAACAACCATTTGCATCTTATGGTCTTCTTCGTTGGTGGAAGATTAACTAGCTCCCATGTGGTATTATTCATCAATGAATTATACTTAGCCTCCATGGCTGACTTCCAATGTGGGAGCTCAAGAGCTTCATGATCCATTTCAGGTTTAAGGCTATTCATTACGATGCTCATCAATACCAAGTTCATTTCCTCATGAGCCATACTACATGTCCTTGATTCAGAGGTAGAAATATTAGGTGGAGCACTTAGTTGGGAATCATGTAGTGTATTTTTATGCCATGATGGTTGACTCAAATTATTTGGAGATAAACTTGCAACAGGAGTAGCTCCGCTATTATTATCATCATCATGGATGAGTCTTGGACCATTTTTAGGATCAAATGGTGTTGTAGGTGGATTGGTTGGAGGGTTACTAGTTTCATCAAATATAACATCTCTGCTAATATAAATATTTTGAGTAGTAGGGTCCATGAGCCTATAGCCTTTAGATTCACTACTATACCCAAGAAGAATACACCTTAAGGAATTTTCTTCAATTTTATTTTGTTTCTCTTTGGAAATGTGCTTGTAGGCAATACAATCAAACACTCAAAGATGAGATATGGATGGTTTCTCTCCTGACAATGGTTCTTGAGGAGTCATTCCCTAAAGTGCCTTTGTAGGTGCTCTATTTAGCAAGTATACCACAATGTTCACTACCTCAGCCCAAAATACTAGACTAAATTGTGTATATTTTAGCATTCTTCTTACCATTTCCATGATGGTACAATTTTTCCTTTTACAAACTCCATTTTATTGTGATTTGTATGATGTGGTTAATTTTCATTGAATCCCATGTTCCTTTAATAAGGTAGAGAATTCATTGGATGTGTACTCTCCCCCTTGATCTAAGTAAAGTGCATGAATATGATAACGAGCGACATTCTCCACAAGAGCTTTGAACTCCTTGAAATATTGAAAGGTTTCATCCTTTGATCTCAAGAAATACACCCACATTTTTTAGGAATATTCATGAACAAATAGTAGGAAATAGCGAAGGCCAGTGTGGCTAGCCTCTAATGGCCTACACAGATCAGTGTGAACCACATCAAGAGGTCCTGTAGCATGATATGTGTTAGCCTCAAATGGAATTATGTGTTTTTTGTCTACTATGCAAGTAGAAAAAATGATGGAAGGAAGAGTAAGGGGTGGAAGACCATGTACCAAATCATGCTTTTGCAAGGTCATCAAGTAGTGGGGATTCATGTATCCATATTATCATTGTCAAAGGGTAGGGACATATGCAACATGAACAATGAGTGCCTGATTATGGAAAGTCATACAATCAAGAAAGAACATATTTCCAAATCCTGATGCTCTAGTGATGATGTGGGAATCTCTGGCTTTGTCTTGATTGAGACAATATTTTTCTCCATCCATAGTATCAAAGTCCACTCACAAATTGTTATCCAACATCTGATTGATAGATAAGAGTTTCTTTGTCAGTCTAGGCACATACAAGACTTTCTTTATTTAGCAATGATGCTTTCCAAGCCGGATTTGTACATCACATATTCCTTCAATGTTATAGGGTGTGTCATCCCCAAAATGTACTTGACATGAATAAGATTTTTCATCCAATGAGATAAACCAATATTTTTGGCCAATCATGTACCTGAAAGCTCTTGAATCAACATACCAAGATGTATGGGTGGATGGTTGCTCCTGATGAGTAAGAGCAAAATTCTCGATCTCCTCCTCGTCTTCAATATTAGAAGCATTCCCTTGTTGTTGTCGTTGTGGTATCCATTGGTTCCACTCCCACTTGTTCTTAGGAGGTGGTCCATTTTTCTTGGAATTATTATTACTTGAATTAATCTGAGTAAAATTATTGTACCAAAAGTTTTTCAAGTCATGGCCCTTCTTACCATAAATCAAGCAACTTTTTTTTGACTTGTTGAGATTTTGTTGGCCTTTTCTATTCTGGTTGAATGGCATTGTGCCCTTATGATTTGTTATCATGTATTGATCTTCTTCATTTGATTTCTCATGGAAGGCTTCCTCTTGTTGTAATAGGGGCCAATTCTTGAAAATTGGGCTTCTGCTTTAGGATGTTTAAGGTCATCACAACAATATGATATGACTCTGGGAGTGCTCTCAAGATAATGGGTATAAGGAGTGTATCTTCCACAGTCTCTCCTAGTGTTTGTAGAGAGGCATGAAGTGTAGCTATTTGATGAACAAATGATTCCAAATTTTTACCACCTTTCAACTTTAGAGTATGAAACTATCCTTGAAGATGAAGAATTTGATTTTGGTTCTTCGATTCATACACTTGCTACAAATTCGTTCATATTTTAGTAGAATTCTTACCATCACGAACATGAGGTTGGAGATCATCTGAGATACCAAGAAGAAGGATCATACAAGCTTTGTGGTTCCAATGATCAAATGTCTCCTGATATTTTCCAGCTATTTGTGGATGTTGCTCAGTCCCAGTAACAATCTCCCATAGACCTTCAAATTCAAGAATAGCTTGAATATTTGTTTTCCAGTCTGCATAATTGTCATATTTGAGGACTTAAGTATCGAAGAGTAGAAATTTAGAAGCAATTGAAATTGCCATTTCACGAGGATAAAATATTCACTCACTTTTTTTTTAATTAGATTTATAAATATTTTATAAAGTTATTTTTATAAAATAACTTTATATATTTATATTATAACTTATAAAGTTTATATATTATAACTTTATAGTTATAAATTTAATATTTAAAAATGTAAATATTTTATAAGGTAACTTTATACAGTTACTTTATATATTTAATAAGAACTTTAACTATGTCTACCTCTTAAATAATATTCCTGGTAGGGCAAGAACTGCAGTGATTATCGCTTTGTTACTCACCTAATTAGACGTGGTAGTTTGTCAAAATATTTTATATACTAGTAGGCCTTTCTTGTACTTATTATCTCCTATGCGAGGAATGGTGAAAGCATTGATGATCACAGGAACTCGACATACTATGAGCCTCTAATATGATGGTGTTGACTCCTATGGTTATTATCCATGACACTTCATTTGACAACATTGAATGATGTGGTAGTTTGTCAGAATATTTTATATATTAGTAGGCCTTGATTGCACTCATTATCTCCTACGCGAGGAATGGTGAAAGCATTGATGATCACAGAAACTAAGGATACTATGAGCCTCTAATATGATTGTGTTGACTCCTATGGTTATTATCCATGACACTTCATTTGACAACGTTGAATGATCAGGTCTATTATTGGTCGTGGAGCAACTAAAAAAAACACACACTCGTACAAAATTTAGTCATAGCTCATCCAAATTGTGTGGAGTAGCATCATCACTCGCACTCACTCCATGATCAAAAACATGAGTGTCTATGAGTTTGTTGTTATAGTTGGAGATGGTGAAGTTGGGTGTAGTCTAGCAGATTCCCTTCCATTTGGGCGATGGGGGACGAATTACTTCATCGCTAAAGAATGGGTGCTCTGGCTAAAACACCAATTTCCAACACACCAATTATGGTGTCCTTGCAATGCTTAGTTAGTGGACACACAAATTTATTAGTTTAATACATAAATTACCCAAGCTGTCAATGTTATCAACTACCTAAGACAATACTTTTGATTTTTTTTTGAAATTGGGAAGATGTTTTCGATGATGGTGCTTCTGCCTTGGGTGTTGTAGATATTTGGCCTACTATTTTGTGGGATATGTTTTAGGAGATACTTAAATTTGGTTGGGAATTGGATGCTCTAATCGTCCCAGATATGATGGCAAACCCTGGTGCTCTGATACCATATAATAGTAAACAATGTAGAACAAGGTACGATATTACATTAATTCAATGATGAATATTTATACAATATAATATGAAGGGACATACCCTTACATAATCTAATGTGTTATGCTAACATCCTCTCAAGTTCCAACAAATGATTTCCATCAGTATTGGGGGCTAAATATGTAAGTGCTTTGACCTTACCTTATACTATTATATTTTCTTCTTTTTTTGCCACATGGTGTTGCTAAGTTTGTATCCTACCTTTTGGTTAATATCCATTTAGATATTCTTACTTGTCTTCAGGCTCACCCTCCTAATTATGGCCTTGGCATATGTGTTTAAAACACTAGGGTATTGTTGCTAGATCTACCGAGGTCTTCCCTAGGGTCTTCCCTAGGTTTTGGGTTTTTTGTGGTGCCTACCTTTAATAGATTTTTACTCTTATTTTCATGTAAATTTTCCTTTTATTTTTTTGTTGGTAGTTTTTTGAATGGTTAACTACTTTCTTTTTGTTGCTATACACTCAACTAGGGTGGTATCAGGGGTGCTATTTACCTCTTTTGGCATAGATTTCTTCCTACCACCATAGAACTATATCCAAGACTTCTATCTCCATTGTATCCTCATCATCATCCAAGAGGTCATCAATGGGGAGATTGCCAAACATATTATTTGACACCATTGCCTAATTCCTCACTACTAATTTCTTTTGTATATTCTTTTCTTTGGACACTTGAAACCCATTAGGATTTATTTTCTCTCTTCCATGCTTTGGGATATTATGTGATCAGTTTCTTACTAAATATTCATATTCGTGATATATTCTATAGTCAAAAGGTATGTTCTCATAATCCACCTCTTGCTCCCATGTTTTCACCCAAGACTATAGAGTGATCTTTTTCGAAGGAGTTTGTTAAAATATATTAGGACACATATCCAAGACTAAATAATTTGATCAAATTTATATATACTATCAACCACCATCATGAGTGTTCCTAGGGTATTCCTAATTGTTAAAAAAACTATCGGATTCCAAAAATGTATTGGTAGGATAAACAACCTCAGCCAAACTAGTGTTATGGATGACATATCTCCCTCCACTTTAAATTCAATGTGGCAAGGATTCATAAAAATGCATGTCCTTCCAAACAACCATGGCCCCCTTTGGAATATTTGTTTCCTATATTCCTCAAAAGCAAAAATAACAAGAAAATAACCATTAGGGTATGCAAGAATTTGGAATTCACCTTTTGTTTTTTATTGTTTTGCATACCATAGTTTAAATGCTAAAATGGTTAGTCTGAATTCCATAAGTTGACATACCAACCCTCTCCTCTCCATGTCTTCTATTCTATTCTAAATGTCCTCCATATTCACCTTCACTATTAGGAAACCATTGTGAGTGCAGGACAACTGCAAGGTGTCCAATAAAGGAAAAAAGCCAATAGAAAAAGGTAAGAAACCTTTAAACACCCTATCAAAATTTTCTTGGGATCCATCCTTGGCAACCTCAAAGGTGTTTGTGGTGCCCTGAAGATATTTATTACATTTGGCTGGGTCTTTCCCTTATAAAGGCAATACTTAAAACACATTTTTTTTGTAGCTCCCCTAACTCCTTCTCCATATTAGCTATTAGTGCAGTCAACCCATTTCAGTAGTTTACTCTCGAAACTGTTTTGCTCATGGTTTGCACCATATCCATTTTCTCCACTTCAAGTTGTCTAAATCCGGTCTACATCGCACAAATTATTTTTGGTTCCTTGAATTATTGTCTTCATTTTCATTGAAAATTATGATTTCTTGTCCTTTTTGCATTATGAATTGAAAGTTATTATTGTTTTTTCCTATGCTATGTGTGGCTTGTAAAAATTGGTTGTTGATTCTATTTTGAATCCACCTCATTTCCTCAAAATGCACCATTTCTTTACTATGATAATCCTCATAAAAAATTTCCTATTGGTCATTAGGATCAATAGGCCAAGCCCTCAATATTTTAACTATAATTTTTTTCAAAACTCTTCAAAACCCTCACCATAGCTATCTCCTCTCAATCTTCTATAATAGAGGCTTTTATGTATCAATTACTTATTATAATCATCTTTTATCTATTTTTTTAATATACTTATTATCTCTTTATTTCTAATAATGGAAATAATGACTATATCCCAAAATAAATTTTGAATTTGAATTCATAAGAACAAACATGTCTTTTAATATTATTTTATTAGAAATATACTTATATAGGACCATATTCTTAGCTATGTTTAAGTTATAATAAATTTAACAAAACAAGAAAGAAAAAAAATATTATAAGAATATCTTTGAACAAAATTAAAATTTTGGTTTCCTCTAATGGAATCGAATATTATATACATATTGATACAAAAACATAAATTTGATAAAAAAAAAATACAAAACACTTAAATTTTTAATAAGACTTTGAATTTCATTGACAACTATAATTATGCATATATAATATTAAAATTTAAATATTATTTATAAATTAAGTCACATTTTAAAAATCTATTTACAATAAATTATAGATTTACAAAATATTTTTACTATAAACACCAAATATTATTTTTCCTTCTAAATTTGAGTGATACTTAAATATAATTTTTTTTCCTCTACTCTTAACTTCTATCTTAATTGAATAATTACATATTATTTTTACTATTTTTCTTATATGGCATATATGATTTTTAGCATAACTAATGATAGTGTGAGAAATTTAATTTATAAAAAAATAAATTACACTAGTGTATTATTTTAGTGCTAGGTAAAAAGATATTATATTAAAAAATTAACAGAATACATTTTTAAAGGGTGGATAAACATGCTACATGGTTAGTACTATGAGCGAAAAAAACGTTGGAGTAGGAACCCAAGCAAATGATTTATAGCTAATCAACACTGCCTTATAAAGTTGATAAACAATAGAACTAACTGATTACATAATGATGAGGCTCTATTACATGGGTTTAACCACCCTTGGGACCGAATCTCACCCAAAAATAACATGAAGAGAATTTGGCACTCAGTCCTTCCTCTACCCATAAGTACTAGGAACATTCTGCCAATCATAAAAAAAATGATTTTTGTCTGATAGCAATCATCAAAGCTCCTAAAATGTCTTAGGCATTAAGTCTAAGAGTTGGGGGAGAGAGGAATAATCAAGTATCTGCAACCATCTTTGTGAAAACCTTGAGCTGGGATAGGAGTGCAGTTTAGGAATGAGTGACACTAATGTCAGGAGCTTGAGTTGGGATAGGAGTGCAGTTTGGGAGAGAGCGACACTGTTGTCTAGGTTTGGACTGGCTTTCAAGAGTATCCTACTCAAGAGGAACTCGATTGACTATGCACGAGATCAATAAGCTCCTGAAGATAAGTGAGCTTTATAGCCACCTTATTGAATTGAACTGTAATTTGAAAATACACAGATAAAATAATATTAAACTTCTCAAAATCAAAGATGTGCAAAAATAAAAAACACTTACCAAAGATATAATTATTTCTAGCTCTCGATATGTTAAACATGGTCGTCATACGAAACAAGTGCCACACTTCAAAGAAAATAGCCCGACAAGAACAAAGGGTCTCCCAAAATGATATGCTTCTACTCAAAACGTGGTGAAGGAATAGAGTCCAAAAAGGATAAAAAACCACTCCAAAAAAAAGTAAGCACAAGCACAAAAAAATGGAAAGACTTTGTACAAAATTGTACAAAGTCTTTCGATTTTTATATTTTGTGAAAAACCCTTTGTGAAGTTATGCCCGGCCCTGACCACACCAGCATTAATACAAAGTCTCAGGATTGAAGAAAAAAAAGGGTACACGTAGGCACAAGAGCGCCGTGTCATAAGCTCGAGCTGAGCTGGTGGAGCGAAGTATGAGCCGAGCGATATGCGTGACCTTCCCCTCGTCGTTCTTCTCGCGCGGATTTCAGCCACCCGTTTTCCCCATTTTCGTTTTCTGATGCCTCGGTATCTCCTTTCCTTCTCCCCACTCTCTCCGGCGTTGAACTCATCTCTATGCATCACTAAAAGATTAGAATAATCGATATCGAATGGGTTATTGTCTGCAACCAAAGCTAGTAGTGACATGAGAGCGCTAACAGACGTGTATGAGTTACTTATAATCTCCATGGGCTCATACTTCACTCCAGAAGCTGCAGATCGAGCTTATGACACGGCGCTCTTATGCCTACGTGAACCCACTGCTACAACGTCATTCAACTTTCCAGACTCGCTGTCGATTGCAAGCGCATGGGAGGTGGTGGCACAGGCACGCTCCAATCCATCGCCCAACTCAGTTCGAGAAGCTGCCCTCGCTGTTGGCTCCGCCTTCGACACCGTCCCCCAACACTACTATATTCATCGTAATAATGATGACCATGGTGATGATCAAGAACTTGATACAGCAGCAAGTGAAGAAGGGGGACCTTCGTTGCAGACTGGTGAGAGATCTGAGAAGGAAAAATCAGTTTACCGACGAAGTTTTTCAGAGCAATTGCAAGATGTGAGAAATGATCTTCGTCGTCCTCCTGTGGAAGGCAAGGTACATGTACAAGACGATACATGTGATTTTAATGATGCGAAAAATCTGTTTGCATCTCGAGAGTGCGAACGGCTTGAGGAGACCATTCATCTCTCAGAGGCAGAGGCAGAGGCAGAGACAGAGGCTCCCCTCGATTAGGAAGGCATACCCGAATTGGCATGTCCCTTCGGCTGGGATGCAACCACTTCCAGTTCCTACCACACTCACAAACCTCCATTTGAATTTCTAGTGTATCCGCGGATTGTATAAATTGAACTTTTAATTATTAATATATCTCTCATACTATGCTTGGAATAAATATTTGATGTGATATCAATCCTGAAAAATTAATATTTGTTCTTAAGATTGAAGTGTTCTGAATATTCAACGTAATTTTCGTTGTTCTTGTCATTGAAGATAATACATAATTTTATATTCTCAAGATGCACCGCCGAAACAATTCATTCAAAATTATGACATATTTCTGTCACGCAACTGCATGCAAACACTTTCGCCATCCAACTCCAAACACTTTTATCCAAACTCCTGTCTTTCAGCTGCATATAATATTCTTCGTTACGAAGGACACTACTACCATCAAACTCCAAACAATTCAATCGCACTCTACATGAAGCAGATATTGGACGATCCGCCGAGACAATGGATGGAAGAATCGGTCAACGAAGAATGCATCCACTATATAAAATCATTGCAATGTTAATGATGTCAAAAATCACTCAAAAATTGTTAGAAAAATAAACTCAGATTTCACGCCTGTGTCCAACTGCACTGCGAACCTTGGGCGAAACCGGATTGCACTTCAGACATGGGCGAAGTCGGACTGCGCTGCCGCAGTCCGGGATCCTGGAAAAAGTGTGACATGACGTCACACCTACCTTCTGACAGATTTGACATCTGACAGATCCAATCTCCGCAGGAGTTAATGCCCAGTCGACGTTTGTCAGAAACCCTAGATGAGGGTCGGTCCGAGGATAACCCTTATTCGGAGCTGTCAGAGGATAAACCTTATCCTCCTCTCCCCGCGGCTATAAAAGGGCAGTTCGTGTCTTCAGACAAAAGAAGAGAAGCAGTGCGTGTGTGAGAGAAGTTCGTGAAAGAAGAAGCGGAGAATAGAGTAGAGAAAGAAAGCAGAGCGATTCAGTGAGCAATGTGGCTCAGTTGATTAATGTCCGAACAACAGACTCGACATTTCCCCTGTTTTGTTTATCCTGTAGCGTAGCCTGCAGATGTTATTTCCTCGGTTGAGGAATTTTTTGTAACCCTAGTTGTTCATATGAATAAAGTTTGTTGTTTGTGTTAGGCATCTTTAGGGTTTGTAGTTTGTTGTTCTCTGTTCCGGTTATTTTCTCCTCTCGTACGGGTGTTGCCAAGCCAGGCAAACCCAGCGGCAGTGACGGAAGAAGAAGAAGTAGTAGGCCAGAGTGGCCAATTCTGAAGCAGCTTGAGTGTGCGAGAGAAGTTTGAAGTCGGCCGCAGTCCGCACTTTGCTCAGCGCAAGTCCGTCGGCTGACCGAAGTACAAACTTCGCCCAGTTTCGGGCGAAGTCTGTTTGCTTCCCCAAAGTTCAAACTTCGCCCAAATTTTGGGCGAAGTCTGTCGCAGCTACGAAGTGCGAACTTCGCCCGAATTTCGGGCGAAGTCCGTCACAGCCGCGAAGTTTGAACTTCGCCCAATTTCAGGCGAAGTCCGTCGGCACGCACAACTTGTGCACTGCGCTCTCTGAGCTGCAGCGCCGTGCAGACTTCAGTGATTGAAAAAAATAAAAATAAAAACAGATCGCTCCTTCAAACTGGTATCAGAGATGATAGTGCCGTGACACGGAGATAAAAGCATGGCTTTCGAGAGAAGCTCGCTGCAGTTGCAGATCCCGTGTTTTAACGGTAAGACTACGATTACTGGAGCATCCAGATGAAGATCCTATTCAGATCTCAGGAGCTATGGGAGTTAGTCGAGAATGGCTACCCAGAACCGGTAGATGCAGTAGCAGTGGCTGCCCTCTCTGAAGAAGATAAGGATTTGTTGAAAGAGCACAAGAAGAAGGACCAGAAGGCCCTCTTCTATATCATGCAAGCGGTTGAGGAGACCATCTTCCCACGGATTACATCAGCCACCAAGGCCAAGCAGGTATGGGAAACCCTAGCAAGTTTGTATTAGGGCACCGACAAAGTGAAGTTGGTGAAACTACAAATGCTCAGGAGAGAGTTCAAGAACCTGCAGATGAGCGAGTCTGAGTCGATGAGCGACTTCTTCACCCGGACGATGAACATTATCAACCAGATGCGGTTGAACGGAGAAAATGTCTAGAGCCAGAGAATCATGGAGAAGATTATCAGAAGTCTACTTGCTAAGTTTGACTCAGTTGTGATTGCAATCGAAGAGTCGAGGGTTTTGACAACTCTCTCGACAGACGAACTCATTGGTTCCCTACAGACCCATGAACAGAGGCTGAGCCGCTCAACTCAGTCTTCTTTGGAGCAAGCCTTCAAAGCGCAAGTCTCAGTCCGAGACAGCGACAGACAAGACTCCCACCATAATGCTTCTAGTTCTCAAGGAGGAAGAGGCAGAAGCAGGCATGGGAGAAGTAACAAGCAAGGAGGGAGATCAAACCCTCATGACGCTGAGCCAAGTTGCAACTTTCATCAGCAAGAAGGAAGAGGCATTGGAAGAAATCAGCAAGGTGGCTCTCAGCAGAAGAAGGACATGTCAAAGGTCCAATGCTACTAATGCAGCAAGTTTGGCCATTATGCCACACAGTGTAGAAAGAAGATGGCGAACGAGAATCAGCAGCAAGCCCATTATTCGGAGGAACCTAAAAATGTGGTACGAGGAAATGTGCTGCTGACTTGCAGTATTGAAAAGGAGAGCAAGAAAAACATCTGGTATCTTGACAATGGTTGCAGCAACCATATGACTGGGAACAGGGAGATGTTCTCACAACTGGATGAAACAGTCCAGTCCGAAGTCAAGATGGGGAACAACATCAAAGTTCCTGTGATGGAGAAAGAAAAGATCCTCATCCGCACCTGGCACGATGATAGAAAAACAATTCAAGATGTTTTTTATGTGCCTGGGTTGAAGCACAATCTATTAAGTGTTGGACAGCTTGTGCAGAATGGGCACACTGTACTGTTCAAAGATGGTGTCTGTTCCATTAAAGACAATGTCCATGGACAAATTGCAACTATGTCCATGACAAAAAACAAAATGTTTCTGCTGCAGATTTAGAATGAATCTTTGATGTCTCTGAGTGCAGTTGAGAAGGATGCTACTTGGCTGTGGCATCTCAGATTTTGTCACCTGAGTTTCAATGGCCTGAACCTGTTGCACAAAAAGCAGATGGTGAAGGGTTTACCCCTTATAGAGCAACCAATCCAAGTTTGTGAAGGTTGCCTGGTTGGCAAGCAGCACATGGATGCATTCCCTGTAGGGCAGTCTTGGAGAGCATCACGACCTTTGGAGCTGGTGCACTCAGACATCTGTGGTCCCATGCAGACCACCTCATATGCCGGCAATAAGTATTTCTTGACCTTCATTGATGACTTCAGCTGAAAGACTTGGATTTATCCAATCAAGTTGAAGTCAGAAGCATTTGCAAGGTTTAGGTTGTTCAAGGCTCTGGTTGAGAAACAAAGCAATTATTATGTGAAGACTCTTAGAACTGATGGAGGTGGAGAGTACATCTCCAACGAATTCCACAATTTTTGCAAGCAACATGGAATTTGAAGGCAGTTCACTGCCATATACACGCCACAACAAAATGGTGTAGCTGAGAGGAAGAACAGAACAATCATGGAGATGGCACAGAGCATGCTGAAGGCAAAAAGTTTGCCACATGAGTTTTGGGAAAAAGTTGTAAGTTGTGCAGTTTATCTGCTGAACCGATGTCCCACCAAGAGTGTGAGGGATAAAATTCCAGAGGAAGCCTAGAGCAAGTTGAAGCCAAGTGTGGCTCATTTGCGAGTTTTTGGGTGCATAGCATATGCACATGTTACATATGAGAAAAGGCAGAAGTTGGATGACAAAGCTAAAAGATGCATCTTCATAGGGTACAAAAAACCATCAAAGGCATACAGGCTATACAATCCTATGACAAAGAAACTTGTCATCAGCCGAGACGTGAAATTCCTGGAGGATGAAGTCTGGAACAAGAATTCAAAGACTGGTCAGTCTGGACAAGCAATTGTTGAGTCTGTAGACTTGGAGGAAGACAGTGTCCAACCACCTGTGCCTTCATGCAACAACAATGGTGCTAGCAGTAGCACACCCTCATCATCCCGGTCACCTCCACTTGTAAGCAGAATTCAAAACCTGAGGACTCCTAGAAAGACTCGGAGCTTGCAAGACATCTATGAGGTAACCCGTAATCAGTTAGATGAATATTATTCTGATTTTGCTCTCTTTACTGAATGTGATCTAGTGGAGTTTGAAGAGGCAAGTCAGAATCGCAAATGGGTGAATGCGATGGATGAGGAGATAGTAGCCATTGAGAAGAATGAGACATGGCAGCTAACAGATCTTCTAGCATGAAAGAAGACCATTGGGGTCAAGTGGGTATATAAAACGAAGTTTAATGCCCAAGGAGAAGTTGACAGGCATAAGGCCAGATTAGTGGCGAAAGGCTACAAGCAGAAGTCAGGAGTTGACTATCATGAGGTGTATGCACATGTAGCCTGACTTGACATAGTCATAATGATTCTGGCACTCGTAGCTCAGAAAGGATGGAGCGTGTACCATATGGATGTCAAGTCTGCCTTCCTCAACGGAGTGTTGGAAGAAGAGGTCTACATAGACCAGCCGCCCAATTATGAAATACAAGGGCAAGAAGGCAAAGTCCTGAAACTGAAGAAGGCCCTAAATGGGTTGAAGCAAGCACCTAGGGCATGGTATATCCGTATTGATGGCTATTTTTAGGAGAATGGGTTTTAGAAATTCTCATATGAGCACTCCCTGTACATGAAGACAAATGCAGCAGGTGAGCTCATCATCGTCTGCCTATTTACTAGCAATAGCAGCAGCCTATTTGCGCAGTTTAGAACAGCCATGAAGTCCGAGTTTGAAATGACTGACATGGGGCTAATGAAATATTTTCTCGACATTGAAGTTGACCAATCAGCAGATGGCATCTTCATTTCTCAGGGCAAGAATGTGAAGGATGTCTTGAAGTGCTTCAAGATGGAGGACAGCAAACCTTCCATCACACCTGTAGCCACAGGTTTTAAGCTGAGCAAGTTGGATACAGGGAGGTCTGTCGATCCAAACTTGTTCAAGATGCTAGTTGGCAGTCTGATGTATTTGATTGCAACTAGGCCAAATATAATGTTCGGATTCAGTCTGATCAGCCGTTTCATGGAGACTCTGAAGGACACGCATTGGCAAGCAGGCAAGAGGATCTTGCGCTATGTCAGCGGGATGCGAAACCATGGCCTATTTTATGCCAGATGGGACCAGTTGGAGTTAGTCGGCTACATAGACAGTGATTGGGCTGGCAGTATCGATGATCGGAAGAGCACCTCCAGGTATGCTTTCCATCTCGGATTAGGGGCAGTTGTCCATAGCCAAAGCAGAATATGTCGTCGCCATGACATCCACATGCTAGGCAGTATGGCTGTGAAGAGTTCTGAGTGAACTGTACAATCTTTCAAAAGGCACAACAACAATTTTCCATGACAACAATTCGGCCATTACACTATCAAAGGATCCCGTGTTCCATGGTTGGACGAAGCACATTGATATTCGTTATCACTTCATCAGAGAGTTGGTGAAGTCCGAAGAAATTCATCTATAGTTTTGCAGATCCAAGGAGCAGTTGGCAAATATTTTCACAAAGCCTTTGAAGGAGGAAGACTTTAGCAGATTGCGAGAGCAGCTTGGATTCAAAGTGCTTGTGAAATCAGGTTTAAAGGAGGGTGTTAGAAAAATAAACCTAGATTTCATGTCTGTTCCCAATTGCAATGCGAACCTTGGGCAAAACCAGATTGCGCTCCAGACATGGGCGAAGTCAGACTGTGTTGTCGTAATTTGGGATCCCGGCAAAAGTGTGACATGACATCACACCTACCTTCTGAAAGATTTGACACCTGACAGACCCGATCTCCGTAGGAGTTAATGCCCAGTCAGTGTTTGTCAGAAACCCTAGATGAGGGTCGGTTCAAGGATAACCCTTATCCAAAGCTGTCAGAGGATAAACCTTATCCTCCTCTCCCCGCGGCTATAAAAGGGCAGTTCGTGTCTTTAGACAAAAAAAGAGAAGCAGTGCGTGTGTGAGAGAAGTTCGTGAAAGAAGAAGCGGAGAATAGAGTAGAGAAAGAAAGCAAAACGATTCAGTGACTAGTGTGGCTCAGCTGATTAATGTCCGAGCAGCAGAGTCAACATTTCCCTTGTTTTGTTTATCCTGTAGCATAGCTTGTAGATGTTATTTCCTCGATTGAGGAATTTTTTGTAACCCTAGTTGTTCATATGAATAAAGTTTGTTGTTTGTGTTAGGCATCTTTAGGGTTTGCAGTTTGTTGTTCTCTGTTTCGGTTATTCTCTCCTCTCATACGGGTGTTGCCAAGCCAGGCAAACCCAGCGGCAGCGACGGAAGAAGAAGAAGTAGTAGGCCAGAGTGGCCAAGTCTGAAGCAGCTCGAGTGCACGAGAGAAGTCTGAAGTCGGCTGCAGTCCGCACTTCGCCCAGTGCAAGTCCATTGACTGATCGAAGTACAAACTTCACCCAGTTTCGGGCGAAGTCTATTTGCTTCCCCGAAGTGTGAACTTCGCCCAAATTTCGAGCGAAGTCTGTCGCAGCTGCGAAGTTTGAACTTCGCCCAAATTTTGGGCGAAGTCCATCGCAGTCGTGAAGTGCGAACTTCGCCCGAATTTTGGATGAAGTCTGTCACAGCCGCGAAGTTCAAACTTTGCCCAAATTTCAGGCGAAGTCCGTCGCAGCCACAAAGTTTGAACTTCGCCCAATTTCGGGCGAAGTCCGTTGGTGCGCGCGACTTGCGCACTGCGCTCTCTGAGCTACAACGTCATGTAGAATTCAGCGATTGAAAAAAATAAAAATAAAAACAGATCGCTCCTTCAAATTGGTATTAGAGCTGATAGTGTCGTGACACGAAGATAGAAGCATGGCTTTCGAGAGAAACTCGTTGTAGTTGTAGATCCCGCGATTTAACGGTAAGAACTACGATTACTGGAGCATCCAGATGAAGATCCTATTTGGATCTCAGGAGCTATGGGAGTTAGTCGAGAACGGCTACCCAGAACCGACAGATGTAGCAGCACTGGCTGCCCTCTCTCAAGCAGATAAGGATCTGTTGAAAGAGCACAAGAAGGACCAGAAGGCCCTCTTCTACATCATGCAAGTGGTTGAGGAGACCATCTTCCCGCGGATTGCATCAGCCACCAAGGCCAAGCAGGCCTGGGAAACCCTAGCAAGTTCGTATCAGGGCACCGACAAAGTGAAGTTGGTGAAACTACAGATGCTCAGGAGAGAGTTCGAGAACCTGCAGATGAGCGAGTCCGAGTCGATGAGCGACTTCTTCACCCAGATGACGGACATTATCAACCAAATGCGATTGAATGGAGAAAATGTCTAGAGATAGAGAATCATGGAGAAGATTCTTAGAATTCTGCCTGCTAAGTTTGACTCGGTTGTGATTGCAATCGAAGAGTCGAGGGATTTGACAACCCTCTCGACAGACGAACTCATGGGTTCCCTGCAGACCCATGAACAAAGGCTGAGCCGCTCAACTAAGTCTTTTTTGGAGCAAGCCTTCAAAGCGCAAGTCTCAGTCCCAGACATCAGCAGACAAGACTCCCACCACAACGCTTCTAGTTCTCAAGGAGGAAGATGTAGAAGCAGGTGTGGGAGAAGTAACAAGCAAGGAGGGAGATCAAACCCTCATGACGTTGAGCCAAGTTGCAACTTTCATCAGCAAGGAGGAATAGGCACTAGCAAAAATTAGCAAGGTGGCTCTCAGCAGAAGGACATGTCAAAGGTCCAATGCTACTATTGCAACAAGTTCGACCATTATGCCACATAGTGCAGAAAGAAGATGGCGAATTAGAATCAGCAGCAAGCCCATTATTCGGAGGAACCCAAAAATGCGATAGGAGGAAATGTGCTGCTGACTTGCAGTATTGAAGAGGAGAGCAAGAAAAACATCTGGTATGTTGACAGTGGTTGCAGCAACCATATGACTGGGAACAAGGAGATGTTCTCACAACTGGATGAAATAGTCCAGTCCGAAGTCAAGATGGGGAACAAAATCAAAGTTCCTATGATGGGGAAAGGAAAGATCCTCATCCACACCCGACACGACGATAGAAAAACAATTCAAGATGTTTTTTTTGTGCCTAGGTTGAAGCACAATCTGTTAAGTGTTGGACAACTTGTGCAGAAGGGGCACACTATACTGTTCAAAGATGGTGTCTGTTCCATCAAAGACAAAGTCCATGGACAAATTGCAACTGTGTCGATGACGAAAAACAAAATGTTTTCGCTGTAGATTAAGAATGAATCTTTGATGTCTCTGAGTGTAGTTGAGAAGGATGCTACCTGGCTGTGGCATCTCAGATTTGGTCACCTGAGTTTCAGTGGCCTGAATCTACTGCACAAAAAGCAGATGGTGAAGGGTTTACCCCTTATAGAGCAACCAATCCAAGTTTGTGAAGGTTTCCTGGTCGACAAGTAGCACAGGGATGCATTCCATGTAGGGCAGTCTTGGAGAGCATCACGGCCTTTGGAGCTGGTGCACTCAGACATCTGTGGTCCCATGCAGGCCACCTCATATGCCGGTAATAAGTATTTCTTGACCTTCATTGATGACTTTAGCCGGAAGACTTGGATTTATCCAATCAAGTTGAAGTCAGAAGCATTTGCAAGGTTTAGGGAGTTCAAGGCTCTGGTTGAGAAACAAAGCGGTTATTATGTGAAGACTCTCAGAACTGATGGAGGTGGAGAGTACATCTCCAACGAATTCCATAATTTTTGCAAGCAACATGGAATTCGAAGGCAGTTCACTGCCAGATACATGCCACAGCAGAATGGCGTAGCTGAGAGGAAGAACAGAACAATCATGGAGATGGCACGGAGCATGCTGAAGGCAAAAATTTTTCCACATGAGTTCTGGGCAGAAGCTGTAAGTTGTGCAGTTTATCTGCTGAACCGGTGTCCCACCAAGAGTGTGAGGGACAAAATTCCAGAGGAAGCCTAGAGCAAGTTGAAGCCAAGTGTGGCTCATTTGCGAGTTTTCGGGTGCATAGCATATGCACATGTTCCAGATGAGAAAAGGCAGAAGCTAGATGACAAAGCTGAAAGATGCATCTTCACAGGGTACAGCGAACCATCAAAGGCATATAGGCTGTACAATCCTATGACAAAGAAACTTGTCATCAGTCGAGACGTGAAGTTCCTGGAGGATGAAGTCTGGAACGGGAAGTCAAAGACTGGTCAGTCCGAACCAGCAAGCTGTTGAGTCTATAGACTTGGAGGAAGACGGTGTCCAACCACCTGTGCCTTCATGCAGCAATAGTGGTGCTAGCAGTAGCACACCCTCATCATCCCGGTCACCTCCACTTGTAAGCAGAATTCAAAACCTGAGGACTCCTGCAAAGACTCGGAGCTTGCAAGACATCTATGAGGTAACCCGTAATCACTTAGATGAAGATTATTCTGATTTTGCTCTCTTTACTGAATGTGATCCAGTGGAGTTTAAAGAGGCAAGTCAGAATTGCAAATGGATGAATGTGATGGATGAGGATATAGCAGCCATTGAGAAGAATGAGACATGGCAGCTAACAGATCTTCCAACATGAAAGAAGACCATTGGGGTCAAGTGGGTATATAAAACGAAGTTTAATGCCCAAGGAGAAGTTGACGAGACATAAGGCCAGATTAGTGGCGAAAGGCTACAAGCCGAAGTCAGGAGTTGACTATCATGAGGTATATGCACCTGTAGCCTGACTTGACACTGTCAGAATGATTCTGGCACTCGCAGCTCAGAAAGGATGAAGCGTGTACCAGATGGATGTCAAGTCTGCTTTTCTCAACGGAGTTTTGGAAGAAGAGGTCTACATAGACCAGCCGCCAAAGTCTGTCAGTATGTTACGCTGTGACACGCACTCGTTTGCAATTTTATCATCAGACTTTAGTAATTGTGTTGTTGTTGAATGAACTACATTACCTAAGCATTTCTATTGCTTCTTCTACATGCATACGTTTGTAATTTTCGAAACAATTTATTTGATTGATATTTCTCCAAACAACTCCTTCGACCATAAGTTTCTTTAATCATACTTTTCTATATGGTATCCTGCACTCGACCTTCTAGTTTACATGGATAAGGAAGCATTGCAAACACTAATGTGATTAGGCAAACTACTACGTGAAAAGTTCACTTATCAATGAAATCTTTTTCACTAACATGGAGTCACATATTTCTATGTTGGAATTTCGTTCCACATTAATACCTCTTCTATTGGTTGATATCCTGTCTGGAAGGCTCTCTTTTATAACATTCATCCACGTTTTTAATATTTCTCAATTTGTTGGAACTTAAATCTTTTCAATGAAGTAAAATTTGAATGTGGGAGCAATGAGAATTGTTTCACTTATTTTCAAGATTAAGTTGTCGCAAAGTCTGTCTGCTTACTGAAATGGCGTCCTTGGGCTTGCTCGGTCAAGCTTTGGGCCACCGTAACCCATTGACCGCCAAACATCACATCTATTACACAATATCATGTGGCCATCTCTTACATGCAGGAAAGGACCCCTCAGCCGACCCCTCTCTAACATGCGAGAATGGACCCCGACACCGACAACCGCCTCTCTATTTTTAAAAGATCTTGTGTCGGGCCTATCAGTTCATCTTTCTTCCGCCCGACAAGAAAGAGAGTTGTGGGCCAGAAGAAAGAACCCATCTAACATTGTAGCAACCTTTTTAGAATAGAGAGGTCCCTAGCGTTTTTTAAAACATGAGCCCACGGGTCCTTAAAAATAATAGCTGCGTTTCATCGAGCATACGGTTCACGAGGAGTTAAAGAGAGCCTCTCTTTTCCCTTTTCAAGAGCTCTCCTATCATTTTAATGTTGAGTACCTTCCAACTTTCTATCAATTGTTGAGATTTGGGGGCTTTGGGGGCTGGTTATCCATGGCTCTTGAAGAATTCATACATTCCTTAATAGTGTATGGATCCAACAAATTTTATCTATGGTGGCTTGGCTGGATGGCTTATTCAATCAATCAGAGTTGGCTCCAGTATCCGAGAGGCACGATAAAGGGATTTCTATGCCTAAGGAATCCTAGAACGAAAAGATTTCCCTTTAAAGAGCGCTCAACATTTTCTTAGTTATATTCTGAATTCTAGACATTTTTAAACTTTAGTTTTGATAATACTTATGATATTATTTTAAAATTTAATTTCATATAATATTATTATAAATTATAAAATTAATTATTTATTTTAGTTTTAGTTATAAGTATAATTTTTAAATAAAAATGCATTATTTAAATATTTTATTAATAATAATTATAATAAATATTATATTAAAAACATTTTTTAATAATATATATATTTTATGATAAAATAATTTTTATAATTATATGTAACCTAATAATTTTGGATCATAATTTTTTTATTAAATATTTATTTATTTTTAAATAAAGGTGTAAAAATTTATTTATAAGAATACAAGGATGCCACTTGCATTACCGGTGATGTGACCCGGGTTCAATCCCCATGGTGGATGTGTTTAAGAAGTATTTACTCAAAAAAAAAGAATACAAGATTATAGAGTACAGTGAAGACCCCAACCAAGATTCAAATAAACAACAAAACAGGCTAAAGCCACCAAATAGGATCAAAATCCAAAGAAACAACAAGAACAAACCACATTAAGGCAAGCCTGGATATCCTTGCGGATGGAGGCACTGAGAGTCCCCATCCTTGTTGTATCTACTTGTGGATCACATCTATGCAAAAAAACAAGTAAAAAATGGAAAGTTAAAACTAGATACAAGTAGTACTATCATCAATGGTAAGAATAGAAAAAAGAGCTTTCGTGGTCCACTAAGGCCACAATCTAGGAGGATATCCAAAGCAAATGAGTTCTCCTTGATAAAGAACCTAGTTAGCCATCACATATATCACACCATTCTGATTTTTATAGATGTGTATGAACTCCATTATCTCAAAGTTTTTTAGGTCATTTGTATTTTCTCAAGTATCCTCTATGTTATCTAGTATGTATTATTTTGCTTGTCTAGTCCTTTAAGTGATTAATCATAATTTGGGAGTTTGATTCCACCTAAATTTTCCTCCACCCATGCTTTAGAGCCTCCTGTAACCTCCTTAAGATGACATATCCTTCTGCTAGGTTATTGTATAAGACACCTAAGTTTTTTGCAAAGATAGACCATTAAATAGGTAACCTGCTCCTTCCATACTCACTCTTCTTAGATTTCTCTTTAAGCCTCCATATGTATTAATCTTACTCAATCCCTTTGGAGGAGGTTTCCAATTCCTAGTTTTGATTACTTGTTCACAATATGGGGTTACCATTTTTTATATGACCACCATTGGAGACATTTGTAATCTAGATGTTATATGAATCCACTTTTTGTTAGGATTTTGGGGGACTCTTAACAGGTATTGGATTGACTCCCTCATGTTGGTTGTGATCCTTTGCTAGATAAAGTGCTCGTCTTTGTACTCTTGGTTGAAGATACACTTATTTATCTCCTTTCACAAAATCCATGGAAGGAGAGATGTCTCCATCCAAAACATCTACTAAGTGGGTTGGTCTATTTTATTTCATTTAAGCCACTCCCTCCAAAGTTATTCTATAGAAGATACTTTTGACCATTATATGTCTGTAACGACCATCCTCTCACGATGAAGGAAGAAAAAAATAAATAAAACTTACCTTTTTATTGTGAAATATGGTATTACTGATGATCCTTGTGAATGTAGCACAGTTGCAAGATGACAAGGAAAAAAAGTCAGCTAATAGGGAAAAATGGTAAGAAAGGGAAGTGATGATTTGGCTCGCAAGTACATGGATGCTCGCACACCTGCATTTCATATAGAATTTTGATTTTATATATATGTGTGCATGTTCGTTTTGAAGAAATAATTATTTTGAATGAAAAAGAGTAGAATGTGCTTGTGTTTTGTTGGCGATGATGATGGGAGCCACCTTCTTTTTATTTAAGTTTTTTGTATGATCTCTGATCAAAGGTATAAAAGAGATATATATAAATAATTATATGCATGGGACAAGGATGGAACCATTTTACACATGAGCTTACGAATGTATCTTGGCTAACGTGTCCTTGCATGGTTGTTTTTAAATATCGATTTATTGGTCTTTACAAGGAGATTATTTTTCATAGCTATCTTGTTGTGTGGAAATACATATATATCTAAGTATTTACCTACAAAGGAAGAACTATTTTGATTTTAATTATTGCAAGTCGGAGTGGAGGGATATGGCCAGTTTGTGCGTAACCAAATAAGGTGATGTCATAATGGTTTAAACCTCTCTCCATACCGAACATCAAAGGATATGGAAACAAGTAAAAAAAAAAGGCCCCGAGGTAAAAAGAGAAAAAAAATGCAGAAAGGAAGGAGGACTATCTACAAAAGAGAAAAAAAATATAAGCTTGGTGAAAGAAAGAATAGCAGACATGGAAATAGAAGGAGCCAGGAGAAATTTTGGGTGAGCTTTATTTCCAGGTGGATTTCTTGTGTGAAGAGCTTAATGTCTAATAAATATTTCTATATTTTGTAAAAATTGAACATGTTGTATGTATCCCTGGTTGTTTTTGCAAATGTAGAGAACAAGACTGCATGTTGTGGTTTATTATATTTTAAAAGAAAAGAGAAACTCTTTTTATTCGCTGTGGTTGGATAGGAAAGGAAAAATATAAATGAATTCCTAGATCTAAACAGGGAGAATGATATGCTGGTTGAAACTATGTGTAAATGTTTCTTGGAAAGCATGCATGGATGACAAATATTGTCTAGAAATAGTAGGCAAGAAGGTCTGAAAACTTGAATGCATTATTTGGTTGCAAGAACAAAATTATTGTGTAGTAGTTTGTTTATATAATTGCTGCACTTAGGATTGCATTCATTTAATATGTCAGGATCTAATCCCACCAAGTTTGTAAAACCATCTTCCCTTGAGCTGGCTATGGATGGGATCCAGATGATGACTTTGGAGGTGGATGGTTGTGTAGAAGCCGAAAGAGGATCTGTGATGCCCATGCTTGATATCAATCTCTCCTATAAACTCTAAGTGAGCCATTACAGTGTAACAATGATCGAAGAATATCAATATCTGCAAAATATGATTAGTGTTGTGGTGTTGCTGATCTGTGTAGTGATAAAATTAGGTAACCATCTGGTCACGTAGAGACTGAGTAGTCTAGGAATTTATAACCTGTTTGGAAGATCGCCTTTGGTGATATTCGAAGAAAATTGAATATGTATTATGTTTTGAATATAAATTGTAAAGATTGGAGAATAGTGATGTATACCTCTTTCTACAGAAGCATGCATGATTTTAAAATGGGTTTAAGTTTGGTGTTGTTTGTATGCTTTGGCTGCCAAGGAAAAACCTTTTGTTTGTTGTATAAATTGAAGTTATGTTTACCTTCTGAGGCTTCATAAAATAATATTATTATATCTTTATTGGAATCCAATAAAGTGTATGTTTTAGAAAATATAATTGAATTACACCATGAAAGTATTAATCCAGTTGTAATATTTGGATTTTGGGTATCATGTAAAGCAACCAATAGTAGTCTAGGACTAATTTCTTAAGTTAGCACAATCCCTATTTTAAAAATATTATGCTGATTGTGATTTTGCCTTTATCTCTTTGGTTGAACAGAAATTAAGCAAGCTTAATTATTTTAAAGAAACTATAGCACCCTCGTGGATGGTAAAGACTCTTAGTCAATGTAAGACAAATCTGAAATCAAACCTGTACCGTTGGTCAAAACAAATTTTAGAACTTAGACTATTGTGCTTTTTGGAAATGCTGATTTGCATGGTTTGGATTTAAGGTATTTAATCCTTGAGGCAACAAATGGTTTGCCAACATATATATATAGTATTGAAAATGATAAGTTTTATTGTTAATGATTCCTTTACTTGAAGAAAATAATTGTGTAATGGCAATCAATTCTTTTGATTCACTTTGTAAATAATTTCTTGTGAATCATTGTGGAATAGTAACATGAGTTCTGGATGTTCTAATAGAAAATATTTTTAATGATACAATGGTGTTTCTACCATGTTAGGAGGCAACACTGAACCTTTAGTTCTAAGGGTTAAATCTTCAATTGTTTACCTTTAGACCATAGGTAAAGTGACCTATTTATAGTAAACACTATACCTTAGGTCAGAAGTTAGAATACTCTACCTTACCTTTTAACCAAGCATTGAGATTGAAGGATGTTGTAAAAATAAAGGAAAACCCAATATGTTGAGGTGTGGGAAGGCACACAACAAGCACGGGAATGGTCGTTGGATTGACAAAATTGGTCAAAATATGTGACTTGGTCAAATCCTTTAATGAGAAGGTAGTATGGGACGCCATCTCTAGATTATTACTCATTAGTACTGTGATAAATCCCATGCCCAGGTAACTTAGCTAAATTAGCCTCAATGTTTGGTATGGGACAAACGAACGTGAGTTACTTTGTGTATGTGTGATTAAGACCTAGGTCAAAGAATTGATAAGGCTCTATTTAACTCTAGGTAAAAGGGATAATCAGATAGACATAGGGCATATTTATTCTAGAACCCTTACATTCCATAATAGAACATGTTCAACAGAAGTCGAGGGTTTGAAATGTAAAGGTATGGGGAAGCAAGCATCAATCCATTAGGTGTTATGGGCCCTAATGGACAACCCCTATCATGGATCGACCCTCATGCCAAAAAATGAGGATGATAAATGAGATTGTTGACTCCACTAAATGGCACAATTACGGGATGTGGCCTATCTCATCCACTTGGATGACTATCTACAGTAGTCTTGAATCCAAAAGTTGGTGCAATATGTCGTACTATGTTAATTTTATCTTAATGATATATTGGGTGAAACAATTCTTACTTAGCACCTTGAAGGTATACCCTTAGCAAATGTAGGTTGAAAATTAAAAAAAAAAACCTCTTGCTTATCTTGTCTATTTTGAGTAGGGCAACCAAGTGAGTAGACTTGGGTTGTTACATATGGTATCAGAGAATACTTGATCCTAAGTTGTAGAATCTAAATATGAGAATGAATATTTGTTTCAAACTAATGTAAAAATTCTTCCACCTACAGGTTAAAATGGCACCAATGCTATGTGGTGGGTCCTCGAGAAATCCTATGGGAGGTAGAGAGGAGGAAACCACTAAAAGACCTGTAAGGGGATCAAGAATGAATTTGAGAAGAGGAGGTCCTCAAAATGAAAGAAGAATGAAAGGTTTAAATGAACCACCTCCAAATGAACTAGAAAAGGAGGTGAAAACCTTGCAAAGGTTGTGAAATTTCTACAAACTCAAATGGAGCAGCAAAGGGAAGATATGACCCAACATAAAATTCATATGACCCAACAACAAGAATTTATTTCCCAACAACAACGAGTAATAGAAAACCTAATAAGGGAAAGAGGAATTGGGTTAGATAGGGTAGGGGATGTACCTAGGGAACTTGAGATATCTAGTGTTGGAAGGGCCAGGGTAAGTAAAGAGTTGGACAAAAACCTAAAAAAGGTTGTGATCTCCAAGTTTAATGGAAAGGGCGATGGTGAATCAACTAAGAATTAGTTAAGTGAATTGGAGTCCTATTTCTCTTTAGTGGTCCTATCCTCTAAATCTAAGACTACCTTGGTAGTTATGAATATGATTGAAGTAGCCCTGGATTGGAGGAAATATTATAAGAAAGGGCATGCAATAGAAGTTGATGACCTAAAATGGGAGGAGTTTGTCAAGGAATTCAAGGAATAGATTCTTGACAAGGTATGTGGAAAATTTTAGGGAATTATCAAATTTGCATCAAGAAAGCATTTCAGTATGAGAATACCACCAAAAGTTCATACAACTGTTAAAATATGCATCTCAATATGAGAGTAATGAGGAGATGAAAACTCAGAAAAAAAACTCTGGGATTGCATCCTAGAAATATGATTGTAGTAAATATGCACAACCCTCTCAATTTACCTACTACTTTTGATTTGGCAAGAAAAGAGGAAGCCAATAAGGAAACAAGAAAAGCATATTTCAATTATCAAAAGCTATCCGAAAAGAAAAAGGATGAACTCTAAAAGTGAAAAAGCACTGGCTTTATGAAATGGGAGAAGGAAAAAAATAAGAAACCTAAAGGAGGAGATCAAAATAGGTAAAAGTGGTAAAAATAAACTTAATTACCAAGGTGGTAAATATAAAAAATATGCAAAGGAGTTTCCAAGAAGACATGATCAGAAATCAGCAAGTCAAGAAAGGGCTAGGGAAACTACTTTTGTAAATAGAAATAAGAATTACAAGGGTAAAAAAGCTCCATGAATAGGATTCTATGTGTGTAAAGGAGCTCACTACACTAATAAATCTACCCATAAAACCGATATACCACCTAAAGTTCTAGAGGAGGCTAGCCATAGGATCTATGCTACCATAGGTAGTTCTAAAATTAATGGTCAAATTACTCCTTTCTTATTAAAAGGTAAGATATTTGATAGAAATGTGAAAATTTTGATTGATAGAGGGTCAAAAGATAGCTTTATATCATCTAGATTAGTATGGGATTTTCCTATTAGACCCAAATTTTTGGCTAAAATTTGGAAGGTAGAGTATAGCTCAGGGCAAACCTACCATGTTGACCAATACCTATTTGACCCCCACATATCCTTGCCCCAAGGAAAAACCAACTGGCATATGTAGTACCTTTGCATGCATTTGAGATCATTCTAGGAGTGGATTGGTTGAAAGCACATAAGGTTCTTCTAAATTTTGAAGAGAGATGGGTGGAATTTTTGGATGAATCTAATCAAAGGATTAGAGTTAATTATGGTTGAAAAGAAGTTAAACCACATCTATTGACCAAAATGTAGATTAAAAAGGTTGTAAAGAGGAAGGGTAATATCTTCATAGTTAATATGAATGAAAAATAAGAGACTAAAAAAGAATCAAATCTATTTTAGCAACATCCGGTATTGGAAGCATTCAAGGATGTCTTCCTTGAGGATCTACCAGGATTACCCCCTCAGAGAGAATTTGATTTCTCAATAGAGTTGTTACCTGGTGCTGCACCAATTGCAAGATCACCCTATAGAATGACACCCATAGAGTTGCAAGATCTTAAAACACAACTTCAGGATTTATTGGAAAAAGGTCTAATCAAGCCTAGTGTGTCACCTTGGGGAGCTCCTATTTTATTTGTTAAAATTAAATATGATACTTTAAGAATGTGCATAGACTATCGAATGCCGAATAAAGTCACTACCAAAAATAGATACTCTCTACCAAGAATTGATGATTTGTTTGATCACTTGAAAGGAGAAACCATATTTTCTAAAATAGACTTGAGATCTAGTTACCATCAATTAAGAATTCTGGAGGAAGAGACTTCTAAAACAAAATTTATAACATGATATGGACATTTTGAGTTTATTGTCCTAGTATTTGGGCTAACTAATGCCCTAGACACATTCATGAACCTCATGAATAGCGTTTTCAGAGATCAGTTGGATCGATTTGTACTTGTATTTTTGGATGATATATTGATCCACTTTAAGAGTAAAGAGGAGCATGAATGAGAACTGTGCTAGATATTCTTAGAAGGAATCAATGTATATAAAGTTAAATAAATGTGAGTTTTATACCCCACAAGTACAATATATTGGGCATATTGTTTTTGTTGTAGGGATTGTAGTGGATCCAAAGAATATTGAAGCAATTATTGATTAGCCAACACCAACTAATGTTTCAGAGGTGTGAAGCTTTATGGGAATTGTAGGATATTATAGGTGATTTGTCAAGGGATTTTCAAAAATTTCTTAACCCATTATGAACCTTCAAAGAAAAGGGAAAAAAATCAAGTGGATAAAGCAATGCAAAGGAGTATTTTCAAGTTTTTTAAAAAAGGTTGACAATGACACTGATCCTACAATTTCCAGATCCCAACACACAGTTTATAGTTTGTATTGATGCATCATTTGAAGGGTTAGGAGGGGTATTTACTCAAGATAATGTACTTATTTCCTATAAATTAAAAAAACTTAAGAGACATGAGGTTAATTACACCACTCATGATCTAGATTTGGTAGCAGTGGTACTGTTGAGTGGTATTTTCACCCAGTTGTGAAAACACACTCTCCGATAGGATTTGGGTTCTAAATCCTCTGCTTGCAAAGAAATTAAACAAGTAACTTCTCCAAGGTTCCTGTTATGTTAGCATTTTGCATCTGTGTATTAATGATCTCAAATGAAGATATTCAATTAAAATGCTTGGAACACCTTAGTGGTTGCAAGTAACTGAAAACAAGGGGCACTGTGGTTTATTTTACTGTGAAATTTTAATGATTGTTCATTGAACCCGAATAAAGCAAATGTGATTTGGTCCTTAAATAACCATGGTTGTAACTTCAAAATGAAATTTAATGAAATGCCATAAAATGAAGGAATTATTTATGGATTTTGAAGTTTTTTAATTTTTTTATTTTATTTTAATGCTTGAAATATAAAATTGGAACTTCTAAAAATAAATTGCAGCAAAAAGAAAATAAAATGCAAAAGAAAAAGAAATTAAAATTGCATTCAGTCTGATGCTATCCCGTCCTGGCAAAACCGAAGATAATGAGATTTCCATGCATGCAACCTAACTTATTGAACCTGCAAACACGCACAATCCAGGTAAGTTAAGTGCTGGTCTCTGGGGTTTCGACTGTAATTTTAGATTTAGACATTCGCATGAAGCAACCAAGAGAACTTGCATTAAACTTCACCTATAAGCCTAGAAATCTGAAAGGGGAAAATAAAACAATTAAATCTTGCATGCAGAAAATGACTCCTTCTTTCTTGCCAACAAGATGCAAATTTTTGAACACTCTGCATTAAAAATAAATCATGTTACAATAGCAGACTCTCTGGTTTTCTCAAAACCAAAAAAAGGAAGAAAAACACTCCCGAGCAGGCCCAGAATGGCTTATCGCCTTAGGCACTGCAACTCTGCCCGTAGCGGTTTCCGACCCTTGTACCAATCTGTGCTTCTATTTTTATACTTTCTGGCAATGTTATCTGTTTCGCCCTGTGACGCTTCGCTTCACATCCCAGATCGCTTCGTTTCACCTTCCCCGCCTTTTCGTTGTTTTGATTTTATGTTCGACATCGAGACGCTTGATATTCTCTATGACCTGTAACGCTTCTGTAGCCCTTACACCTTTATGCCACGTGTTTCGCACTTTTCTGCATGTTCCGTAACGGCCCCCTGTAAATCGTGACCAAAAATAGCATGTCGCGATATCGCGACGTTTTTATGCATGCAGCTTTGCTCCTTTACTTTCATCGCGAAAACGCGACATGTCGCGATATCGCGACGTTTTCGCCTTGTCTTGCCTTCATGCAGGCGACATGTCGCGATATCGCGACAACTTTTCATTCCGTACACTTTGCTGTTTTTCTGTCGCGAAATCGCTACGCTTTTCTTCTCTTGGCTTTCTCGCGAAATCGTGACACTTTTCTATTCGCATTTTTCATCTGACGTTTTCATTGGTACGCCTTCGACCGCAACCTGTCATGAAATCGTGACGTTTTTCACTTCCGTACCGCTTTGTCGACTTTTCATCGTGAAATCGCTACGCTTTTCACTTCCATACCGCTTCGCCGCTTGGAGCCGTGAAAACGGCTGTCGCGATATCGCGACGTTTTTCCGCTTCGTGTCCCTTTGCTGCTTTTCGTCGCGAAATCGCGACGCTTTTAGTGCCTTGCCCTGTTTGACTGGTTTGACCGCGATTTTGTGACATGTCGCGATTTCACGACAATTTTCCATTCTCTCTTTCTCTCTCCTCTCGGACCGCGATTTAGCAACATGTCGCGATATCGTGACATTTTTCATTTTCGTGGGGCGTCGGAGTTTTGAATATCGTGATTTTTATTTGGGGTGGAGCAACATGTCGCGATATCGCGACACTTTTTCATTTTTCGGCCGCGATGGAGCAACATGTCGCGATATCGCGACGTTTTCATTTTTGGCAGCGATGGAGCGACATGTCGCGATATCGCGACACTTTTTCATCCTTGTGCAATTTTGCCCTTTTTCTTGATTTTTAGCATCCGGGTCACCGAGATCTTCTTTGAAAGCATGCAAAAAAGGTGGGTCCCCAATTTTGGGGTGTGTTGTGGATCAGCCACAACAAATGGCGACTCTGTTGTCAAATGCTCCTGAGCATTTGGTGAGAACCCAACCTGGAAGTATGCAAACTTGGAAACCAGCATTAGTACATAAGAAATATAAACGAATGCCCATAGATCAGAAATACATGAATTATCAGAATTGTTAAGTATCAGCTCGGTGTGTGCAAGGTGTTTTCATTCCCTATCGCTTGAACTTGATCAACATTCCATTGTCAGTTTTACATGAATGCATATGTGAGACTGTGAATGATTTGTGTAACCTAATAAATATGCTTAGAGATTTTGCTTTTATAAAAACATAGACCTTCTAGTATCATACACAAACATTCAAGATTGCCAAACCCTCTTAGGATCCACTAATGAATTGCTTTATTATATCCCAAAGTTGGTTATGAGTCCCTACTATCTTGAACCCATGTGCAAGTGAATGTGAAATCAGAACTTTGGGGAATCAGACTCCCAACCTAACCGAGATGGGAGTTTAACCCTATCCTTACTATTCTGATTTGGAATTCATTACCTCACTTTGAGCAAAATAATTTAACCAATTATGGAAGAAATGGTCATGCTAGTCTAACCTTTTGGACAATCAGTGGTCTTGTTTTTTTGGACAAGACATGTTGCCATGCATGGGCATACTTAACCCCATAATCCAAGACTTACCTTCATTTCTTTGGACCTTGGGGATGACTACCCATCCTTTGCAGAGGACAAATAGTACGATCCTTCCAATCCAATATAAAGATGAGATGGGAAAAATTAATTTTTTACTTCTTGGACCTTTGGGATGACTACCCATCCTTGCTAGGGACATGTAGTACGATCCTTCCAATCCAAGGTTTATCATGAAATGAGACATAGGAGCTTTGGGGAATCAGATTCTCAACCTAAGCGAGATGAGAATTTATGCCCTATCCTTACTACTCCATGTAGGTCAAATCAAAGCTTTGGGGAGTTGGATCCTCAACCTAAGTTCGATGAGGATTTAGCCCTATCCTTACTACTCTGATTTTAGGCTTTAAGCTTTATGGAAGTGGTCAAAACCACTATTTTAAGGATCATGTTGCATAATAGGATAGACATGAAATACTTCTTTCGCCCAACCTTTTCTTCCAAGCAAGGTTTTGATCATTTTGCTCAAGATCCTTTTTAATGTGTACAAAATGTGCTTGGTTCTAGATATCTCAAGACTCAGTTCCCAACCTTAGGATTTTCTTCTTATTTATGTGATAGCATAACCTTAAGAGGATTTGACACACTTTAATGATTTGTATTTGAAATGCATTTGCAACTAAGATGGCATGTATGTGCAAAGTGAGATGTAATATGTAATGCATTGTCTTTTGAATTGCAGATGAAATATTGCCATATAAAACTGACTACTTCATGCATCACAAGTTTCAAACGATACTATTTAAATGTTTGTGTTACTTGTGGAGCTTCTACAACACAATTCCAATGTTCCATATTTCCCCGATCTAGAACATAAGTTAGCATCTCAAGGCAACTTTTTCATCATTTATTTTTTTTTTTTTATAGACAAACAAAACATGTCAAGTAAACACACAACTTTAAATTAAAACTTATTCAATCCAAAACCAAACTGCAATCCCAAAAATGAAAATTTGAAAACACAAACCAAAACCAAAAACCACAATCTATATACAAATATACAATATAATACAAGATGATGCAAAGCTTGGATTATCACTTTCCTGGATCCCAAACATGATTAGAACATTTCAACAAAAATATAACGTGATATGCATGCCAAATGTTGTGGGAATCCAACACAAACAAGACTAGACCAAACAATGCAACAAATTTCCACTTGCCATGCTCACCATACCAATTTGATTTAGTTCCAATAATACTCCCATAGGTGAGCATCAAATTACTAAAATGATTAGACAATAAATGATTTTCAATTTTATCATGTCTATTCTTTAAAATGTAAACTTCATAATTCCCTCCTTGATTTAGAATTAGGCTATCTTTTTCAAATATGCAATTTTGTAAGTAGGAGCCTATTTC